>JAHLJT010005437.1:58018149-58216175 GCA_031308135.1 Acheta domesticus | reverse complement strand
AGCAAGATTATCCCTGTTCACAAAAGAAGGTGAAAAATCTGATGTGACGAACTAGCACTCTTAAGTGCCATCCCTAAGCTGTTCGAAAAACTAGTGTGCTTTAATCTTACATCTTCCTTTGAGCCTGTACTTTGAGGCTCCCAGCTTGGATTCAGGGAAGGTGTACAAACTTGGTCATATTCGGAAAGATTTTTGTTGATTCGCTCGCTGATGGCGCTCAAGTTAATACAATCTCTCTGAATTTTGCTGAGGTGTTTTGACTGGGTCGGTCATACAATTTTAATCCTTAAACTAAGTAAAATGAGTGATCTGCTCCTTTCATGGATCAATTCTTATTTGCATAACAGACTTCAGTATGTTTCTCTGGATGGCATCCATTCCGAGTCCTACAATGTATCATCTGTTGTCCCTCAGGGATTTCACCAGGGCCCCCTTTATCAATGATATGCCTACAGTCTTAAATACAGTAATATCCGTTTTGCTGATGACGCTAAGATTTATCGTTCGATAGTTGACCAATGACCCCATCAAGTTGCAAATTGACTTACTAGCTGTTGAAAATTGGTGCCTTCTAAACAACATATCTTTGCACCATGACAAGTGCTATACCATTTGCTTCTCCAGAAAGCGGGGCACTGTTAGTTTTCTTTATAGACTCAATGGGAGGATATTGGCTGTGGTTTTCAACATCGGAGACCTTGGAATTATCTTTGATAGTAAACTCAATTTCAACAACCACATTAACAGTATTGTTAACAAAGCTGTGTGATCCTTGGGTTTTATCCTGTGAAACTCATCACAATTTCGATCACTCTACACAATCAAACTTCTCTTTAACTGCTGGTTAGGCCCATTCTCAAGTACGCTTGTCTGATTTGGTCTCATAGGAAAGGCCTGAAATCATCTTGGGAAGGTCCAACACAGGTTGTTGCACAACTTAGCATTTCGCGATGGATGCCCTATCCTGCAGTTTTTTTACGACTACACTTATTACTACTCATTGTTAAACATTCTTCATTTTCGGGATAGAAGAACAATCTGTGACCTTATTTTTCTATTTAAACTTTTAAATAGAATAATTAAGATTTTCTCTGTAATATCAGATTTTGGGTCCCTCACGTGTTGTAATCCCATATTATTTGCTGTCAAATCTGTGAAAACTGACTATCAAATGAATGATGCCTTCTACTGCATTGCCTCTCCTGCTAACAAGTATTGTAAATTAATTGATGTTTTCTCCATTACTACTTAGGCTATGTACGTACTATCCAAGAATTGCTCTATGAGACCATTTGTAATTAGAAGTTCTTCCTAAATTTCATAAATTTACTCTTTGTGACTTCATATGTGTATCTTGTGTATGTGTATTTTCAATGTGTATCTTGTACTCCCATATTATAATTACACGTATTAAAGGGAGTATTCTGTAAACAAACAAATAAATAAATAAAATGAAGGGAAGAAAGAAAGAAAGAAAAAAAATTGTCTACAAATGAGCATGATGCCTGGGTTGGGTATGTCCTTTATGTTCATCAATAATTTTTAATGTTCAAACACGGAACAGAATACGGGAAGTTATTAGTATACACTTGTTGTAGATGCATGCTTATGAGTATATATTCTTTTCTACTTAAGAATGTATTGTTACCAAAGCAGGCAGATAGGATTTTTTTGTATTTCTAGTAAGCCATTGATAGACTGAAGAAAACCTACTTCAAACTGAAGCTTGTAAAGAACTATTTATTTGTGTAATAAATATTGTATTTGCTAGTGTATAAGCTGCACTGTTTTTGTTTTGTTTTTTCTGAAAAGTAACACATGAAATGGGGGTGCGCCCTATACACAAGATTTTTCTTGAAAAAAAATCATTGGAAGAAAAACAAATTGTGTGCTGAAAATAACATTTATTTTTTTCCAAATATATTGTAGTATGTATGTTAAAGTTAAATTTAATCATTTACATTGCTCCCGGGGGAAATTTCTCCTTCGGCATAGTTTTTCCATCTGGAAACCAAGTATGGCGGCAACTTACTCCCATCCTCTGTTATCACCAGCATAACAGTGCTGCGTTGCTTCTCTGCTCCCATAGTTCTTATGGGAACACTTCTTTTGCCCATGCCTAGACGTACCAACCTGTAGCTCACTTGAAATTCAATACAGGGTGTACCTGGTGATTTTGCTGTTTAAGAACTGCAGCATCCCTTGGAAAATGGCAAAAACATTGCACTGAGTTCCTGAACATATTCCAACAATTCTTCAACTGCTAGGTATTTACATTTTTGCCTCGAAATGTACATTTATTGCAATTAGTATTTTCCAATGCGGTTTTTGTCTTGAATCCACCGCCTGACATTCTTGTCATCAACGTCAAACTTCCTTCCTGCTGCTTGATTCCTGTACCGTTCGGTGAACTTTACTGCAGCTTACACACAAGATTTTTTTTTCTCGAAATTATTGTGTCAAAATCATCAGTGCAGCCTATACACAAGCAAATATGTTATGTATTATTCACAAGATTAAGTGTTAGGTAACTGATCTATTTATTTTGTTCACTGTAAAAGTTGCCATTGAGCAGCAGTCTTTCTGCAGAATATTCCTCCTCTAGTGAGTTGGAGGATTATTTTTGAGGGGGGAAAATTAATACAAATACAATCGACTCCGGTTATAGTGATCTTAAGTCGCTGGTTCCGTTTCACTTATATTACAAATAAGCAAAACAAGCTTGAGTTGTAGTAAACCTTGATTATAGGAAATATGACATGGGAATTAATTCCCCCCTGGAAAAGAATACATCGCCTGTGTCACAAATTCTAACATGAGACAGGTTGAAAAAGTATGAGCCCAAGGTCGTAATCGATGAAGTCTCCCCTGACCCCTTCTGGGGACCTTCCTGATGACCTCATGTTAAACAATTGAAAATAATTAATTTTTATGGACAAATAAAGACATTGAAATTTTCAGTTCATACTGTTAATGAATTTTTCTGTATCTCTAAGATAATAAAATCAATCATTGTGGAGAAATTCTGTTTAATTTCGACATCATCAGATATAGTGAAACAAAAATTTTAGTCCCCAGACGTTCACTACAACCGGAATCGACTGTAAGCGAGGTAACATGTTCCATTATCAAGGTGGGTTCCTGCAGTTGGTGGTTTGTTTCAGCATGCACATGCCTTGGAGTTGCTGAAAGATCATTTGACTGAGGGTGAACACGCTCTAGATGTTGGTTCTGGCTCAGGCTATCTCACAGTGTGTATGGCGTTGATGGTTGGGGAATCGGGTCGGGCTGTTGGCATCGACCACATTCCTGAACTGGTGGAGTGGTCCCGAGAGAATGTTGAAAAAGATCAGCCGTCATTGTTAACATCAGGACGTGTGAAGCTCATTGGTAAGTTTTTCGATTTATGCTTGTGATCTTTTATGTAATAATTCAGTAACCTGTGTGTGGTCCTGTCAATTCCTTCTGTCCTTCTTTCATTCTTGGTTAGACCTCTCCCAGCCACCATTGGGACCAAATAGTTAGTGTATATGGAAAGTGAGGAAGGGATTCCAAATGTGACTCTGAAAATGACTGCTGAATTCAAAATTAGGGGCACTCCACTTACCTAGCAGAAATGGGGAAATAAGTGCTCTGTACAATTCCTCCACAAATTAAGAAGAAACGAGGCTCCAGAAACATACTGAAGCAAAGAATAGTCTCAAAGAATAGGACTAAAAGTGATATCAAAAAAGGAGCTTTGCTTCATTACCGAGGACATGAGAATTATATGTGATCATACCAATAATCATGCAGAAGAACTGAAGGCAATATGTTCTTATCTTCAACAATCAGCAATTTAAATGAAACTATTTTAAATCTGTATTTGAATAAATGATTTAACGTTGTCATTGATTTGATTTGATTTGTTATGTTACCCCGCAGTAGACAGATAGGCATTCAAACATTTGTTCTTATCACTTTTTCTCTTATTCTTTGAGGCACAGGTGTGCTTTGCTTCAGTATGTTTCTGGAGCCCTACTTCATATCTTTTGGAGGAATTATTCTGTACACTTATTTCCTCTGTTTCTGTTAGTAAGTGGAGTGTCATTAATTTTAAATTAAGCGCAGTCGTTTTCAGTCAATAACATCCGTAATCTCTTCTTTACTTTCCGTAAAATCACATGATTTTAATCTTCAATGCATCAAAAAGCCATATCTATAAGAAGAAAAAACTTGAACAGAGTCAACAATCTGTGGTTAGGCGGAAGAGCGGGCCAAATGGCCTGAGCCTCGCCACTAATAAAGGCAATTTTATTATTATTATTATTATTATTATTATTATTATTATTATAACAATGCACAGTGCATCTAGTACTAATTCACAAATGCAGCACTATTGCCAAATGGACTATTCAACTGAATATTGAACACAAAAGCTGATTTATAAACATTGCAAAAGCCAAGAAATAAAAAAATTATAAATCCCAAATAGGGCCAATTGCAATCCCATTTTATAAAATACCATATTATAAAACTTATGTTAAAACATTTATTAAAAATGAATTGATTTGTTTAATGGACATGGGAAGGGATTGTAAAATTTTTATAAATAAAGTGATAGATAATTTTTTTTTTCCAAAATTTTGACACATTTAACTAAAATTTCTTTGTATGGGGTGTACTGGGGAATACGTGTGCGTGTGTGTACACTGGGCTGGATTAATTACCTTAAGGGGCCCTAAATATTACCACACAATTATTTACCACACAGGGCCTGGTACCATTTTACCAAACATTACCACACTGGGCCTCTCACAATTTTGAAATATTGAATATAAGTGGAAATAATACTCTTAACCTGTATGATTTTAGGAGTTGGTGTTAGAATAATAAATACAATATGTGCATGCCTGCAAATGTAATTTGCTGTAGGTATTTTAGTGTATAGCCTATGATTTATATTGAGAATCAGCTTTATTAAAAATTTTGTACAGTTAATAAGTCAGAATTATTTTTACATATTTTTGATATAGTGTACAATTTTCTTTCAAAACATTTTGGAAGTGGGCCTAAGCACGTGCTTAGTTTGCTTATGTATTAATCTATGCATTAATCCATGTTAATCCAGTCCTAACATAAAAGTTGGCATTCGTCTGTGATAGATTAATGTTTGATAAGGCCAATATAACAGATGTACAAATTGATATATATTACAGTATAACATCATAATGGTCATAATGATCATAATAATCATACACAATGTTTCGACCATAATATGGGGTCTTCTTCAGGTACAAAGTAACCCACAAAAGTAAGGTCAAAAGTAAAGTTAAAACACACATCAACAAATTATTTAAAAAGCCCATAAGCAGCATTAATACAATATCAATAAAACTAAGCCTCATAAAATACTTGTTTGGCCTAAACAAGGTTTGTTGTTTTTTTTTTAATATAAAAATTGATATTTGTCTGTGATGGATTAAAGTGAGTCCATAAAAATTTACATATATTATATTACATTGTAAAAGTTGATCGTACACAACATTTTGGCCCCGGTGTGGGGTCTTCTTCAGGAACAGAGTAACTCACAAAAAAGTGTAGGTTGTGTGATCAAGACTTTTATAATGTAATATATTATATGTAAATTTGTATGACTGTTTTATTGGCCTTATCTCACCAATCTTAACATGTTCCAGTTGGGGATGGCCGTAAAGGATACGAAGCTGATGGTCCTTACAATGCCATTCATGTTGGTGCAGCTGCTCCAAATCTTCCGGATGCTGTGAGTTTGTAGTTTAAAAATTTATTATTCTATGATTATTTAATATTGAGATGCTTTATTTACCACTATATGTTTATGGTCCCTTTTTTGAGGCATCGGAAGAGTATGAGTTCATTTTATTTAACATATGTAGGTTTCCTTAAAAAAAATTAGTTGAATAATTTTGTCATATTTCACAACTCCACTTTTACAAACACCGACTGTTTACGTTTGAATTAAACATTTCTTTATCAACAAAAATACTAGCATTTTGTCAAATAATAATTGAACAGCAATTACAGTGAAACTCCATTTATACGTTTCTCACTTACACGTTTTTCACGTTTATATGTTTTTTTTGGTAAGTCCCAGATAAATTCCTATAATTCCAATACCAAATTATTTCAGTTATGTGTTTTACATTTGTACGTTTTTCACACTTATACGTTCATAATAGAAGTCTCATTAGCACCGTACAACGTTCAAATGATGCCGGTGAGGCGCAGGGCGACTTGCACTGAGAGCCCGGAACTGGTATGTTACTTGAGTCGGAGCGCGGAGCGACCTGTCCCTCGGCTTCAGAGGTGACTTCCCGCTAATGAAACTTGTAATACAGAAGCTTGTCTCGGCCCAGCTGAGGGGCCATGACCACGCGAGCCCGCAGGGTGGTATAGCGTAAGGTCAGCTCCCGGGCCACCTCCGGCAGCGGAACACTGTAACTTATGTAAACTTTGTAATTTTTTTCTAATAATAGAAATTCCATTACCCTCTCTTCATCCAGCAATGAGTACGTTGTTGCTTCATCAATGGCTTCCGTCTGTGGATGGCAAGGACTCATGGAAATGTTGTTAGGGCATTTAAAATTCATTACATTTTGGTATAAATCAGCCATTCCATCTTGTATGGTATGTTACGGACGTACACTTTGATGTCATTTTATTCTTTCATCCTTCACAAAGAATTTGGTGTATTTTTTAAACAAAATATATTGGTAAAACAAAGAAATGAATTCATTTCTGCATATTTTTTTTATTATATTCTGTAATTAATTTCAAAGATATTAAAGAATAGAAGTGTTATGGATGTTACAAAATTTGGGAAATCTTGAAGGAGCTGTTGAGTTATTTAAGCAAAATGCAGGTCCCTTACTTCATCAAATAAAATAAAATTGTTTTGAGGCTTTTTGGAGTTCTTCAAGGAGATGGTGTTCACAAATTATTTAGCCAATAACAGTGAAATTGACTTTAAAATATATTGTTATGGCCATTATATCTAATTTGTTATGGATGTTACACATGACAACTCAAAGTAACATTTCACTTAAATTTCTCTTAATAACATTAAATTATATTAATAGACAATATATTTTTTAGATCAATTACAAATAGATTGTTTCAGTCATCAACATTATTTTCTCCTTTTTATGCATAGTTTAGAAAACATTGGGAATTCAAACATTTCTTATAAAACTGCTTTTGTTTTCCTTCATGTGGCATATACCCTGTCATTTCAACAAAACTACACCATTTTCAGGAAAAATCTTGCTCATTAAAGATATGTTGTAATACGCAAGTATCTTGAAGACAACTGCTGGTGCCATTTCTGCCAGTTTTTACCTTTGGAATTCTGACCACTGGTATTCATGTTTACTCATAAAGCTGGTGTGTATACCAAACATATCCTTTAACTTTTGCTCTGTCATCAGCATTACCACCATCATGATCATGATCATCATCATCATCATCATCATCATTTGCAGGGTGAAAAAGTTAAGACCATCCTTTGTTGCAGTTGGTGGCCCAACTGAAACCTGGTGGTCGACTTGTGGTGCCCATAGGACCGGAGGGAGGCTCGCAGCAATTGGAGCAAATAGACAAGCTTCCCGATGGCACAGTGCGACGCACGCCCCTCATGGGGGTAGTGTACGTGCCCTTGACGGACAAGGATCATCAATGGCCCAGCAGGTTGCACGATACTCATTTTATTACAGCTCCCTAGCCAGATGTACTTCTTCTACAGGGTGCACTCTCTATATAGAAGAGTTACTCTAATAAGGGACCAGTTTGACTCGTCGGGAAACAAAAGAACTCATGTAGGGTGATGGCCTTGCAAGAAATATACTTCAGTTTTTCTTTCTTGGTGCACAGGGGGGTGTCATCAAAATGGAATGTCTCATGGTATTTCGCATCGTTCTTCGTTATGCTGCCAGGAAGAATCGCATGATCGCCAGCACTGCTCGATACAGTCGCAATCACTCAACTCCTAGCGGCACAACCGAGAACAATGTGAATTACCATATTTCATTTTATTGACACACACACACCCCCTGTGCTAAGAAAGAAAAAACGAAGTATACTGATGAAGTATTTACAAATGAGATAACTGTAAACGAAAGCACTGATAAATTGAGCACATGGCCATAACATTAAGTTATGTTACTAGCAGTGGACAAACTAGCTGTCAAAGCAGTCCCTTCTTGTAGTAATCTCTCTATAACAAACTTTGTAACAAATAAAAATTCTCTATAACGTAGACATTTAAGTTTAGCAGTATAAACTGTACATTAATACATTCACTCCATGTAACAAAAACACCCTCTTATGAAAGAAAATAGTTGGTTCCTTGAGTTTGAAGAGATTACACTGCATGTGAAATTATGGTAATGCATGTACCAGATGTTTTAAGAGGCCTTGCAGAGCCTTGTAAACTGCCTGCCCTGTTTGATGCAGTTACATCAGTCAGTATTGGAGGAGTAATCCAAATAAGAACAGAGAATGTGATAGTTGATGAATTAAGAAGGAAAATTTTGATCTTTGATTTTTTAACTTGCTCTAAAATCAATTACAGGGTTGGTATACTTGTTCTTTCCGAGCAAGTTATATTGTCTCACAAAATTTGTTTGCAGTTCTCATCAGTTTCAAAATGGAAATGAGGAAAACATGAATAGTCTTTGAAAATTAGAAAAGTTATTAGTATAGTAAATGATTTTGTACAATTATGTACAATTTATACTTGTTCAACTGAAGTGTGTGGATTGAACAGATTAGAGGGATAACTTGTATCAAATTGAAGAACCAGATATCATTTAGCAAAAGAAACTGATTTAGTGGAGCTTTTCTTTCAAAAATGTTTTAGTGCCTGAGACTTAATAGTGGAGTGCAATTGGATGGTGGACTACATTTTTACAATGTTTTAAATGGTTCATCTTATTTACAGTCAGTGGATTTATCATGAACAGTGTTGTTTTGTAAGGCCAGTAATGTTTTGATGTATTCTGTCAAGATGAGTATGTGAGTGTAGTTGATTTACACAGAGAAAACAATGTGTATAGGTGCATAAAAAGTGGAAGGACATCTTTGCCCCATCAATAATCAACTCTTGCAATCTTGGAGCCAATTTTAATTTTCCCGTTGAGGTCGGTTGGTCCATGTCCTGACAGGGGGGATGCAGAGAGTGGCTCTCAAGTATTCTTTTCTTTCACCAGACATTTTTCTTCTCCCCGTATGTCATTCTCGTTCTTTTATAACTTCCTTTCTCTTTTCTATCTCTCTTCTATTTCACTGGCCCCCTCTGTAAGCTGAACGCCAACCCATGTGTTTGCCATGCATGGCGACCCGTGTCGGAGGGTGTGGGATGTGTGTCCTGGCGGTTGAGGAGTCTGTTTGTTTCCCCACTACTTACCTTGTGCTATGTTTGGCTTTGACTTTAGGGATACTTTATTTACGTATTTTGGGGAACCTTCCTTGTAGGCTTCAATATGCTTGCTTTGGCCTTGGACTCTCCTAGACGGGCGGTCGGGAGCTAACCCACTCCCGATCAATCGGCTTGGATTAGGTCCTGTTCTGAACTCCAGAGTGAGCTGGGGGATCCACGGTGGTGCAGCGCTGTGCTATTCCCCTACTATATCCCTGTGGCAACCCTGGCACTCCGATGGAGTGTCCCCTTTTTGGGCTTCATGGTGGGTGGGGACCACGGGGATGAATTCGATATCCACCTACATGGATAATAAACCTTCTCCCCCACCCTCTTCTGCAAGGAAGAGGAGATGTCCAGAACAAACTATTGACCTCAATAGTTACTGTTTGAAAGAAGAAGATAGTCCTAACAAACCCAGATTCCTCTTATGGCTTGTGTTGAGGAAGGAAAATCTTTTAAAACCGTTAGTGCTGTCCGTTTGGCGCACACTATAGAGGAGACATATGGAAAACTGCAAGCTGTGGTATGACAGAGAAATGGAACCATTTTGTTCGAAGCACGTTCGGATGACCAGGTCGAAAAAAATTATGAAAACCAAGCAGATTGCCTGCCTGAAGTGGTAGTGACCACTTGCCCAACACTAAACCTTTGTAAGGGAGTGGTCAACCACGAGGATTTTTCAACAGAGAGTGAGGAAGAGCTAGTTTCTTTTTTTAAGAGCCAGGGTGTGACTGACATGTATAGGATCAAGAGGAGAGAGCATGGCCGCGAAATCCCTACTTCCACTCTTATCTTGACTTTTAATCTTCCAACTCTCCCTCAAAAAATCTCCTGCAGTTTTTATAACCTTCGCATTCGACAATATGTCCCCAACCCTTTGCGGTGCTTTAAGTGTCAGAGGTTCGGCCACACACAGCAGCGGTGCATGGCAGACACCCCAGTGTGCGGTAAGTGTGGAAATTCAATGCACGAACCTGAATCCTAGCGCCATTACACCACACTTTGTTAATTGCGAAGGTGACCACTCGGCCAATTATAAGCAATGTCCAGTTTTTTTGAGAGAAAGAGAAATTCAGAAGATTAGAGCTACTGGGAAGGTGTCATTTCCAGAGGCCAAGCGTCGGTTCCTAGCGAGGAATCCTATCGATCTCTCTCGCTCCTTCTCTGACGCTGTGAAGTTTAGCTCTCCGGGGGTAGCAGCAAGCTGTCAAACAGAACGAGCTGTCCCCAAATGGTGAGCGTCGCATGCCAGGTATCCCAGTGGACCTCCCTGATGATACCTCACCCCTGCAAGGTGAAAGAGTTGTCATCCCCAGAAAGAAAGAAAAAATGAGAGAAAAGCTCAGTCATCGCAGTTGTCAAAACAGCCACCTAAGTCAGTCTCAATGGACACTGATGTCACGCGCACTTCTGCCTCAGACCCGGCCTCTAAAATAAAGCCAAGAACTTATTCCCTCCGAAACTCGCACTGAGAGAGCATCTAGCACCCCAGGCAATGCCAAGGAGGAGTCAGCTTCAGAGGAAACTCCTGTTGGGGAGGAATCCCGAGCATCCCGCTCCCAACGCCGGAGGAAAAAAGATAATTTATAATTTCCATGGCTCTTGTGTCATGGAACGTAAACGACTACTCCTCATGGCGGGACGATCTTAAACTGTTGCTGTTCCGTCACAATAATTTGATAATCTGTCTCCAAGAGACCCACCTCACCCCACACCATCCCTTGTCTCTTCGCGTTTTTTTCCCCTTTCAGGTTCGATGTGGATGATGGTCTCCATACTCATGGTGGAGTTGCTTCATTGGTTCATGATTCGCTGCTGTCTTCAGACATACCTCTTCAGACCAACTTTCAAGCAGTGTGTATGTAGGTGCATCTCCCATCAATCACACTCACTGTTTGTAACATGTACATCCCTCCAGGACTGAGTGTCTCTCCTCATGAACTTTTGGGTTTGATCCACCAACTGCCCTCTCCATTTGTGATAGTCGGGGATGTAAATGCCCACAGTCCTCTCTGGGGCTCTTCCTGCACTTGTCCAAGAGGTAGTGTATTAGAATCCGTTATAGACTCAGTGAACCTCGTTATTCTGAATTCCGGCGAACCAACTCACTTTGCCATCGCCACAAACTCGAATATGTGTATTGACCTAGCACTCTGCAGCCCTTCTCTTGCAACCGTCCTGCAATGGTCCATCCTAGATGACCTGTACGGAAGCGACCATTACCCCATTATCATCCACATTGATGGTCTAGCCCGTGGGTTGGCGCTCCCCCCCAATGATGTGTCCGACGTGCTGACTGGGTGACATTCCAAGCGAATGTCAGTCTATTGGAGGACGAGTTTGTCAGAGTGGAAGAAATTGGCAGCACATTTTAACAGCTGTATTACGAGCTGCGGACATTGCAATCCCCAAGTTCAACTGGTAAATCGTGACACCCCTTCGTCCCGTGGTGGAACTTGGATTGCTCAAGGGCTGTTAACTTAACTCAAGGGCGGATAACTTAATTGAGTACAAGAGGTGCAGAGCGATGGCAAGGAGAACCATTTTTAAAAGTAAAAATGCATCATGGAGGGCTTACGTCTCCTCTTTAATTACCATATGCCATCACGTCTGGTATGGAGAAGGTGTGTCAAATCAAAGGATATCCTTCCCCAAATTCAGTGCCAGGTCTTCTCAAAAATGGTCAGATAATCACAGCTCAAGACACCATTGCAGAGGAACTTGCCACCCATTATGAAAACATGTTGAGTTCGGCAAACTATACTCCAAACTTCATTCTTCTCAAAGAAAGAATGGAAAACTGCACTCTGGATTTTTCTAGCAGAACTCATGAGGATTATAATACCCCTTTCTCCATGTATGAAATGCGTTCTGCTCTAATGCTTGCAAAAAGAACCACACCAGGTCCAGACGAAATTCACAACTTAATGCTGCAACATCTTCCAGAAATGGCTATGCAATTCCTTCTCCGGCTTTATAACCATATCTGGGAAAAGCACACTATCCCTACCTTTTGGCAAGAAGCCATCATCGTCCCAATTCCCAAAGAAGGCGAAGATCGATCACTGCCATCAAGTTATCGACCTATCTCTCTCACAAACTGCATATGCAAAGTTCTGGAACGCATGGTGAATCAGCGTCTGGTCTGGACCTTGGAATGTAAAAATCTGTTGACGCCAATCCAAAGTGGGTTTAGAAGGTGCCGCTCAACCTTGGACCACCTTGTTTCGCTGGTAACAGCTGTCTGCACATCGTTCGTCTTGAGGCAACACCTTGTCATATTTTTCAACATAGAAAAGGCCTACGAAACCACCTGGAGGCATGGCATTCTGCAAACCCTACACTCTTGGGGATTTATGGGGAAGCTTCCTCTATTCCTCCAAAATTTCCTTACAAACAGAACCTTCCGTGTTCGTGTGGGTGATAGGCTATCTCGTAGTTGCCTTCCTTGAAAATGGTATCCCCCAAGGATCAGTCCTGAGTGTCACTGTTTGCCATCGCCATCAATGGTATAGTGTCGACCGTGAGAGAACCTATAAAGGCATCGCTGTTTGTGGATGATTTTGCCATGTTCTGTTCATCCAGCAGCATCAGTGTGCTCCAAATGGTGCTCAACAAGCTCCATGAATGGAGCATATCAACAGGCTTTAAATTTTCTGCTTCTAAATGTAACTGCGCTTTTGTAGGATATACCATTTGCATAGCAACCCAGTCCTTTACTTGGGAGGAAATCAGCTTCCATTCGCTGAATCCGCCAGGTTCCTAGGGCTCACATTTGACAAATCCCTCATGTGGTGTTCTCATATCCGTGGATTACAAACCAGATGTGTCACTCCCCTTAACCATTTTCGAATGATGAATGGTACATCATGGGGTGCCGACCGCACTACCCTACTGCGGCTGTATAGATCACTCATCCACTCAGTTTTGGATTACGGTAGTGAAGTGTATGGTTTGGCAGCTCCCTCCACTGTGCGACCCATCAATAGTATACACCACGCTGGTATCCGTCTCTCAACTGGTGCGTATTGCACCAGCCGAATTGAGTGCCTTCTAGCTGAGGCTGGTGAGCCTTCCTGAAAAAGAAGGCGGAATATTTTTATTAGCATCTTACTATGCTAATGTATCAGGACTTCCCAATCATCCTTGTCGCCAAATAATTACCCATCCTGAGTATGAAACATTGTATATTCTTCGCACATCGCTGCCTCACCCTCCAGGTATTCAATTTCGAAATCTGTTGCAGGACCTTAATGTTGTCCTTCCCATCCCTGTGAAACTCCCCAAGTCATCCCATTCCCCCTTGGAAACTCCTCCCCCCGAATATTGATCTCAGACTATCCTATCTTCCCAAACAAATGACTAGTCCTCTTGTTTACCAGATGCATTTTCAGGAAATGAGGATAGCCTACCCAGATCATGTATTATACACAGATGGTTCATCATGCAATAACACAGTGGCATGTAGTTTTTATTGTATCAGAGTCACCAAATCATATCTGCTACATTCTCAATGCAGTACCTTCACTGCTGAAATGTATGGAATCCTTGAAGCCCTAAAATACATCGAGTCAGCGACTTTGGGCCAAGCAGTTCTCTGTTCTGATTCTCTGAGCTCACTACAAGCTATCTCCCGTTCTTCCTCAGACTACCTGACACAATCAATTCAAAACCTCATTCATCGCCTTTTGTCTCGCCACTATGATCTGGCACTGAGTTGGGTCCCAGGCCATGTGGGAATCGTGGGGAATAAGATGGCTGACCGGGGTGGCGAAATCGGCGACGGGGAATACTCATGTTGACATTCCTTTTGTACCATCGTCCGATGTTAAGGCTTGTTTAAAACGATCCATCTTTAGTGCGTGGCAAACAGAGTGGCACAATACCACTTATAAACTAAGTGCAATAAAGGATTCTGTTAATTCCTGGCGTTCCTCATCCTGGCCTTCTAGACGTGAGGAAGTTATTTTAACCCGTCTTCGTATCGGACACTGCCACTTTCTGCACAGTTTCCTCATGCGAGGTGACTCTCCTCCTACCTGTGATACATGCAGGGCGAATGTTTCTGTGGAACACGTCCTCCTGCAGTTTGAAATTTGATGGCAGTCGACGAAGACATGGTCTGGGCAACTCTCTACGAGAGGTGCTCGGAGATGATGATTCTGTGCTCTCAAAGCTTTTTTGCTTTTTGAGAGAAAGTGGAATATATAATTTTATCTGACATTAGGACAATCATGTTTTATAATTTTCTGGCCCCATATTTACGTTTTTGAATTTGTCTTATCTGTTTAAATCTTTTATGTGTAATGGAACCTTTTTTGTAGGGTAAATGTGTACTTTAAAATTAGCTGGTAAGTTGTACCAGCAACACTTTTACTAGAATTTTAATTAATTGTGTTTAGAAATACTTTGACATGGGCACCAATGACCTTAGCAGTTGAAGCGCCCTCTAAATCTAATCAAACAAACAAACAATTTTAATTTCATCATTCAGCACACTTTTAGAATCAATGATTCGAATTATGTACAATAATGCCATAGACACAATTGAAGACCCAAAGCAAGGCACAAATATTTATTCTTTCTGCTCCTTCTTTGCCTCAGTTGTCACTTAAACTGTTTACTTGTTATGAAAGGGTTACTGTGTTCTCAACCTCTGCAAATGCAAACAAGAATGTTTTGAGAAGAGAAAAATGAATTCTTTCTGTAATTTAAAAAAACGCACATATTGGCGGAATGTATGCTGTTGCTATAATTAAGTATTGTATGAATATCAAAATAAGTATTGAAAGAATTTCAGTAAGAGTGCTGTGAGAAAATGTTTGTGAAATGCTAGTGTAAAAGTTCCACAGATCTTTTGGTTAGGTCAATACAAAATGTCAGTACACTCTGAAACTCCTGTATACCAACTACCTCAATCTATATTCGTAATTCCAAAGTGTGCATTGAAATGCAAATTGCATGCATTGCGAATTCAAAAAAAAATTATGCAGTCTCTGGACATGTGGTATTTGTCTGTGATCTTGTTGCATTCCCAAGAACTCAAGAATAATAGAAAAACATATAACAGTTCCTATTTTGTCTGAAAAATGTGAATGTCGATTGTGTTATTCTACTTATTCACAATCTGTGCATACCGACTGCATTCTTATACTCAATTCATCGCTGTTTACGACACAGCTGACTTCATGTGACAGCAAGGCTTCAAGGAAGAAGCCACCCACGTTAAGTATTTGCTGTTCACATGTTCCATTATGGAACGGCAACTTTTTTGTATTATTGAAATGTAATGAACTGTTGTACTGTGTATTTGCATGTATTATACTGTGTATCTGCCAAATTCATCAAGACTGTTCTTTTTAAATTATTTAATTCATTGCAGTGTTTTGCGGGAGGATTTTATTTGTTCTTTTTGATCAGTGTGCAAGTTACTTTTTAGAAAACCATTTTGTGTTGTTTGGTTTATCAGCAATTTTGCTGCTGCCAGCTTCTAGTTGATGGCTACAAGCGGTTGTCTGCAGGGGTGGTTGGCATAGAAAATGAGGTGGATTACATCCTAAATCAATTTCTGTGGCACTCTTGTCGAAACAATCATCAGATATGCTCATAACTGAACCAAATAATGGCTGAGGTGCTGCTGCTGTTGCTACTACTACAAAGTGACTACTATTATTAAATAATAATATTTGTTATTATTTTCTGGTAGTGACACGCATTTGTGATATGTGATGTGAACTAGTGATGCATCATCGACAACAAAACATCGATGTTGCCAAACATTAGTGTTCACAATTAAAACATTGATGTTAATAACACATTCGATCTAAAACAATCAATGTTTTTAAACATTATAAAGATGGTTCTAGTCATCTCCAATATGAAAGTCAGGAGCAACAAAATTTAATTTGATAGTGGTTGAGAGCATTAAAATTTAACCCAAACAAAAAGTTATAAAACTCCATGTAAAGAATACGATGAAAAATGAAGGAAATAGTAGGAATCAGGATCATCTCCTGCGAGGGATAGTGTGCTCGATGAAAGTAGTACAAAGTTATTTAATATTTTACCTTTTAATCTATACCTTTTCAACTTCAAAATGAGACCAAACAATTTCAAATTGGGTACTAACACACTCAAAATGAGAACAACCACAAGCAGATTGGGATTAAACACAAGCAATATGAGAGGGAACAATTTCAAATCAAGAAAAAACAAAGAATCAGCTAGAGTTTCATTTATTGTTAACAAAACTAACCTATATTTTGCCGTGTGTGGGTAAGGTAATTGTGTTATAATTATTTACATAAAGAAAAGGTAAGCTGAGAGGAACAAAATACAAATTTGTGCAGTATGTAGTAATAATGGAAACTGTAGAGGGCTCGCTAATGCACTTGGAGAAAAAAGATCAATTGCATATCGGTAGGTAAAAAGTCGAGACAAAATATCACGATAACGTGGTGCACGAAGACGAGTGAACACAGGGATTTAACAGTTCAGTGCATGGAGGAAAATCCGAGAATTACATTAAAAGAACTGAATCATAATTTTGAAAATCAGCATCACATCAGGCAGATAATATGGTTGTAACATGATTTGTATTTACTTGCCTGTTTCAACCTGTTAAGTCTTAATTTGGAAGTGATTGGTCTCGATTTTAATGTGTTTATTCTCAATTTGAAGTTGAAAAGGTATAGTTGTGCTAAGACAGCATGTACTTTCTTGCCTTTAGTAATTATAATGTAATACTATTTATACCACAATTTCTCTCTGAATTAACACATCTCAGTCATCATTTTTTGTAAAACTCATTATTAGGGTGGGGCAAAATGCTTTAAATTTAGCATTTAAATACTTCACTAAAATACTTTATAATTAAGTATTTAAATAAATACACAGAATACAGTGGGACTTGATGTGCTAAATACATACATATTTAAAAAACTTCAAATAATCAAAATACTGTAAATGTATAATAATTTTGTATTATATATATTTTATTCCAACAACATATTGAAAGTGCCAATAACAGTAAATTAGTAATGACAGTCATACAAATTTCTGAATAATTACTATTGAATAAACCCTTCTTTTTATTGCCGGATAATTGTTGAGCATTTGTAACGATTTAGATTTATTTATTTATACGAGAACTAAGGTCAATACAATAAAATAATATAAATATAAGACCAGCTTTTTCATTTAAAAATGAATTGTTTTTAAAATACATGCCCATCTCTAAAATATCAACACAAATTTGATAATTTTAGCTCCTTTCTTAGAGGTACACATACATGACCCAACAATAAAACGTAATTCACAAAAATTAGATCCTGAGACCTTTTTGAATTCCAATCTGAAATTCCTGAAAGCTAGCAGTTTTTAATTTTGTATATTTTAAATATTTTCTAAAAGATTGTGTAAATGTATTTTTTAAAATGGTGGAATGTAAGAAATGAGCAAAAAGTATGAAATGAAATACAAATTCTAACTTCACAAAGCTTCTGGAATTACGTTCACAAAGCGCAGTAAATTCAGAGCAGGGATTATTTCTGTCTCCAAATTGCATAAAAAATACTCATATTTTCAAAAAATTGAACATGACCTTATTTGAAGATCTGTTTTTTGTGAACACATTTCATTAAGAAAAAAAAATGTATCTTCACAGTTGTAGTTGTAGGAAGACACCAAAAATATTTTTTAAACAATTGCAAAATTAGGCATTTCAACAAACATGAGACCTTTACCACTCTCTTAAGCATCCTAAAGGCTGTCTATGCTGTAAATTTAATCAAAAGATTTTGTGCCATTTTGAAGAAAATATGGTTTAAAGAAAATAATAATTGCATATGTTTGACACTAAATATTGCAAAAAATACTCATGTTTTTCAAAAATTGAACATGACATTATTTTTAGATCTGTTTTTCATGGTCACAATTCATTAAGAAAAAATAATTTATCTTCATAATTGTAATTGTAGGAAGATGCCGAAAACAAATTGAACTTCCTCAATTTTTGAGAAACGGATTGCAGTGAACATGAGACCTGCGCCATTATCTTAAATGCCCTTCACATTATCCAATAACAAATAAGTGTAATAAAAATGAAGTCAATTTTCTGAAAATTTTGAGAATATCCCAGTGGCTTCATGTAAAGTACTCCCCCCCCTCAATTAAAATATCAATTTAAAATTCAAGGGTCTGCAACATCAACCAGATCGAATGAGGAATATCAGTTTTGGAGAAAATCAGCTGAACAGTTTAATCACTAGCATTGTTGACAAACAGACAGATCAGACAGACGTTTTGCTGTCAATAGATTTTTCAGTATCAAGGACCCACAAAGCATGAATTCTGGCTACACCTTGTGTTAGAGGATTTGTTTCTTAATTTAGCATTTGGATTTATTCCCTTTTTTGTTGCCAGGGCTCTGTATTAAGAGTTTTTATGCCAAAAATTCGCCGTTTTTTCGTGCAATATTGCGTAGAGGTAGCAAGAAAGTAAAAATTGTGATTATTAAAATTTTTATCCATATACAAAACATTGGTTATATCTATTATTAACATGGAATATCAATGGTTTTATAGAAACATCAATGTTTGGAAAACATAGACATCGATGTTGGGAAAACATACATCCCTAATGGGAACTTCAGGATGTTAAAATAACACATAAGGATATGGGACAGAATACAGATCAAGAATACTGCAAAACTATGAAACAGAGTTGCAAATTTGCGAGTTTTACAACAGATGGGAT
Organism: Acheta domesticus; assembly: GCA_031308135.1. Classification (NCBI taxonomy): domain Eukaryota; kingdom Metazoa; phylum Arthropoda; class Insecta; order Orthoptera; family Gryllidae; genus Acheta; species Acheta domesticus. The sequence goes on along the minus strand of JAHLJT010005437.1, from coordinate 58,196,980 downwards.
GAAAAACTATCTAGAAATCCTTGTATTCAAAAAATGGTGACATGAGAAGTTTAAAGAGGTTTGTTTATCTGATGAGAGATTCTGATATTGCATTCCCAAGATTGACAATATGTGTTTTCAGCTGTTCAAAATGAAAACAAGGGGAAACAATCAGATATGAAAGAGCAAGTTATTGATGGAATAATCGTACACCTGCACACGCTCATTCAACCTTAATCATCATACAATGATCATCCAAGTATATCTATCAAGAAAGAATATTATACTGATGTTATTCCTTGTTATAAAAGTACTGAAGATCTTCATAAATTTTCTTCATATTTCTGCATGGTACCAACTTAGAGATTTTGACTGACCCACACTTAACACAGGAAGATAAGTATGAATGATTGGAAAGAAAACTTGATCCATTTAAAGAAAACCAGTTTTGAAAATTTGAAGTTTCAATTATAGTATTAATTACTTATTTATTAGAATTTAGGATGATGTACTATTAATCATTGGTCTTATGTGAATTATTTTGTTTTTTCAATTACTTCTGTAATTCAGTGTTTAAAAACTATACTAACACTTGGCAGAAAGGGTTTACATATAAAATTCCAAAAATGGTAGAAATTAATTTGCTTAGAGCAAGTCTAGAGTTTATTTTTCTTCCGGTTCAATTTTGGAATGTAATTGAACACTAGAATGAAGTTAAATATTTATGTCTTTTGATCGTAACAACTCGAATGTTTGTAATGTCCCCCCTCCTTCACCTTCCTCCCAAAAAAAACTTAATTACATATGTTGTTTCTGCATCTTGTAGTTCATTATATTTACCACTTTTGTGAATGGGATAAATAATTAAATGTTTATTTTCTTTTTAAACTAGTCATTGGTGAGAGATTGTAACCATAATAACTTGGTTGAATAACTCTTATTTTGGTTTGAAATCTGATCTCGCTGGTGCAACGTGGATGCAGCAAAAGATGGAAGGGAAGAAACAAGGGAAGGAATTGTGCACAAACATTATCATCTCCAGGACTGCTTCTTCACTTAATTACTTTCTGTGTGAAGTTTCTCGTTTGTAGAATTATGTAAGTAAATGTAATTCTTCCTTGGAAATTTTTAAGTTAGTTTTGTAACTGTTGATTATGATATTTTATTTGAAGAAACTGTGCCAATGATTGTGTCAGGTATTGATCCACCTTTGACCAATACAACAGTTGGTGAAATATTTTACAAATATTTAAGCACATTTTCCTCTGTTCCAATATTTTTGAGGTTGCAAAGGGAATATTGTAATAATTTTATTGTCTGGAAGCTGAGAGGATCGAAGAAAATGAGAGATGTATTTTGGCAGTAGAATAGTGATATGCACGTATGATCGTTCCGGGTCCTCTATCTAATACCTGGACATTATCCAACCCTAGGCAAGAACATGAAGGAGCTTTATCCTGTGAGTTTGTATAACTGAAGTGTTTGTTCTGAAGACTAGAGAAGATTTACTGTGTGGAATCCAGTAGTCTCCACCACATTTGAAAAACAGAATGGTTGTGTGAAGTAGTTAGAAACTCAAATGCAGATATAAGGGGTATAGCCTGACATTTCCATCAACATAAGACTGATAATTTTGTAGATAACTTTTTGGAAAAATGTTTTAACATGTCAGGAACATTTCTTTTCCCAGAAGTACAAGGTAAAGAGAAGATGTATTATAATATCCCCACATCTGTTAAAGGATTAATTGAGCAATGAGGTAATTCATCAAAATCAGTGAAGAGGATCTTTCTGTTGAGTTAACCATCTTATTTACTTATTGTACTTAAATTTTGCTGGGTTGAAATCAATTTCAAAATGTTTTATAAACTTGAAAGTTTATTACATTAATGAAATTGATGGAATAAGATATTATATTTACAGTGGACTCTAAGCAGTTAGGAAACATTTCATGTTTGATATAGAGGTAAAAATGTTTTGCACCAATCTGTGAGAGCCTTTAATTTAATTCCAATGTACTCAACATTCGAAATACCAACAACTGACAAAGCCTGAGCCAAGGGCACGGAGAGAGAAGAGTATGATAGTGGATTTCTCAGTGGTTAACCATCAGATCAGCATTCAGTCTCACCCAAATCTTGCTTGTGATGTTTCTCACTGACACAGGAAGGAATACAGGACATGATGATAAGATTGCCACAGCAACATTGAGAGAGCTCCAATGTGCATTGACAATGGAATTCTCTTTCTCGTGATCAGGCAAGAAAAGGGAGGAAGGACAACATCTGTTCCAAGAAATTCGATGAATTTGTAATGTTTCACCAAGCTTTCTGGCCAGATGTAAGCTAAAATGTGCCTTCCGCAAACAGGCTCATGTTAATGAGTTTAACAAGGCCAACAAACGCAATTTAATACAATCCGATTGCTGATATCAAGGAAAGACCCCAAATGACAGCCTGCATAAGAAGGAAAGTTTCTGGCACTATAATTGCTTGTTTACTGTCTATAAACAGTTCTAGCCTTTCTCCCTTACGGACTGAGAGAGAATATGCAACCTTTCACTACTTTCCCCTCCTGTCTCTATTACTGTGTCGGTTCTTTTTACTTTCTAGCCTACTATGTGCTTATGTAGTGAAGTGTTGTAATTCTGTAGCAGAAAATGACAATTTTATGACAGAAAAACCTCTTATTGTTGGTTTCTGGTATTGGAAAAAGTAGATAAATCTTCCTCTAATATGTAGTTAATTACTTTGTCTAATAGGTTGTGTAGTCCTATTTAGTTTGTCCTTCATATAGAAAAATTGATTTACAACAGAACGTCTGTCTATCCATCAGTCTGTGTCATCAGTCCATCTTTCTGTCTTCGCTAACACCTAAACCATTCAGACGATTTTTGTCAAAATTAGCATTTCCTGATAGATCTGGCTGAATTGGGATCCCTTTTTCATTGAAATCATTCAAAAATTGCAAAAGTTTAAGTTGTTTTCTATTTATTCTTACAGCTACAGTATTGAAGATCTAGATTTTTTCCTTCATAAAATTTGTCTTCAAAATTAGATCTTTAAATAAGGTCAGGTCCAACTTTTTGAAAATATCAGTAGTTTTTGCATGAAATAGAAGCATTTTAAAAACTATTTTCCTATAAACTACTCAATTTTTTAATTTTTTTTTTTTTTCTGGATTTTCAGAGTGTGTAAAAGATAAAAACGGTGCAGGTCCCATTTCTGTTGAACACTGAATTTTCAAAAATTGCGAGAGGTACTATTTTTGTTGAAGTATTCCTACAACTACAATATTGATGTCTGTTATTGTTGTTGTTTTACTATTACTATTATTATTATTATTATTAAATTTTTTCTTTAGTATTATATCTTGAAATAATGCACATGAAAACGTCTGAATTTTTGTAAATTGCAGATGCAAACTTTTTAAAAACATGAGGAAAATTATTTGCCTGTGAGGCCAGTAGGGTAGGTGTAATGTGACTGGCATTCTTAAATTGAAAATCAGAGTTTGAATCCCAACGTGGAAAAAATTGCTGGTTGGAAACCTTTTGCGGATTCTTGTAGTATTATGATATTGCATAGCCATTACTAATGATGTGAGAAAGTATGTGCTGTTGTATCACCGTAGTTTTGAACTTCCTTTGTGTTTTAATGGATTTTTCTCGAATCTCTGAAGTGTCTGCTCCATCTTTAATTTTGACCTGTAGAAACCTAATTAATGATTATAAGTACATACAGAATATTTTGAGGGGTTTAGCGTTAGTTGTGCCTTGTTTTGAAACATCAATATTTGTGATATATTGAGTCTGGACATGGCCAAAATGGAATAAAGTAACCAAATGAACTTAGATATAAAAAAATCTGCATACAAAAGACTCAGTGTCAAAAATATTTTAACAAAAAACTTTCTATGTTGAGAAATTCATATAATATTCAATACTCAACAAACAATATTCAAAAAATATACAAAAACTGCATCATACAGTCATGTTTTCACTCATTTTGTTCACTTTACTCGTATAACTAGGGCCTGCATATGTTATGACAGTCCTATTTTTTGACTTGTATTATTTCCATAGAAAGTAAGTTAAGCATGATTTTATCTACAATTACTAAAATTATGCACTTTTCACATGTGATATACAGTCATAGTGTGGCTTGCCCATTTCCGCTTTGGCCTTTTGCCGTAAATTTTACATGTAATGTTCACACTTTTCCATGCATTTTGGTACTTTTTGTCATATTTTTATCTTTTTGATTCCTCTTTCCCATACCTATTCCCTATTTAGGGTCATATTTTTTAGGACATTAATGCTTGCATATTTCTAACATTTTTAGGTCATACACATCCAGGCCCTACTTATAACTGTTCACTTCCTTTTCTAAATATCCTTAGCAAATAATGTAATGCAGGTGGTTGCTCTAGACTAGAAGTCCACAAATGCTGATTTCTAGAACCGGGAAAATATGTAGTATGAAATGTGAAAATATGTACATAAATATTTATTGCAAATTCTTACTGTTTTCATTACATATGTAAAATTTGATATAATGTGTAATATTAAAATTCTCTAATTATAAAACACATTTACATAATATGAAATTACATTTTTTTTTAAATTCCCTAAAAAAAAATTTTAAAACAATACGATTTTTAAAAATAATTTGCTGAGGACAAGTTGTTGCACACTTTGCTCCAAACAACTTTCCCATCCGTAGTAAAAAAGCTTCATCTATTGCTATCCAGGACCATAGTTTTTCACCCAGGCTAGATGCAATAGAAGATATCGTACAAACTGGCGATATCTCCGACCAGCAAACAGCAGCATCCAGCTCTCTGATCAAAGTGATACATGATGGCGATCGCCAAAGTTTAGGTTAAACGTCACGAAACACAGTATCAGTGATACTTTTCACACTTACAGGTGAAAATAATCTCAGTCGCTAATGTGAATTTCCTGCCACTGAGATAACTGAAGCAGACGTGTTGGACTATGAGAACATCACCCGTCTTCACATAGGGTACCTGGAGTTGTCAGTATGCAAAAAATGCTGATTTTTACTTTCCCATATACAGAGTAATATATGTAGTATAGGGAAAGATATGTAATTCTGCGCGAAAAAAACGGCGAATTTTCGGCGGAAAAAAATTCATTGCCAGGTGCTGATAACGTAAAAGTAGATAAAACCAATTGCTAAATTAAGAAAAAAAAATCCCCTAACATGTGGTGTAGCTAGAATTCCTCTTTTCTGGGTCCTTCATACCAAGAAACCCATTGCAAGGAAAACGTCCATCTGTGAACACTACTAGCGCCTCAACCATAAGTACGATTTCTTCCAAAATGGATATTCCCCGGTCAATCTGGTTTGAGTCGAAGCTTTGAGATTTTGAAAAAGATTCTTCAAAATTTGGGGGTATTTTACATGACGACCCTCAGACAATTTCAAAATTTTCTCTAAAACAGCTCCAAATTTTTTCTTTTAATTTGTTAGAATAGAGTAAAATACCCTTATTAAGGTGGCATAGGTCCGATTTTCATGAATAATTCAGAATTTTCAAAAATTGTGAGAATTTGAATTTTTTTCGGCGTTTTCCTACAACTACAAAATTGAAGATCAAAATTTTTCCTTCAAATGAAATTTGTTTCCGAAAATTTTTAAGGTCATGTACATTGTTTTGAAAATTTTAGTTGTTTTCGTGCAATATATGCAATTTTAAAAAATTACAAAAAGTAGATTATCTCAAAAACAGTTCCAAATTTTTTCTTTAAACTTTCGGTAGGTATAGTGCCTAATGTATTTTATGAGATAACAAAAACGCCATATTGCTCTATTCTTTTTTTCAAAACTTGTAAAAATGTAATTTTTTTGACTTGTCTCTAACATCACTAATATTTACATTAGAGGCGATTTGTTGACATTATTATATTTAAGAGTACATTTTCTTTAAATAATGTCAAGTAAAGTCTCTTGAGAACACAACTGTTCAAAAATTACACAAACGTATTTTTTTGGAGAGATCTCTCACATCTTTAACGTGCACATTACCAACAATTTGTAAATATTATTATATTTGTGAGTGTAAGTGCTTCAAATAACTTGAAATGAAGTATTTTGAAAACCCAAAAATTTTCTGTGAAAAAGAGCTTCAAATTTTGCATTTTTAGTAGGGTTAAAACACCATTTTCCTTAGAACGGCATAAAATTTTTAAAAGAAATTTGCCATTTAGGATTAGATGTTTGTGTTCTTTAATATTCTAAAATGAATATTTCTGTTCTACCATAAAGAAACCAAAAAATTAAGAAAATGTCAAAAAAAATGTAGTTTGGGCGGCGATAGATGGCAGCTGGCAAGAGTATGTGGCAATTCCAAATTGCTAGCGCAGACCCAAGGAAATAGAAAACTAATACGGGAAAGTCTGTGCCATTCTGTAGTATCACTAGTTTAAAAATATTTCTTTTCATAAAAAAGTCATGAAGTGGAAGAAAATTGTTAGATTTATTGAATTAAAAAAGAACTTTTTCTAAAACATTCCCTTCACTAAGCACTACTAACGTATCAAGGGATCAGGTGACAAAGCTCTGAGGGATAGAAATGCATGAACTAAATGAAATAGATTGATTTATTTGAATTCATTTCAGAAGTACCGGACAATTCAACAATGGTTGTGTGGTCCGTAGTTACAACCTCTACAAAGTGAAGGAAGTGATTCACTGCCATGTGAAAATTACTTTGATGAAAACTTTAAAATACAGCGCACTGCAAGATGTGCAGTAAAAAAATTGTTTTTAGCATGACAAACACTATGAATTGTCTTCCTCCATGACTTCCATGTTTTACTTTTCGGACATGAAAATATTCCAAAGGAATAATTTGCCGTAAACGCAGTGAGCCTCAAGTACTGAAAGGGCACTGCATTTCTGTCTGAACGAGGTTTAGTTTCATCACCCAGCCAACAGCAGTCTGTTTCATTGAGACAATTGCTGATAGGTGCATTAAATTGAACCTTGGCATCCTCAAAACTCAAATATGCACAAAACGAAAAGTAAAATAAAATAAAAAATAAAAAAAATTACTAATGGCAGACTAACATGGCGAAACAGCAAGTGAATGTCACGGTTGGTATCCTACATATTTTGCAAGTAGGGGAGGTAATTTATGAACAAGTGAGTGCTGAACTCCACTCATAACCAAAAGATCGCTAGAATGCAAGGAATGCCCCCTTGCATTATTTTGAACTCTTGCCTGTTTCATCTACTAACTTTTGTACCAGTACTTCAGCTTATGAAAAAATGAAAACATCCAAAATGCATTTGTTCTGACATCTACAGTTTTCAAAAATTAAGAAAACATACCATATTAATGTCTCTATTTTGACAAAATATTGTTTTTCAAATATTCTTTTGTATGTGTTACAGGCCAAATGTTGAAGGACTTTGAATCAGACTCAAACTGAGTAATAATGGAAATATTCAAGGACTCTTTATCTAAAATGGTTTATTTGGCTGTGAATGAAAGATTTATGATGGTTTCTGTATTATCGTGAATAAATCTTTTTTATGTGGTGGGTGTTTATTTTGGGCGAGGATGAAAGATTCATGATGGTATGGTATTATCTTCAATAAATCTTTTGGAACTGTTGAGCGTTTACTTTGGGCAGTTAAAGTGTTTGTTGATATTTTAATATAGCTATTGATTATACAGTTATACAATACAGTTATTGAAAATAATTATCAATTTTTTAAAAATTATTTTTATTTTTAATTTTTTGTTGTTGAAATCTTTGTTTAGAATTCTCTTGTAAAAGAAAATGGTCACATGCAACACTGTTCCCTTTTTATTTGAGGTAACTTTATCATAAGATATTTAAAAATTTTGTATGATGAAATTACACTCTTTTCTTGTTTTCTTTCCATTCGTTTCTTGTTTTCTTTCCACTCGTTTCTTGTTTTCTTTCCACTCGTTTCTTGTTTTCTTTCCACTCTTTTCTTCTTTACTTTCCACTCTTTTCTTCTTTACTTTATTTCAACATCAGGAAGACATGATACTGAAAGAAGCCTAAATCAGTGGGATCAATATCAAACACACAAAGATTGCTATTAATGCCAATGATGATGACTATAATAATATAAACAATGTTTGATCATTCAAAGAATTTGACTGTCTCAGCCAGGAAACAAACACCGTGCTTCTAATGTACGCCCAGCTGCTACAACCATTTGAGCTACTGAGACAGTCAACTCTTCAAACAACCTTTCAGAGTTAAGAGCACCTGTGACAGTTACCCTTTACATTTCACCACTTGATCACAGTTTTTTTAGCTTAACAATTGTGAAGGAAAATGTTTCCTAATACACAACTGCCAACTACCAACTACTAACTCCAGAGCTTCTTAGCAGAAGTAATTGATTTAAATATTATTTGACTGTTCAAAGAATTGTCTTCCCCAGCCAGGAATCGAAACCATATCTCCTAGAGATGGTTAGAGCAACTGGGCAAATACCGTGAGATCTGAATTCAATTCCCATCTGAGGCAGCCCATTCAGTGAACAGTCAATGATCGTTTATAACTAGAGCTCGGAAGTTCAGGCTTTTATTTCATTTGAAATGTCAGACAAAAATGCATTTATTTTTTCTAAAATAGACAAGCAAAAAGACATTTATTTTAGCTAAAGTAAAGGTGTAAGAAGGCATGCAAACAATGTTTAAATGAAATTATTGCAAAAAAAATTAATAATTAAAATGATTGACATTATTCAAACTCTAACATTTACATTATCACTTAATGTGTAAAGAAACAATTGTTTCTTTGTAATCTTGATTGCATATGACCACCCAGTATAATGACTGGTTTTGCGGATTTTGATGACCTAAAACATTGCCGGAAATGATCAATAAAATGCTCTTAAATGTTTTTAAAAGGCCCTGAAAGCCAAGAAAAATGATTTTAAAAAATTTTATCAAAACCAGTTTGGATGAACATCTCTTGCTGTTGGATGTGATACTAATGTAATAGAGCTATATTCCATTTGTTCAAGTGAACTCAGCTCGCAATTGTTTGGTTTGGACTTTTCTTCAGTAGGAAATCAGTGTCTTTATTTACCCCAAAATAGGCCAAACCAGCGTTGGCACAGGTGGGCGTCGCAGGAACCGAGTAAGTTTTCAAAACTGCTGACAATTTCTAAGCGAAGAAATCGAATAGGCTACTAGGAATACTGTGAAGAACATTTCTTTTATCTCATAAATATTATTTGAAGCAAATACCGTGAAAATGAAATTAAAATCAATGAAATTAGCAAAAAGTGCATTAAAAATTACTGAAAAGGTAAAAAATGACTTATTAGTTCAAATCAACAAAAAATGCAAATGACATAAAAATGGGTCATTTACTTTAGTCGTAGTATAAAATTAGTGTCTGTACTGAACATCATTGTTCTAAAGTGAAATGAAAAAGAAAATGACATTTCATTAAAATCCACCCCCTACTCATAACGCTCTCTCTACAAAATGCTATTGTGTTTTCAGTCTTGAAATGGTATCAGTGAAAACAGAATTAGTTTTTGTACTTTGCACGTATGTAATTGCCAGCACCAAGAAGGATTCATCACACACAGAGTGCTCTATCCTCAAAAGGGATGGAAGGCCTTACTCAAAAATAAGATGGGATTGCTAATGAGCGTACAAAGCCTGTTGGCATTAGTGAAAAAAATCAAAAACCTTCACTGATATCATCTTCCTTTTTCATTTAGATTTTTAACACTACTACGCCCTGGAGCCTCTGCTTCCACAGAAAGTCAAACCTTGTCTTCTTGTTGCCCATGCTTGCAGGAATATATCCAACTTGATTGGTATTGGTGCCAGAAGGGGAAGAAAAGCAAAATTTGATCCCAAAAAAATGCAAAAATAGGCATCAGAAGCTAAAATAGGCCCCCAAAATGGCAAAATGAAAATCTAAAACAACTCTAGAAATACAATTAATTGTTTCCTGTTATTAAAAGCCATAAAATAGTAACAATAACATAAAGGCATTTCGCAAAACTTACAGACTCTTTTTATAACGATTACTTCTCCTAAGTAACTATGAAGTTACAACAATAGTTGGCAGTTGTTAATGGTTCCTATGGAATTGTTAATCTTACAACTGTGACCAGGTGATGAAATGTAAAGTGTAACTGTCATGGGCTCTTAACTCCTAAATGCTGTGTGAAAAGTTGACTGTCTTGGCAACTCAAGGTTAGAGCCACTGAGCGTATACTGGGAGATCTGATTTTGATACCTGGCTGGGGTAGTTCTTTTAGCAAACGTCATTGATAACAGTTACTTTTGCAAAGTAGGTATTAATTGACAGATAGTGATTTAAAATATATTGTTTTAATTTTAATATAAAACGAGATACTTATTTCTTAATTCAATCTAATCATCAATATTACATCTTTAAAAGTGCATTTCATGAACAATTTTTTCAAAATATTAGCAGATTAGTGATTATTTTTTTGGCTTCTGAGCCAGTGACCCCTATCTTGATTAGGTTTTTCACATAGGTTCCCTGATCCTTTGAGCAAAGCCACAAATATAAGTTTTTAATGTACACTGTTATTTAAAAAAAGTTTGACTGTCCGAAATCTTTTTGAACTTTTGAATTAAATCTATGTGACAGCCTTACAAAACTATTTCAAGATAATTTTTGTTTTCTTAGGACAAACATTATGCGGTTTAATTGCAGTTAAACCTGTTGAAGAATTTATCTGTTCTTTCTCAATTATCTTGCCATTGGCCTAGAGCAGGGAAAAAAAGACTGGGTGAAAGACTAAGCTGAGAGCGGGAGGAAGAGGGGTTGAGAAAGGAAGAGATGAAGGGAGGGGGGAGAGATATTTTTGAAGAAAGTATAATACAGATCGTAGCACTGTGTTTGGCGAGGAGGGAGGGTAGTGCGAGACAAATGTAATAACTGCTGCATAGAGGGCCCCTGCACATGAGCATTGTAGCCAAACGATGCGTGTCAACCCAAAGCCCGTTTGACACAGGCCTAACTGTTTCTATACAATTAGAGACTACACTGGCCATCAAAAAGGGAAAGTTCATGTATTTTAACAATGATGTATAATGTGTAGTTAACATTTGTACTTTATAATTTTAAAAAGACTAAGTATGTCTGTTAGAACTAATGTAAAGTAAAACTTCTGAGCCAGTGACCCCTATTTCGATTAGGTTTTTCACGTAGGTTCCCTGATCCTTTGAGCAAATGGCTACACCATGCAGTAACCGAACTTCTTAACCATGCTCCATGCAGTTACAGAAGTTACGCAGCTCGAGACACTGTGGATTCCTGGATAGGTGACCACCAGAGAACTTGTGGATACTCACCTCATTGAGTCCTGATGAAAGGGATAAAAGTTATTGACCTGTGATGTAACTTGGCGTAGGACTGATCATGTTGGAGGAGGATTATTATTCCATATTCAATCCCAAAAAAAGGCTTGAAACATTGACGCAGTTTATGTCAAATGTTGAGATGACACTTGTTTTGCATCTGGACTTATCCCTTTATAGGATTGTGATTCTGTCCGAAACCACATGTTGGACGGTTGGATTTTGCTTCGCTAAGCCAAGTAATTATCAGCTTAGGGCCGTCCATAAATTACGTAATGCAAATTTGGAGTATTTTGAATACCCTCCTCCCCCCGCTGTATCGCACCCATAACACAAGCTTCAATTCCCCAAAATAATTACATAACACTTGAGACCCCCCCTCCCCCCATTTACAAGAAATAAAACTAAATTATATCACAGAAAAAAACATTTGTATTAATTTTATTTGAGTTCTAGTTTTAAAATTGATTATAATTAAAGTCAGAATTAATTGGCGATGCTGACTACATTTAACAATAACATTGGGAACAAGTGTTATGTGAAGGAAGGATTCACAGATGTTAAAATTTCTTATAAGCCATGCACATGTCTTGGATGACAAACAATGATCCACTGTACCGATTTCATTTGATTTCGGAACATACGATCAGTTTTGAATATTTTCTTTGTGATCTTACAGATTCTATAAAAAATTATGAAAAAGTACTTCCATTTATGGTAACAAACTACACAATTTTAAACTATTTATGTTTAAAAAAATAATATTTTAATGTTTTGGTATAAATATGAAAAAGTAATTTTTTCACCAGATATCGAAAACTTGAAAATGAATCAATGTAACGTAACACTAAACTAACACCTCCATACCCCCAAGTAACTCAGCATAATGTTGCCTCAGATCCCTCCCTCTCACTTTATCGTTACAGAATTTATGGACAACTCTTTATTGTTAATTTTGCATTGAAGAGTCTGCTTCAATGTAATACCATTCTTGCAGATAGTGTGATCACATTAATTCTCAGAAATCTAGCTTTTGCACCTTGCATGTTGTCGCAACCACAATACACACAGTCACTGTTGTGGAGTGTTCGTTTCAGCTTTTGGTCGAGTCGTGATTTTTTGTTTTGTTTTTCCGGAGTTTTTTGGAAATGAGGTTTTTTACTTATTATTGTTTATTGTGATGTATTATTATTATTATTATTATTATTATTAAAGACCGGATTTTCGTGCAGTAAAACTCTGTAAAACTTGCAATAAAAACACCAAAAGTGCAAAAACATGCAATAAAAAGATCAAAACTTTGCCAAACGATGTTGTGTAGCCTAAAAACTCCAGTTAATTCATTTGTCAACTTATTTTATATTATGTGATGTGATATTCAGAGTGATTGAAATATGATTTTAGTGGTTTTATTATAATGTTGTAAATATTGTTTAATCAAACCAAAGTTGACATTTTAAATATGCCCACAAAAAATTAATTTAGCATAAAAATACAAAAATTTGAAAAATATAAATAAATCTTCAGAAATCAAAAATTATTAAGTTACAGAAGAAATGTTCTTAATTGTTTTCATTATAATTTACAATTATGTTTGTACTAGGCGCGACAGCTCGCGTTCGGGCCATGGCCTGCGGCCGTGGGGTAAGGGGTACGTTTTAAGGGTGTTGTTAGTATGAAGACATCCCTACGCCGAATTCTGGACTTCTCAACCTGAAAGGTGGTTTTGTCATCGGCACACAGCAACATATACTGGGACATTGCAAGGAAAACGCACACTATAAACTAGCCCGACCGGGAATAGAACCGGGGGTCGCGTAATGGAAAGCGAGTACGCTGACCGGTGAGCTAAGCCGCCGATCACAATTATGTATGTTTCCAAATTATTTTCTGAGAAATTATTATATCTTCTATCAATGTTTCAGCCAGGGAAAGGTTCGTCCTACATTTACATTTGTCTGTGTGCCGAGCCTCACTCTGGCGCACGTGTGCACGCAGCTAAAAGCGGTCAAAACTGGGTTTATTGTCTCTTGATTTCCAAGGACATAATCTGTTCCGAGAATTTCGGTGAATTTGAAACATAGTCCACTTACCACCAAACTTCACGCCCGAAAAAAAGGTCAAATGTGACTCGCGCATGCTGTGTCGTGTTGGTAAGTTCAGCGAAGACTGACACAACGGATATATGATCCGATTGGGAAAATAGACCCCGAACATGGCGTTGGCTGAACGGCCGCAACCGAGGGCGGCGGACCTAGTTAATGGTAACATCGCATATCCGTGCTGCAGTAGCTCACTGTCGGAAATTTTCATTAGACAATAGGCATCATGAAATGTACAGACGCTCAGTTCATAGGGCAACAACTGTTTCACAGATCACCCGAATACATTACTGGGTTATGTCATTAAAACTTTTTCTTAAATAAAATACTTTAAAAAGATATATTAAAACAAGTGGATAATATAAAAATTATATTTTAAGCAATAAATTATGAATCGTCCAAATTCGTCCAGTAAAATCCCAAAAATTTGCAATTTTCTGGCAGCATTGCTCAAAACGTGCAGTAACCCCCAAACCGTGCAATTTCGTGCAAAATAAAACTATTATAAAACTATATTAACCGATTGAAAACAATATCCGAAAAATTATAATTGGAAGATTATTGAACGAAAAAAAGCCTTCGATTCTGGTTTTCGCGGAAGATTTCTTCAATGCAATTTTCGCACTCATAATGTATTTAGAAAACAACCGGCCAGGTCGCAATATTCGTAATACCTGCCTGATTTTCCCCCGTTGTAAGTGGGGAAGTTTTTACATAAAGTGAGTGTGCAGCAGCCGTAGCGATGTTTTCATCTATAACCATGCATTCTCGAAATACGTTTTCAGTTGAATTCGGAGGTGGAGTGCACAGGACATCTTCACGCGAATAATGAATAATATTTGCTTCGTTTTTCGGAATTAGCGATCCATTAGGACTCAAAACTGCGTAATTGAAATGTTTCGAAATGTTCATAAAACGAATTCTGATCTCAAGAAAGGATCTCTTCTTCGTGTAATATGAGTTCGGGCGGGACATTATGAAAATAACAGTAACCGCCGGCGTCGCTAGCCGAATTCCTGAACTACGCTCCGTGAAGTCGCAGAGGTTAAGCGAATTGGAGACTTCGCGTGTTCCTGGTTGGGTGACCCTCTGGAAACCCCAGCGATCTAATGGCGACGAGCCCCTGGCCGAAGGGATAAAAGGAAATGTCTGAATCGATTTTTACTTTCCCGTATACGTACGTATATACGAAGTGATATATGCAGTATAGGGAAAGTTATGTAATAATTTTTTCTTCAATCGGATAGTGCTAATTGCACTCTTTAATATGACGTAATGTTTATTTTGAGTTTTTTGTTTTGTTTTTGCAAAAATTACACAAATGTAACTTTTTTTAAAGATCTCTCACGCCTTTAATATGCACATTACCAGCAATTTGTAAAACTATTGTATTTGTAAATTACAGTGCTTTAAATGACTTCAAATGCAGTGTTTTGAAAACTCAAAAATGTTCTGTGAAAAAGAGCTTCAAATTTCGCATTTTTAGTAGCGTTTAATCGCCATTTTCTTAAAAACGACTCCAAATTTTTCAAAGAAAATTGCCATTTAGGTCTTTAATATTCTAAAATTAATATTTATTTTCTACCATAAGGAAACCGAAAAATTAAGAAAATGTCAAAAAAAGATTCTATGGGCGGCGATGGATGGCAGCTGGCACGAGTATGTGGCAATTCCGAATAGCTAGCCCAGATCCAAGGAAATAGAAAACTAATACGGGAAAGTTTGTGTCATTCTGTAGCACCACTGGTTTTAATTTCTTGCGTCTTCGTTGACGCAACTCGTCTCTGCACCCCTGTGGGGCGTTGAGCGTTATACTACGATTTTCGTAACTTTGCCCCTGACAGGAATCAGCTGTTAACGGTTTCATCCAATCGGGAGCTTGAACTTCACCAAAGTGACGTCACTGTAGCGAAATATAATATCCCGATTGGATGGCAGCGAAACAGCTGATTCCTGTCAGGGGCGAAGTTACAAAAATCGAAGTATAGTGTGGAGTAATCCTCCATTATTATTTTTGTGTCGTTTTTATCGCAGTCTATCATTGCCTTTTATCCCTTCGGCCAGGGTCTCGTCGCCGTTAGATCGCTGGGGTTTCCAGAGGGTCACCCAACCAGGAACACGCGAAGTCTCCAATTCGCTTAACCTCGTGACTTCGCGGAGCGTCGTAAACGAATTCGGCTAGCGACGCCGGCACTCATTAAAGAATTACTCCACTGCACATTCGACGCTATACTGCGGGTTTTCCCCTCAAGGCCCGTCTTCACGATGGAATCTCGCGACGTTCTCAGTTGTGCCGCCAGATATCGCATGATTGCGACCGTATCAGGCAGTGCTTGCGATCATGCGACTTCGAGGCGGCATGCCGGAGAAAGACCCGAAATGCCGGGTGATATTCCATTGTGGCCGTAGGGTCTTGAGGGCAGAGTATAGAAAAATCGCACTATAGTAGAAGGCTATAATAGATCGTTGTTACATATCAACATAACCGAATATAAAAAAATAAATTTGAAAAAAGATTTGAATGAGCGGCGTTGTGTGTGTGTCTCACTCTCTCGTCTCCTCTCCCTCCCATATATATATATATATATATATATATATATATATAATATATATATATATATATATGAGGTGTGTGTGGATTTGTATATTAAAAAGTTTGTACTTTTATTTTGATGCTAGTTACGTATGTTGATTGTTATCAGGGGTCCCCATAACCTGGCAATGCTGAAACCTCGTGGAAGGTATTAACCCGTTGCGCGCGCGCCCTCGTGTGCTTTGTCTTGCAGGAACGAGCTGTGAGCGGCAGCGAAACGATGAAGCGAGTCGGGGCGCCGCGCCGTCGCATGCGGAGTGCTGACGCTGGGCCTTCTGTGTCAGGTGCTGCACGGCGTCTTGACTCTTGAGTGTGTGTGTGTGAGTCCTCGCCGGCCCGCCCGCTCCCCTTCCATCGGCCGCGCTTGAGAGCCAACGCACGCGATGACGACCTCCACCACCACCACCACCATCATCGCGGCCATCGCACAAGCCTACTGCTCCTCACCACTTCATAACCGACGTCACGGCGTGTTAGGCAACGCGTTTCTTCCTACGTTCGGGCCTGCGTGTCGCACACGAGCGTTGCGTTGACGCGCGTCAGCTGCGTCGATGCCTGCGGACACGAGTCGCTTAACGCGCGCGCGTCGTGGATTAACACTGCGTGCTATGCGAAACGACACACGAGCGCTCTTGGCAACGTTCGTTGCCTAGCGAGCGTCGCGCGTTGCAAGCTAGAAAACGCGCGTTGGTCGTGACTTGCGTTGTAGCTTGGGCGTCTTGCTTGAGTAGTCGGCACAACGCACGTCGCCAAGAGCACTCGTGTGCCATTTCGCGTAAGATAGTGTTAATCAATGACGTGCGTTAAGCGACTCGTGTGCCAAGACTGACGCGCGTCGAGGCAACTGACGTCAGCGTGAGGTGACGCGCGTCAGGGCAACGCTCGTGTGACACAGGCCTTACCGCACGCAGCCGCCCGCCCTCAAGTGTATCCGCAAACGATATTTAATATCATTGGATTTTCCCTGCCCTTTCGTTTATTATTTTTTTGTTAACAACTGTAACATATTTTTTGTTGCGCCGCGCTACCAAAGGATGTGTTAATTTTATGTGATAATTTATTTTTTTTCCTGTGTAATATTTTTTGTTGCTTGTAATGGAGAGAAAATAATCATGTACATATTGCTGGAAACAAAACGTAGTCTTGTTATTTATTCATACCTGGTCCTGTTTCCTTGCTTCACTGCTCCTTATTTCTGAACAATTGGAGAATGCGTTTTTAAGTTCATTTGTACTTCCTTGTGTGCTTGCAGTTGATACGTTTTCGTGCAGGTGAAGTTAAAATAGCACAAATCCAATAATGGTCCAAATGCTGTTTTCTCAGAAAATTACCAAATGTTTTGTCAAAAAATGATCATTGAAAAAATGTTACTCTGTATTCCAGTATCACATTTCGATGTATGTATTAGGGAACCTCAATACGAAAAAAGGAGCAGGTGTTTTAAACAAATATTTCTAAATGTCGATATTTCAGTAGCTGGCGTACGAACGAAATTACTTCATTTATTTGCAGCAAAAATTAATTTCCCTTTTGAAGAGACCGCACTTATACATATCAGCAACCGAGCCAGAAATGGTCCCTGATATAGGTGCAATCCGAAAGTAATGCAATTATTTTTTAAATTAATTTATTGAACAGATTTGCACAAACACTTAAAATTCTTCGAAGTACTGTCCTTGGACTTCTACACATTTTTTCCGGCGACTCTGCCGTGAACGGTATACGTTCTGGAAGGCGTCATCGGGGACCTCTCGTAAGGTCTTCGTCACGGCGGATTGGATCTCTTCTACGGACGAAAAACGGGTTCCTTTCGGGGCCGTCTTAATTCGAGGGAACAAAAATAAGTCTGCTGGGGCGATGTCAAGATTATAGAGAGGTGGGGTAGCGTTGGCATCTGGTGTTCGACCAGGAACTCGCAGACTCGTAGCGCGTCATCTGACCACCTTGGGCACGAGCTTGGCGCACACTTTCCTCATCGCTGAATCTTCGGTAACAATGCGAAACACAACAGTAGACGGCTTGTTCAGTTCATTGGCAACCATCTTGATACTCAGTCGACGGTCAGAGTCCAACAATTGAACACGGGCCACATTGTTGTCGGTTTTGCTGGTTGACGGCCGCCCAGAGCGTTGTTCGCCGTGAACTTCTTCCCGGCCGTCCTTACAGACCTTTAACCACCTCGAAACTTGTGAGTAGGGCAGAGCAAAGTCCCCGTAAGCCTCACGAATCATTTTGTTAGTCTCCGCAAGGGACTTTTTCAGTTTAGCACAAAACTTAATCGCGTAACGTTGCTCGATCGTCGATTCCCTCTTTTTCTTCTTTCGTGACACGGTGGGCGCGCAGAGGTTCACAATAACTGTCTTGCCGCTTCCACAGTTTGGAGGGCACTGAGACTGATTTCGCGACAAAGCTTAGGGTCCCCCTCACCTACTCCAAGTGGTCCGATCCCACTTTGACCAATAGGAGTGACGCAGGATATTTCAATTGCATTACTTTCGGAATGCACCTTCTATAGTGCCTTTGTTAAATGTAAAATTAGAAGTGCTGTAAGCTAGTGATCCTGAAGACTTGGAAATTTGACAAATTCAGAGAGGAATGTAGAAAGTTGACATGACTGTGAAAGCTCAGGAAAAGGCCTTTTTTTTTTTCAAGCGCTCTTCTCTGGGTTTTAGAATTAACGACAAAATATGGAGGGCTTGTGGCAGTGTCACGGTAAGCCAATCTAGTTGTAGCATGTCTCGCTTTTCGTAAGTACTAGGAAACCCCGGCTGACGTTCCGCCCTTCATCTCCATGTTTTCCCTCCCATCTCACTGTCTCTCCCACCCTCACCTTGTCCCTGTCTCTGTGTCTCTCTCTGCCGCTCTCTGTCCCTCTCATTCACATTTAGTTGCAGATTCTGCACGTGTCTGAGCAGGTGAGGTTATATCGGAAAGCGCCGGACCAGCAAAAATGTAAAAGAATGTTTGAGAAGAGCTCATTCTGTAGATTACAGTGTGAGAAACGTTTCTTTGAGGCCTAAAAATCCGATAAGCACCGAAAGACGAAAAAGTATCTCTGAAGTTAACCAAAGTTTTCATTGTCCTGAACGATGAAAGAGTTACTGCTTACCGAAATAAATGTATAGTAAAGGAACTGCGCTGGGATTTGTCACTGATCCCGCTTTCCCATTGGTATGCAATTATTAAAAACCCCATCTTAATCAGGTTTTTGTCCAGTTTCCCTGATCCATTGAACAAAGGCTGAGATGGCCCCTTGTTTTGCTTCTGGACGTAAATGTAGCTTCACTGTGCACGTTTTGTTGAGCACTCCTTTTGCTTGTAGTTCATTTGCCGTTGAAATTGATTTTCTATAACTCGGGAAAAAACATTTTTCAAATATTTTTATTTTTCGAAAATAATTATTTTCTAAATTCATTTTTTCGTTTTCTATTTTCGGTTTTGTTGTTGTTGTTTTTTTTTAATTCTGGCCCTCAAGAAAATGTGCGCAGGTAAATCTCTTTTCCCACACGTCATATACAGTTTTTTACTGGTTTTTTTTGACAAATAAATAAATTACAACAGGCTTTCCTAGTCATATCACCGAGAACCAGTTAAACTTTATAGGAAATTTGACGTACCACCTTCATGAAATTCCAGCAAATAGCAGCAGGGGAGTTTCTCTACAAAATATAGGGTGCTGGAGTCTCGGAGCTTCTTGCATCTGGGCAATTCGATGACCATAAAAAAGTTTTGCAACTGAAGACTGTTGAACTAAAACGTTTATCGTATTTGAATTTAAGCGGCTGGAATCAGCAGAATTCCCGGTATACATGCGGAACTACCAGAGCAAGTTCAATGCTGCACAGAATTCTATTTCTTCATTACTAGTACTAGTTGTAATATTACTTTTAGCAGGGGAGCCAGAATGGTCAAAAATTATGAAAATATAAATTTTCACTTTTTTGAATCACTAATTAATTTATAGTTTTATATGTTAAATAAGCTAAGTTCATAAATAAGCATCTTAATATGTCATCTCTATTTTTTTTTTTCAAGTTTACATAGCATAGAAGTGGGCGTGGCCGTTTTGATACGTCGTGGGTGTTGCTTGAATGTTGTGAATGTTGCTTTTTTGCTTTCGTTGTGAGAAATAGTTAATAGTTTGCTTTCTACTGTTGAACATACTGTTTCTGGTAACAATTGAGGATGGAATAGTGTCAAAATATCGGTGTTTGTGTTTGCCTAGCATATGGACCAGGAATGCACTGAAAACTTTAGCAGTCATTTCCCACAAGTTTAAAAACATTTCATCTTTAGGGAACATTTTCTCAAAAACTACTAATAGGAGGATGCTCAAATTTTAACAGAGCATGTAGCACACCAGTTTACATACTTCAAAGGGGCTGATTTATAAAATGTTAAATACTTTAGACATTATTATAAATGTTTTTTAAGAATTAAAATTTAATAATTTAATTCATTAAATAATAGTATTTTTAAGAATAAAATCTATTACAATGGACAAAAATTTGTATTTAAACAACGAATAATATTTTTTTAAAACGTCTTCGTTGAAGTATTTATAACTAATGAATATATATTTACATAAAATTTCAAGTCTGTACATTAAATAGTTTCTGAGAAAATGTTCCTTACATTAACACTGGCGAGACAGGCTATTCCGCCTCCCTTTAAGGATACGTATTTCAGAGTATGTTTTTCCAAGTGCCATCAGAATTGCCTTTATGTACCTCTTCAACTCCTGAATTAGAGGAGTGGACACTTGTGAAGAAAAAAAACTGGAAATAAATATATAGTTTCGTTTTAAAATTGTTTTATTTTAGAAATGCATTTACATTTGCAGCAATTGTGCAGTTGTTATATATTTTTATATTTGTAATATTGTGTAATTAATGTTATGGAATAACAGCAAAATGTAGTTATAAAACATATTTGTACGTGTATAGACATATCTTACATAAAATGTACCGTTCTTCATACGAACGAAATAGGTCGTGTAATGTCAGTTTTTTTTTTACTTCTTAGATAGTTTTTAATACTACATTGCATTTCTTTCTTTTCATTATTTGTTTTTTATGTAAGGGACGTCATGTAAGTCTGTTTAGTCAGCTACTGTATGCAAGATTGCTGCAGTGGTCTTCTGCATATCATGTCGACTTCCAAATGTTGGAAAATCTAATGGCACTTAATTGTACATTCGCTTTAATTGCACTTTGCAGCAGTCGTTCGTCATTTCGTTCGGCACGTAATGCGACGCATTTCAAAGCACATCGGTCACGTCAGGTCGAATGGCCAAATTCTCACGCACACCCATTTCGTGCCTTCCAGCACACGTCACACGCTCGTCACGTCATACGGCACGTAATGTACCTCGTCGTATGTCACGTCATGAGTTACGTCACGGGTGGGGTCGCGAATCACGTATCGCGAAACGTTGTGTATGGTGTAATACGGGGTCGCGACGAGTGTCATGTCGCGCGTCACGTCCCGTGTCACGTCACGCGTCGTATCACGTGTCGCGTCACGCGTCACGTCACGTGTCACGTCACGCGTCGCGTCGCTCGGCAGTCAGACGTTGCTGAGCCCCATGCGGTAGCCGAAGAAGGCGTCCAGCAGGTAGAGGAGCGCGGTGAGCAGCGACAGGCAGCCGAGCGAGAGGCCCGCCGTGCGCTCCCCGGCCGCGGCCACCGCCAGCGCCCGCAGCTGCTCCCACGTGTGCAGCGGCGCGTGCGCCGGCACCATCCCCACGCTGCGCCAGAAGTCCACGGCCACCGCCCCGCCCACCAGCAGCAGCAGCGCGCCCAGGCAGTTGAAGATGAACTCCTGCGGCACGCGGTATAGAAGAATTCACGTAAGAACAACCAAAAGTGACAGTTCGCTAAACAAGTGAACATCTCATGTTATTCAGAGAAGTATCCCTCCGCCGCGGCAGCTGTTCAGAAACACGTGCACCAGTCCGCACCTTACATTCAAGACTCGGTTTTAAAATAAATATAATACTTATCACGCAAAAAGTAAATTCCATATAATGTGTATAAACAAAATAAATTTTTATAGAAGAGCACATAGAACTGCACTTCCAAATTTCAATTATTTCTCGTGACGCACTATATTTTCGTCGGACGAGGACATCACAAAAGGAAGCGTTGAAACCATTCACAAGTTAGCCAACTGCAAACGAACGAATCGAGGAAGGAGAGTTCAGTGGGATCAAGGACACAACGACCACAAAACCTTCGGTTATGTTGCCAGCAATAGCTGTCAAAATTGCTTGTTCTTACATGAATCTCTCTTTACGTCCGTGAGACCCCATGGACAGAGAAATTGCTATACTGCGATTTTTCTAAGGGCGACCCTCAAGGCCACTCAAATCCCGTCTTCGCGATGGAATATGTCACGGCATTTCGCGTCTTTCTCAGTCGTTCCGCTAGATTTCGCACGATCGCGACCGTATGAAGCAGAGCTTGCGATCATGCGACTTCTACCGGCAAGACCGAGAAAAGACGCGAAATGCCGTGACATATTCCATCGCGATGATGGGATTTGAGTGGCCTTGAGGGTCGCTCTTAGAAAAATCGCAGTATAGGGCTCGGAGTTTTAGTTTCTAAAACATTTCTAAAACGTTAACAGTTTCTAAAACACAAAATTGATTTTCTATAAATCGGGAACAAACATTCTTCAAATATTTTTATTTTTCTAAAATAATTATTTTCTAAATTCATTTTTTCGTTTTCTATTTACGTTCGTTTTTTTTAAATTCTGGCCCTCAAGAAAATGTGCGCAGATAAATCTCTTCCCCCAGACGTCATATACAGTTTTTACTGTTTTTTGACAAATAAATAAAACTGAAAATATTTTTGTGCGCTTAATCTTTTAGCGCGCGCGTCAAATTTCGGAACATAAGTGGGCGCGCGGCGCACGGAGTGCGCCAAGCAGATTTCCGTTTTTTTCTGCAACTAAATTGTGATATCTGTGTTTCAATTTATGGCACATATCATCACAGTCAATTATTAAAGGCACAGTCAACTCATTACAACATAATTCGTACTCCTCGTATTCGAGAAAAAGTTTTGTAAAGCGACAGATTTCTCTCTCAAAATCACCCCTGGAACAAAAATTATTATTTCTCAAAAGAATACGATTTGAATTTACTAGTTTGCGTACAGTGAGTATAAAATGATATTTTCCGTCAACGAGGAGATATCGAAGTTCATAACAGAAGGATAATTTGAGAATCTACAAAACTACGCGCGGCGTACACTATGTGATAGACGGTCCGTCGATGACTGATCCACCAATAATTCAACCCAGGATTGAGTGAGGACAACGAAACTTCACACACAGGAAGCCAAGACTACATTGAAAGTACGCGAAGTGATAACGAATGTCGACTTATCTACCGGAAATGGCGCTGTGCGCCAACGCGTCCACTTAAGGGTTAAAAAATGGAAACGTATGTGTTAAAACGACAAAAATATTTTTTCTACTTCCATTGTGTAATTAGTGTAAATTTGATGACTGCAATTCTTTGCATAGTGATACTCATTACGATACAGATTTCATTATGATACAGGTTCTTAACCAATCACAGAGAAGTTTACAAATCAAGTATTGTCAATTAATCATTGAAAATCGTTCTAGTAAGTGTTTCGTTCGATTGTGTACATTAATATTGCATTTAACCAATTAACATAAAAACCCGAGTATACTTGGGGTTTTAATTTTTTCAAAAATTTAAAAGCCCGAGTATACTCGTGTTCTTTTTCAAGGCATGGTAAACTAAGTGGAAGCCCGAATATACTCGTTCACTACAGCTAGTTCTATAGAAGCGTGTTAGAGAGTATGCAAATGCAATGTGTAATGATATTGAGGTAGTTTCGTGTACTATTATTGGCGGGAACGTTGTCTGCAGTCGAGACTGGCAGAGTATGAAAGACACGGTCTCTTAGTGAAGTTAAAGTATTTGATCTGTTACTATCGTGCGAGATGTGCAGTCGAGTACGACGCGCAAAAGAGAAGAAAACAAGGCTTGAATCGAGATACATGTGCGAGGATATATCCGACAATCCGAGAGTATATCCGATGTAAGGGTCACTTCCTTAGAAGACTCTGCCGTTAAGTTTTTACACGATATGAATTGCATCTTGATCTTCTAGTTTGCTTTTTGGAATCTAAGTGAAGTAAGTCAAATGAGTTTCCCGACTGAGAGAATAAGTGACAAGTGAAGGATGTATTTTGATATTGGCCGAGAGGAGGCAAATGGTCCTAAATACCTTGTTTAAATTGTATTTTGTCATTTACGTCAATCCAAATTGTTCAAGAGAACATGCTTCATTTCATAGCAATTAACACAATTAGACTTAATTTACGCTTCCAGTAAGTAACATTATAACCTAAGTTAACGGACAATTGTTACTGGAACCACTGGTGACGGCAAGTCAGGTTTCATTGTATGTGAGGGTAGAAAAAAGAGAAGGAAGGAGAGAGACGAGGGGAGAAAGCGAGAGCGGGAAGACGAAATAGTGAGAAGAAAGAGGGATGACAGAAGAGGAAAGGAATATTGAGACACAGAGGGGAGGGAAAGTGAAGGCTCAGAGAGATGGAGTGAGAATGACAGAGAGAAAAACGACCGACGATCTGAGATGAGTGTGCGAAGGTTGGAAAAGAGAGAAGGAGGAGGAAAGCTGAGAGGTTAAAGCAGGGATTCCCCTTTCCTTGCGTCGACATCTTTTGAAAGAATCGTTTACTACAATCCCCTGTCATTTTCTCTATAATATGAAACACGAACCGTAAAACCAATAATTGCACGTGAATGGCTTATTGATAACGATTACACACCAAAGGAAAAGAGAGAAGAGGAAGAAAAGCTGAGAGGTTAAAGCAGAGATTCCCCTTTCCTTGCGTCGACATCTCTTAAAATAATCGTTTTCTACAATCCCTTGTCATTTTCTCTATAATATCAAACACGACCGTAAAACCAATAATTGCACGTGAATGGCTTATTGATAACGATTGCACACCGATATTTTTGTAAATATCTCGATTTTCTTTAATAATAGGAGACTCCTCCGCCTCTAAGTAGCTTATTTTCTCATCTTCGTTGTACAGTGATTACAAAATGCAGTATATGTTTTTGACGATTGTTCTTTACATTTCTGCAGGGTGAATTGTGGAGAATATTTCCTTGGATAATGAAATAATGTTGTGAATACATAGTTATAATTTCCTAGGTTTGCAAAACATGAATACAAAACAAGAGGGGTAAATTTGTAATTTATTGCATGTTTCGTAGCTTAATATCAAAACAACTAATAATCAAATTCATTAATATTTTTTGGTAATCGTTGCCAATTTGATCTTGATTATACTGATTAATCACCGTTTCATAGTCGGCTGTTGACCCCCGAGTTAGACTCGGGAGTCTAAATCTTCATCGACCCCCAAGGGGACGATTGCGACCCCGTTGCAACCCCTGGGAGA
Organism: Acheta domesticus; assembly: GCA_031308135.1. Taxonomy (NCBI): domain Eukaryota; kingdom Metazoa; phylum Arthropoda; class Insecta; order Orthoptera; family Gryllidae; genus Acheta; species Acheta domesticus. The sequence continues at coordinate 58,171,450 of JAHLJT010005437.1, read as the reverse complement.
GAGAAGAAACTGGAGAGAGAGGAGAAGTATGTGAGGAAAGAAAGAAAAGAAAGAAGATAAACGATGAGAGGAAGAGTGGGAAAGAGGAGAGAAGAGAGAAGAAATGAATGAGACACAGAGGGGTGGAAAAGTGGACGGTCAGAGAGATGGAGTGAGAATTAAATAGAGAAAAGGAGCAGAGGAGAAGGATGAGTGCATGAGGGCTGGAAGTGAGAGAAAGGAAAAACAGAGGTGAGAAGGAGCAGAGAAACGGAGGGGTTAAACAGAGAAGAAATCGGAGGGCGAGAAAGAAAGATGGAGAATAAGTATAAGAAGGTAGAAATATAAGAAGGTAGAAAGAGAACGAAGGAGCGAACGAAGGAACGAAAGAGAACGAGGGGAGAAGAAGAAAGCAGGAGCGGGGAGGAAGGAAGAGTGGTGGAGGGTTTTGATTGATTGATTCGGGATTCCAGGCGCGTCAACTGAAGAGGTCATTAGTCCAGTACTGCATGTTTTTCCTCGGAAGGTGTCGGTGATATTTTCCCCGCTGGATGGCGAGATCCTTCGACTAGCGGGGATTCCCCTCAACCAGGCGGGGCACCGCCCCAACCGGGGCAAGCTCTTATTAGCTCCCGACCGGTCTCCCGGCATGTGTGGTAGTGTAGTGCATGTTAGTGTAAGTGTGTGTAAGGGGTGCGGATAGGACAAGGAAGAGAAAGGAAAGATCGCGCGCGGTCCGTGTCTCGTTTGTTAGGGTACTGCTCCGGCATTCGCCTGGTGTTGATCGGAGAAACCACGGAAAACTACCGATCAGAGCAGCCGGCCGCTAGAATTCTCCTCCAGACAGCGACTGAATTCGACCTAGCTGACAAGCTAGGGCCGAAAATCCTGCCGCCGTCGAGACTCGAACCTAGGACCTCCCGGGCATTAAGGAGGAGAGCTCACCATCTTGCGGCGCTGCGGGCCGACCTCACCCAGCACGTAGCCGATGAGCAGCACGGGGCTGATGATGAGGTAGGCCAGGCACACGCCGTGGCCCAGCGTGTCCGCCGCGCCCGACATCTTGTGGAAGCTCGTGGGATGGCCGCCGTTGCCCAGCCGCGCCACCAGCGTCGTCGCCAGAAGCATCGCCTGCCACACACACGTTACCGTCCGATTTAAATGTATATTTCGGTTTTTACTTTCCCGTATACGTACGTATACACGGAGTGATACGTAGTATAGGGAAAGTTATGTAATGCTGCGCGAAAAAATGGCCAATTTTCAGCGGAAAAAAATTCATTGCCAGGCATTGATAACAAAAAAGTGGATAAAACCAGTTGCTAAATTAAGAAAAAAATCCCCTAACACGTAGTGTAGCCAGAAACCCTGTTTTGGGGGTCCTTGATACCGAAAAACCAATTGAAAGGAAAACGTCCGTCTGTCCGTCTGTGAACACTGCTAGCGCCTAAACCATACATACGATTTCTTCCAAAATGGAAATTTCATGGTCGATCTGATTATAGTCGAAGCCTTCATCAGGGCATTATGATGGATGATCATGCCCTGTTGAAGGCTTAATAAAAGCCGAAAGGTTGGCAGTTTGAACTGGTGGTGTTTAATGACCTACACTTAATAATAGGTCCATAATATTAACAGAAGTATGTCAAGCAAGTGTAAACTTCGGTTTTTCTTTCTTGGCGCGTGGGGATGTGACAAGAAAACGGAATATCTCACGATATTTCGCGACGTTCTCCGTTTTGCCGCCAGGAGTCGCATGATCGCCCGCACTGCTCGATACAGTCGCGATCATGCGACTTCTAGCGACACAACCGAGAACGACGCGAAATACCGTGAGATATTGCACTTTGATAACACCCTCACGCGCCAAGAAAGAAAAACCTAAGTAGTGTCTCCTCAAGGTCGGGAGTTGGAAGGAGAAGGAGAAACTGACATCCCATCGGAACTCTATTATTGATTTTTTTAATTGAATTGAATTGTCTTATTTTTCGTGGCGAGACTCAGGCCATGAGGCCTGCTCTTTCGTCTGACCACGCAAATTTCGCTACACTTCTTTCACCAATTAGCGGAGAAAGGTTTCGTCTCGGGTGACGAAACAGGCTATTTGAATTTAGCTCAGAGGCTTCATTTAGGCTTGAGGATCTTTTACGAGCAAGTAAATCTATTAACATGGGACAGCCGGCTTTACTTCCCCTCGGAAGGAAGACGTACGAAGGATATTTTCTTTCTTAAAAATCCACTGCTTCGATCGGGTTTGAACCCGCGAACTTGGGTTTAACAGTACTGCGAATTTTTTTTAACTTTTTGCATCTCAAGGCCCGTCTTCACGATGGAACATGCCACGGTATTTCGCGTCTTTCTCAGTCGGGCCGCTAGATATCGCATGATCGCAACCGTATCAAGCAGTTCTTGCGATCGTGCGACTTGTAGCGGCACGACCAAGAAAGACGCGAAATGCCGTGTGATATCCCATCGTGGTCAAAGGGGCTTGAGAGACTAAGTTAGAAAAATCGCACATTGGGTCGGTTGGTTAGTGTCTCCGGATTCGTCAACTGCTATGCTCATCAGTCCTGTAAGTGTAATGCATGTTTTATCGCGGGAGATAATGGTGATTTCCCCCGAAGAATCAGGCGCCGACTTACTCGTCGGCTTGTGTGTTTCCCAACTACCATAGGTATCTCTTACCAGCAGGGCCAACCCCAGCCGGGACAAGCTCTATGCTCCCGATTGGTCGCCTGACATGTGCGATACTGAAGTGCATGTAAGTGAAAGAGTGTGTAAGTGGTGAGGATTGGACAAGGAAGAGGAAGGAAAGATCGCGCGCGGTCCGTGGCCCGTTTGTTAGGGTACTGCTACGACTTTCCTCTGGTGTTGATCGGAGAAACCACGGAAAACTACCGATCAGATCAGCCGGCCGCTAGAATTGTACAGTCAGCGACTGGAGTCGACCTAGCTATCTAGCTAGTATCGAAAATCCTGCCATTGTCGGGACTCTAACTCTTAGACCTCCTGTCAGAGGCACTGTGGTGACATCAGTTGATGCCTGAACCACCTAAAACGGTATACGCCCAATAGGTTGGCTACACGTATAGGGACATTCTGAAAGGCAGGGGAGTCAAGGCAGCCCTGCAAATTTCGAAATGAGCCGGGCTCCCGTAGCCTAACGTAATAAAACATTTTCAATTGTAAATATTTTCATTCCGAATTTTTCTTTTTATTAACCTGACAATTCGCAGATTCCTATCTGAATAAGATATTTGAGGAAGGGGCTCTCCAAGCTATCTAGCAACCCTGAAAATGGCTCAAAATAGAATCAATTGTTTTTATTAATTACATCATTTAAGTTATAATTTCATTCTCCTTGTATGCTTTTTTTATTTATTTAGTAGTATAATAGTCATATGTGAATAAATGTTTAATGAAAGAAGGGGGCCCAGAAATGGTTGCTTCCGTCTTGTTTCAGACTGCGGTCGCCTATGATGACCTCCGTAAACTCTATGTGTGACTCTCTTAATGTGACTAACAACGTTGTAGAATCGTAAGGAACAACTTTCAAATTAGCTTCAGCAATTGCGACATTGATTTATCGACTATAACAAAAAAAATATTTCATGCGTTGAGCAAAGCACCATATATCAAATAGTCTAGACAATTGATGAGACATTTCAATCTCAAAAGGAGTCAAGAGTAAACACATTATTACGCATGAAGTTTTAGATTTAAAGATTACAAGTTCATTACTGTTTGTTTATGGTTCGGAAATGAAAAACATGATATACTTTATGGTTTACTACTTCATTGTTTATTTACGAATCTGAAACAAAACAGTTAATGGTATACTTAATATTCTTGCGAGCTTTTCGGATTCTTTACCTGCGTGGGACTTTGATTTTACTTTGTGCCCGCGCCGCTACCAACTCAACAACTAACACTAGCGCTAGCGTCAAGTTACTACCACTAGTACTTGCATATGTAGAACGCACACCGCTAACATCCTCGTAAGTTTATTTTTTGGTGTAATGGGAGCTTACAAAGTAGCTTTCGGTAATGGAACGCAAACAGCACAAAAGTACCGTTTCATTTACGAAATTCATACTGTTATTTTCCATTTTCTGGATATTTTACTGGAAACAAACTAACACAGCAAAACTAACACAGCAATGTTAGTTTTCGAGTTTTTGCACAGGAACTACGCAATACATCGCTTCTTCTCTTTTATGATTTTTCTGTCGCTTTCAACAAAATGTTACCTTCGCTTTCAAGAAAAAATTACACCCGTGACCATACTAGATATACCATACATTGTTTCGGACGGGGGTCCTGGAATCTCCTTTACACAACTACACAATACCACATTGAATTTTTTGCCGTCAATGTGAAAGCAAAATTCATAAAAGTTGACAACAGAAATATAAAGTATGCACATTAAAAATGTGTAGTTATTTTTAATTGTTTCAAATATCTACCTTTTTTGTAAAAAACGAATTAAAAAAGTATTCATTAGTAAACTCAAAAATTAATTTTAATTATTGACAAATAGCTGGTCTTGAGTTAATAAATACAGTTCAGCAAGTGTTGACTTTTATGACTTAGTAAATCCTCAAATCCTTTGTACGCCTTCCTTCGGAGGGGAAGTAAAGCCGGTTGTCCCATGCTAGTAGAATTACTTGTGTGTAAAAGATCCTCAGGACTAAATGAAGCCTCTGAGCTAAATTCAAATCGCCTGTTTCGTCGTCTCAGTAATACCTTCTTTCCGCTGGTTGGAGAAAGGAGTGTAGCAAAATTTCCGTGGTCAGACGGAAGAACAGGCCAGGAGTCTCGCCACGTAAAATAAGGCACCAATTCAATTCAATTCAAATGTTTAAAACATCTTTACCCCTAGTCAATAACGCGTGTTCCCCTCTGTGCGCACGTCTTATTGCACATATGTTATGTGTGGATTTGTGGCAGTGAGCTTTTGGTACTGACTCCTCATAAATATAATTGGTACGTTGTGTTTTGTAATTATACCGTAGATAAATGTTTAGCTTGGGAATATGTGCTCTCTCGTGAGTAATGGAGACAAGACGGTTAAGAGGATTGCTCGTGAAAATGTAAGTGCTAATCAATAATCGTAGAAAATTAATTTTGGGGAAAATCTTGTCTATGGTTTAGGCCTTAGTGTTGTTCACAGAGAGGACCGACAAACGTAAAAACCCTTCAAAAATATCACACGCACCTTTTCGATGTTATGTGATCCCAAAACCTATTTTTTTTTCGACAAAATCACATTGACATTCCGCAGCATTTCATTACTGTCTCTGTACTACGTACTTAAAGGAAATAAAACTGTTCAAAATGTATCATGTACATTTTGAACATATTTTGTATAATATACATTTATATATATACTGGGTCTTTATCGTATCTTGCAACTCAGGTCTGGAAGCATCACCTCTTGTTTTGGCAATTTGGCAACCCGTGAAATACCTTCAGCATCCCTTTCACTTTTAGCAACCCCCGGTCGCGCGCCCTCAGATTTCGGGATGAGAATGTGTCTAATTTTAGTTGAAAGAGAGAGAAAGCACTTATTCTGTCTTTGTTACTCTTCAACGTACTGCAGCCACTACACCGAAAAGAATAAACGCCTTTTCTTAGTAAATGGTGGTCACTTTGAGCATTTAGTCAGTTTTTTGTCATTTTAAGGAAATTATATTTTATGATTTTTTATTAATTGTTTCCAATAATTATTAATGTACTAATTTATATTTTATTAGTATTTTCAATAATTTTATTAAGATTTTCTTATTTGCTTAATATCAAGATTCCATAATTATTATAATATATTATTATTATTATAAATAATGAAGAACGGTAATGTTTCACACGATATCTTTTTGATTTCTCTCTGAGCTGGCTTTCAATGAATAATAATTATTGTTACGTTGATGTTAATAAATCGATAAATCAGACATAACTTTCCTCAACATCTTCAGTATTACAGTTTTGTTTCTGAAGCATGCTGGACAGAATCGCTTAAAGAGACGTTTTGTTTCCACGCTGATGCCTCAGCCCACCCCACCCTGCGCAGCGCGAAAAGATTCCGGCGTGTAAGCCGCGTACCTGCCCGCCCAAGAGGAAAAACAGAAACCGGGAAGTTGTAGCTTATGACCGGACGGTCGCCTCCTCCTCTGCTATCTCCACGAACCAGGTATGGCTCGGTTGCCAAATTACCAAAACAAGATCAAGTGCTTTCAGACATGGGTTGCGCGTTAAGCTGAAGACTCTGTATTGTAGCCGTGGCCGTAATAACTGAAAATATTTCAACAGTAAATCGCAGAAAATGTATCTTATAATTACATTGCGATTTCATTGCGATTACTACGTAAGAAGAGGCTGCTTTGGCAGATACTCCTTGGCCAGTGCTAGCAATATAACTGTGAGTTACGTCCATACACTCTTTTTTCAGTGCATTCGCTTACAGTTGTAGCTCATTTGTAAATGGTTTCATCTTTATCTCTTACAATGTCATCGCACTGTATGAAGTTGATTTGTCTCCTAACCTGCCGAAATGGTCCCTTATTATAGTAACTCCTCTATAAATAAATGTAGAACTAGCTCTCAAGTAAATACATTTTCCTTCAATTAATACGCATTTTATGGTGGGGTCCGTCGTCGACCCCCTATCGGTATCATCGACACCCTTTCGGTTGCCCGGGTAGCAGAATGACGTTGGTATGCATCTATTAATCCTTTGAAGCCCATTGTTTCAAAAATGGAACAGTCAATTTCAAGGGTATTTTTATCTCAAATATTATTTTGTGAATTTTATCTCTTCAATACAGGGAGACAGCCCCAATGAAACATATTAGTATTTTTTTCATTCCTGATTGCTGCAAACTATATCGATTAAGCCGAAATCGATAAAACATTGTATGCTCGTGACCGGGGTGTATTCATGGTTTGCGTCGGTTCGAATCTTCATGTAAAATCGTGCTTAGCTGCTGTACGCCTGTGGTAAAGTCGGAAGGTGAGACCTGTGTACAGCAAATGGTGGTAGGTCGGTCTCGAAAAGTTTAGCACTAAAAGTTGCAAACACATGCTACCAGGGAGCTCTAACAATGACAGTGGGCGCATGATTGATGGCAATGGGCGACCGCTATGCGCACAAAATTATATCGGACATTAGTAGGTGAACACATGGCCGTAAGGTTTTTGGGTATAATTGAAGTGTCATATCTTCTAAACCACTAAACCTAGAAGCAAGATTATTTCTTTAATTTAAAGAAACAACCTTACACTTTTATATGAAGTTCCGACTTTTATGTTTATACTAATAGTTTTGAAATATTTTGTAAAAAAAATAACACAAGAAATTTAGTTTAAAAACTTCAAAATATTAATTTTAATTAAATTCTGTTAATATTCAAATATTACACCTAACATTACATTAATGTCTATTACAATAATGTAATTATTATTTTTTATTCCAAATAATTGGCTTCGATGTGACAATTTTGAAGAGCACTCATTAAGGCGATACTGCAGAGGGCATGCACATCCGTGTACTCCAAAGCTATTTAATACCCTTTAATTGACAACAATCCTCTAACGGTAGTTTTAGGAAATTTATTGATGTAGAAATCTCCTTGTCACCAGCTGTCAGCGAACTGGCGAAGTGATATAAGCAGGTATGAATCGCGCGCCAGTTTATTCCACGGGCGTTGTAATTTAAGGCGACCTGTCGGCGCCCGTAGATTCAACGGGCAGCGACCTTAATGTGTTGTACTTGGGTTTTTATTTGTTGGCACGTGAGGAGCAGTCTTCACGATGGAATATCTCACGGTATTTCGCGTCATTCTCGGCTGTGCCGCTAGATGTCGCATGATCGCGACCTTATCGAGCAGTGCGACATCTAGCGGCACGGCCGAGAAAGCCGCGTAATGCCGTGAGATATTCCATCGTGAAGACTGCTCCTCACGCGCCAACGAATAAAAACCCAAGTCCAACACATTAAGGTCGCTGCCCGTGGAATCCACGGGCGCAGACAGGTCGCCTTAAATTACAACGCCCGTGGAATAAACTGGCGCGCGATTCATACCTGCGTATTTCACACCTGCTCAAGAAACGAAAACCCCAAGTTGAATTGGCGTGAGCTTACGATCTCGATGAACTTGAGGACGAATCCGGGCTGCTTGAGCTGCTTGAGCGTGACGGGCAGGGCGGTCGCCGCCATGGCTGCTGGGGGCGCTGCTCGCCTGGCTGCGCGCTCGCTCGCTCTGCGACGCACTGCGCTGCTGCCTCCGACGCGCCACGGCCGCCTCTCGCGGGCGCGACTGGGCGGCGGGAGGGGGGGGGAAGGACCCTGGACGCGGAGGGGGACTGCCTCCCTTAAGGCGCGTCCACACCATGCGTCTTTTCTGTGCGTCGCGGGAATAAAATGGCATTCGCAAAGTTGAACGATAAACGTTCAACAGAGCGCACGTGCGCTACCTTGTCCACACGATGCAACACTGTGCGGTGCTTGTTCTATTCTGTATAATGGATCCAGCTATTTGCACGGCAATTTCGGCAGCTTATGTTATAATCAGTCGAAAGAAGAGAAGAGAAAAACTTCCTTTTCTCTATAATCTTGAATGAACTGAAGAGTGAGTTCTTTGTTTTGAAGAGACATTCTGAAAATACATAACCTTAAATGAAAGCTATTGCATTTAATTCTTTCAGCTATATAACTTATTACGTAAATTCCGAAAATCGGCATTACCACAAAAATAAAATGAGAATTAGAGAGAATTAAATATTCTTCTCTTGTCACTGCAACACACCTAATAGAAATGGAAACAATCACACGTTCATTTTTACTAGTTTCCATTATTTATCTTAATAAATGTGCGAACATCTTCTAAATGTGTGTCCACACGATGCGTCTTTTCTGTGCGTCTCGGGAATAAAATGGCATTCGCAAAGTTGAACGATAATCGTTCAACACAGCGCACGTGCGCTACCTTGTCCACACGATGCAACACTGTGCGGTGCTTGTTCTGTTCTGTACAATAGATCCAGCTATTTGCACGGCAATTTCGGCAGCTTATGTTATAATCAGTCGAAAGAAGAGAAGAGAAAAACTTCCTTTTCTCTATAATCTTGAATGAACTGAAGTGCGAATTCTTTGTTTTCAAGAGATATTCTGAAAATACATAACCTTAAATGAAAGCTATTGCATTTAATTCTTTCAGCTATATAACTTATTACGTAAATTTCAAAAATCGGCATTACCATAAAAATCAAATGAGAATTAGGGGGAATTAAATATTCTTCTCTTGTCACTGCAACACACCTAATAGAAGTGGAAACAATCACACGTTCATTTTTACTAGTTTCCATTATTTATCTTATTAAATGTGTGTATTGAAAATTGATATTGCCGTAAATATATAATAAAAGAATAATCTGCAACAAATTCGCAATAAAACACAGACGGACGGTACAAAATAACTCAGAAGACTACCAATGAACTCTTCCGGCTCGGTATTCCGGATGACTTCGCTATGAAATACACGTTCTTTGAAGGAAGCGCACGAGAAAGACGAACGAGATTCCCGTCAGCTCTGGGAAGCTTGCGCTATTGCATGCGTCCATCGTTTTGACGAAAGGACGCATGCCCCAAACGCATGCGCTACGTGCGCTAGACGCATGCGCAAAATTGAACGAAAAGACGCATCGTGTGTCCACACGATGCGTCTTTTCTGTGCGTCTCGGGAATAAAATGGCATTCGCAAAGTTGAACGATAATCGTTCAACACAGCGCACGTGCGCTACCTTGTCCACACGATGCAACACTGTGCGGTGCTTGTTCTGTTCTGTACAATAGATCCAGCTATTTGCACGGCAATTTCGGCAGCTTATGTTATAATCAGTCGAAAGAAGAGAAGAGAAAAACTTCCTTTTCTCTATAATCTTGAATGAACTGAAGTGCGAATTCTTTGTTTTCAAGAGACATTCTGAAAATACATAACCTTAAATGAAAGCTATTGCATTTAATTCTTTCAGCTATATAACTTATTACGTAAATTTCAAAAATCGGCATTACCATAAAAATCAAATGAGAATTAGGGGGAATTAAATATTCTTCTCTTGTCACTGCAACACACCTAATAGAAATGGAAACAATCACACGTTCATTTTTACTAGTTTCCATTATTTATCTTATTAAATGTGTGTATTGAAAATTGATATTGCCGTAAATATAAAATAAAAGAATAATCTGCAACAAATTCGCAATAAAACACAGACGGACGGTACAAAATAACTCAGAAGACTACCAATGAACTCTTCCGGCTCGGTATTCCGGATGACTTCGCTATGAAATACACGTTCTTTGAAGGAAGCGCACGAGAAAGACGAACGAGATTCCCGTCAGCTCTGGGAAGCTTGCGCTATTGCATGCGTCCATCGTTTTGACGAAAGGACGCATGCCCCAAACGCATGTGCTACGTGCGCTAGACGCATGCGCAAAATTGAACGAAAAGACGCATCGTGTGTCCACACGATGCGTCTTTTCTGTGCGTCACGGGAATAAAATGGCATTCGCAAAGTTGAACGATAAACGTTCAACACAGCGCACGTGCGCTACCTTGTCCACACGGTACAACACTGTGCGATGCTTGTTCTATTCTGTATAATGGATCCAGCTATTTGCACGGCAATTTCGGCAGCTTATATTATAATCAGTCGAAAGAAGAGAAGAGAAAAACTTCCTTTTCTCTATAATCTTGAATGAACTGAAGTGCGAATTCTTTGTTTTCAAGAGACATTCTGAAAATACATAACCTTAAATGAAAGCTATTGCATTTAATTCTTTCAGCTATATAACTTATTACGTAAATTTCAAAAATCGGCATTACCATAAAAATCAAATGAGAATTAGGGGGAATTAAATATTCTTCTCTTGTCACTGCAACACACCTAATAGAAATGGAAACAATCACACGTTCATTTTTACTAGTTTCCATTATTTATCTTATTAAATGTGTGTATTGAAAATTGATATTGCCGTAAATATGTAATAAAAGAATAATCTGCAACAAATTCGCAATAAAACACAGACGGACGGTACAAAATAACTCAGAAGACTACCAATGAACTCTTCCGGCTCGGTATTCCGGATGACTTCGCTATGAAATACACGTTCTTTGAAGGAAGCGCACGAGAAAGACGAACGAGATTCCCGTCAGCTCTGGGAAGCTTGCGCTATTGCATGCGTCCATCGTTTTGACGAAAGGACGCATGCCCCAAACGCATGCGCTACGTGCGCTAGACGCATGCGCAAAATTGAACGAAAAGACGCATCGTGTGTCCACACGATGCGTCTTTTCTGTGCGTCACGGGAATAAAATGGCATTCGCAAAGCTGAACGATAAACGTTCAACACAGCGCACGTGCGCTACCTTGTCCACACGGTGCAACACTGTGCGGTGCTTGTTCTATTCTGTACAATGGATCCAGCAGCTATTTGCACGACAATTACGGCAGATTATTTTATAATCAGTCGAAAGAAGAGAAAAACTTCCATTTCCCTATAATCTTGAATGAACTTAGGAGTGAGTTCTTTTTTTTTTCCAAGCGACATTTTGAAAATACATAACCATAGACAAACTGGGGGGGTTCTCTGTGTGCATAACCTTAAATGAAAGCTATTGCATTTAATTGTTTCAGATATATAATTTATTACATAAATTTAGAAAATTGGCATTACCGTAAAATTAAAATAAGAATTAGAGAGAACTAAATATTCTTCTCTTGTCGCTACCGAAAAGAAATTGAAATCATCACATGTTTATTTTCACTAGTTTCTACAATTTATCTTAATAAATGTATGTGCCTTTGCGGTGCGTCCACACGATGCGTCTTTTCGTTCAATTTTGCGCATGCGTCCAGCGCACGTAGCGCATGCGTTTGGGGCATGCGTCCTTTCGTCAAAACGATGGACGCATGCAATAGCGCAAGCTTCCCAGAGCTGACGGGAATCTCGTTCGTCTTTCTCGTGCTATTTCTCCAAAGAACGTGTATTTCATAGCGAAGTCATCCGAAATACCGAGCCGGAAGAGTTCTTTGGTAGTCACCTGAGTTATTTTGTACTGTCCGTCTGTGTTTTATTGCGAATTTGTTGCAGATTATTCTTTTATTATATATTTACGGCAATATCAATTTTCAATACATACATTTATTACGATAAATAGTGGATACTAGTAAAAATGAACATGTGATTACTTTCATTTCTATTCGATGTGTTAAAGAGACAAGAGAAGAATGTTTAGTTCTCCTTAATTCTTATTTTATTTTTACGGTAATGTCAATTTTCGAAATGTATGTAAGAAGTTCTATAGCTGAAACAATTAAATGCAATAGCTTTCAATTACGGTTATGTATTTTCAGAATGTCTCTTGAAAACAAAGAACTCACTCTTCAGTTCATTCAAGATTATATGGAAAAGGAAGTTTTTCTCTTCTCTTCTTTCGACTGATTATAAAATAAGCTGCCGAAATTGCCGTGCAAATAGCTGGATCTATTGTACAGAACAGAACAAGCACCGCACAGTGTTGTACCGTGTGGACAAGGTAGCGCACGTGCGCTTTGTTGAACGTTTGTCGTTCAACTTTGCGCATGCCATTTTATTCCCGTGACGCACAGAAAAGACGCATCGTGTGGACGCGCCTTTAGGCGGGTATTACACTGTAAAAGATACTAAGAAAACCCGGCAGACGTTGTTCTGCCCTTCATCTGCTTTTTTCCTCTCCCATCTCACTTTCTCACTGTCACGATCCCTCCCTCCTCCTGTGTCTCTGTGTGTCTCTGCCTCTGCCGGCCCTCTGCCCCTCTCATTCACTTTTATTTGCAGGTTTTGCACGTCTCTGAGCAGGTGAGGTGCTATTGGGACGCGCCAGACCCGCAAAAATGTAATAGAATGTTCAAGAAGGTTTCATCCTGTAGATTACGGTGCGAGAAACGTTTCTTTGAGACCTTCGACCTCAAAATTTTAGTTTTTAAGGCCCTAGAACTCCTCGTTTAGGAGTTATTTAACGACATATATTAAAAATGCCCCCGATTGTGTTGCGGGTTGCATTTGTCGTGAATATTTAATTTTTGTACTACAGCACCATGTAGTGGAGTTACAACAGAATTAATAGCACATAAACCTTCTGTGTGAAAAAAACTCGTAGAACTGCCAACTTTCATGGAGATCGGTCCAAAGGTGTCGGAGTTTAGCTCTTATATATATATATATATATATATAAGAGCTAAACTACATGTGTCCTGGGATGAAACGTCGAAACTTCGAAAATGAACTCTTAAGACAATTTTAAGCGTATTTTGTCTAATAAACTACATGGATATTCCGAATGGTTGAGCCGCAATAAGCACTCAAAAGTTGGTTTGAAAAAGTGATTTCTGGGCAAAATTTTGCATTATAGAAGCATAGAAACACTCCAGAAACATATAAGTTGTTTATTATTTACAAAATAAATTAATATATTTGTTCAGAAAGAAAAATTAAGCGAGAAATAAAAAAGCACCCAATTTACACTATTCGACTGCTTTTCTTTATTTCTCGCTTAATTTTTCTGTCTGAGCAAATATATTCATTTCTTTTGTAAATAATAGGCATTTCACAGGAGTGTTTCTATTCCTTCATAATGCAAATTTTTGCCTAGATATAATTTTTTCAAGCCAAAGTTTGAGTGTTCATTGCGGCCCAACCATTCGGAATATCCACGTAGTTTATTAGACAAAATATGCTTAGAATTGTCTTAAGAGCGTATTTTCGAGGTTTCGACGTTTCCTCCCCGGACACCCTGTATATAGACTAGTGGTAAATAAGGAGCAGATTTCTATGATTTTGCATATATTTTTCATTTGCTTCAGTGCACAGCTAAATGAAAAATCTCGACATTTGGTTAGAATTAGATGCTAACTCGATTAATATGTTAGTGCATAATTGTATTTGGCAATTTTTTCCTGTCGGTGCATGTTCGTGAAATTAAAGGCGCATATTCCGTTAAAATAGACGAATCTATAAAACGTTTCATCTTTTCATAGAATCTATTTATTTGTGAGGGTTCATTGATTCGAAAGAGCATCCCACTGTTTGCGTTTTTTTAAAGACGATAAAATACTTGTGCAAATGTAGGATAGTTCTTGATAACCTATTTTTTTAAACCAGCCAGACGAAATACAACAAGACCTACAATGTACTTCGCTAAGGTGAATATTTACTTCAATTATTTCTCTCGTTAAGTAGAGAAGATTATATTATGTTCGCACAAAATTATATATTTTCATTCCAAGCAGGATGAAGTTCCTGAATTTTAATAAGAAAGGTTTATAGAAGAAATGAAATATCGTTAATTTTAATTGCATATTAAGGTGCATTTTCATAATTTTTTACGCCATAAATGCATATTTTTAAAAGCACTTTTCAATTTTCATTGTTTATGGCATAAAAATCCTCTCCCTAGTGATAAATGCGTATCGTGATGAATTTCCACCCAACTCCGGATGATTGACTCGTTACTTCTAGGAAAAAATACTGTGTGGGCAAGACATACCTCTAGCAGTTCTAGGGGCGGATCATGAACGGTCTGGGTTGGAAAATATGCATGATTATTCCACTCGTGAAATTAACACCAATCGCGTTGGTGTAAATACATCTGGTATGCACCAATCAATATGGTGTTTCTAAACTCATATAGCTTTTTCTTAGCACCTCCTCCTCCCTAATGGGCAAACACAATGTGTGATACATGAATTGTAAGAAGAGTTGCTATGTGCATGTGGAACACGCATTAGAACGTATTCCGAACTTTTTCGGGGGGTAAATTCATTCGTAGAATACTCTTATTAAATACTTCTCATGCATTGGAAATTTCTAAAACATGTTATCGGAAATGTTTCAATGCACTTTTGTTATTGCCAATGAACATTCAACTTTCTTCTGTGGCCCCGCCGGAGCGAGTTTCATAAGAGAGAAAAAAGAATGAACAGAAAATACGAAAAGTTTTGTAAATTTGGAACAGAAAGTATTGGACTGAGTCAGATTATATTTTCTTCTCTCTCCTCCGTTATCTTCTCTTTCTCCTCCTTTTTACTCTTCTTTGCTTTTCTTCGTCTTCTCTCTTTTTATCCTCCTCATCTTCTCTTCCACTTTTCTTCCCTCTATCTCCTCCACGTTTCTTCTAAACTCGACGTTTCATAACACAATCACAGGGGTTTCTGCAACACGAAATCTTGAAACACATAAAGGTCAAGCGGGTTGCATTACATAACAATTGACATACGACATCGACTTGGCGCCCAGGCAAAATATTTGATATTCTAATCAAATCAGGTGTCAATCGGACGGTGTTATGCATCATCCGGCTATGCGACATCCAACAAGTTTTGAGATAATCGTGTTCAAAGGTATTATTACATTTTCAGCTTTAAAAACTGTAATTTAATTATTTCATTCAATGAAGCGTCAAACTACACAAACATGAATGAAATATCTGGCGCTTACCTGCATAATGTGAAATTATGAACAGCAGACTTGAAGATCTAGGTTTGTAGTCAGTTATTGCGAAACATAAAATCCCTGATATGACTGATGGCGTTTACATTTTTCATTAATTGTGAGGCTATTTTTACAGATTTGGCGCCAAAATTTTGCGTCCACTTAGAAGATGGTCCATTGCAACTGATGGCGTCCATATCTCATTTTTTTTTCAAAACTGGCGCTTAGTCGGTTGAAGCATAACACCGTCCTTCCGGTTCAGAAAAAAAAGACGACTATTTTGTAGCACCTCAAAAATCATACAGAAGCGGTGAGAAGAAAATTTCCCGAATTTTTTCCATCATCGGGTCTTTTTGACTGAAACATATCATGTGGGCGGTACAAGCAGGTCTGAAGGTATGGAGCTGAAGGGAGGCAGAGGGGGGGGGAGGACAATAGGACAATGCGTGACAGAGTGGAAAGGGCTGGGGACTCAAAGCGCGCACGTCGGTGGGGGTGGGTCATAGTGGATGAAAAGTATGAAATAAATGGAAGGAAAATGTATAAATTTAGGAACTAATCTACTAGTATTGTCATATTACATAAATTTTTCGCAAGTTATTGTGACAATATTTCAGATTTCGAAGTATGGCAAACGCAAATATACTTTGAACAGTTTCTGTTCTTGTGGTTCTTTTCGCGGGGACACAAATGTGTAGGTATTTTTTACTTTCTCGCTGCGCTCTAGAAAGTTATGTAATGCAGAGGGGAAAAATGGCGATTTTTCATCAGAAAAACTCTTATTACAGGATCCTGGTAACGAAAAAGTGGATAAATCTAGATGCTAAATTTAGAAAAAAGTCCTCTATCACGCAGTGTAGCCAGAATCCATGTTTTGTGGGTCCTTAATACCAAAAAATAGATTGATGGCAAAAGTCTGTCCGTCTGTGAACAACGCTAGCTGCTAAACCGTTCAGCGGATTTTCTCCAAAATTGTTATTCCCCAATCGATTTCGCTGACGTCGCGGCCTCATGAATTTGACAGGTGTCATTATATCGGTCATATCGGTCGATATTTTAATTTTGGGGGTTACTTTACATGCACCCCTTGGAATTTTTAAAAAAATGGCACCATTGTTTTTGATTAAATTTTGTTGTTGGATAGTGTGAAGGACGTTTAAGAGAATGTTGCAGGTCTCATGTTTGTTGAAAACCCTGATTTTTCGAAAATTGCAAAAGTTAACATTTTTTCGGAGTCTTCCTATAACTAAATTATTAAAAATAGAGTTTTTTCCTTAATGAAATCTCTTCCCTAAAGATAATTTTGAAATATGATTATGTACAATTTTTCGAAAATTCGAGTACTTCGCGTAATTTCGCGTAGTACTTTCGCGAAAATACGGGTGAGAAAGTACGTGGTGTTTTTTAGCCCCACTAATTTAATTTTATTTATTTATTTTTTTTAAGAATTATTTCGACATTCACTAAGTTAGTCTTAATGCACAACTATTCTCTCCAATGACAGATACAAAGGTAAAGTTGCAACGGGTTTATGTGTAGTCATAGCTAAAGGAAAACGCCCGATTTATCACAAGCCTAATATTAATGGCGACGGTTTTATTTTTTCTGAACATCTGAGGAGTGTTGAAAAGCGAAACTATCACTTTGGATTAAGGTATATTATATTTCAATAATAACAAAAAACTTAGAAAGTTCATTTTTTGTTTTCATTGAGTCATATCCACCATTCTACGCTCTGTAATATGCCAAAACCAGTGTTTTCTTCGATTGTTTGTTTTGTTTATATTTTGGTATTATAAAGCCACGCGTTTGTGCCATGCACATTTTTTTGGAACTGGAAGTGGTGGTGTTTTTCTGAACTGGAAGTGGTGAATTCTGAAATAAAAAATAAAATTCAGAAAACACATGATATCAAAATGCAAGAATAGAAAAAGATACTTGAGAGGAAGAAGAAAAATTAGATAAAATATGGACGTATAAAATAATGTATAACTCCGGTACTTTATAGCACATGATAAACTCGAAAAAGCCATTTTCTCTAAAATCGTCATTCTGAATGTCTTTGGTAAGCGGAAATGTAATGGTCTTGTTGTATGAAAGATAGCTCTGTCCTTGTTCTTTGTTATAAACTAAATAAATTTCAACTACAATAGTTTAAATGTTAGGGGGATAATTGTTACAAATGTATAAAGACAAGTTACAACTACATTGGTCTACAAAAATGAACTTTTTTTTTCTTTCACAAGAATGAAAGTAACAGATTCTAGAAGTATTTTTCATACTGAATTGAAATGTGATTTCAGTTTTTCCCCATCAGACAGGAGTTTTTTGTGATATTCATTTGAACTTCTTATAATTTTTAATAAATTCAGTAACTAGCTATCCAACTTTAAATGGTATACTACTAGTCCTGACTTACATTCTGACCACTCATTTTATAACTAGAAAGTGGTAAACATAATTTTCGGGCATATTCTGCATTTGGAACATCTCTCTTCTTGATCCAAGTGCGTAGTCATCCAACATAGTAGAAACTACACTTACCTTAGTACATGATTCCCATTGTAGAAATATACTAAAAAAAACGCTCCCCATGCTCATCGCTGACAGACCCAAGATTTTCAAGGTGGAAGTCTAAGTCAGAGTCTAAAAAGTGAATTTTCGAAGACATGTACATCCCACAGCTTTAAAAGAAATGCAGAAGATCGGCCGCTATGTCCAATAGATTTCTGCTTTATGGCTTCCAAGGAAATTTAAATATATTTTTCAAAGGCTTCCAGGCCGATTATTCCAGTGGATTTGACAGTTCTTAAAAAAATCCCTTCTTTCAATTTAGCATCACTTACTTTGGGAATTTTTTATTTCAAGTACAAGAATTCATTAGAAAAATATCCACAGCTTTTATGAAATGTTTCATCCCTCCTAATTTAATACGCAATGGAGGCAAACATACTTTCAGGATTCACTAAATGGACATGTGATATATTTTTTCTGGTCAGGGATGCAGATATTCCTTTAATATTTGTCGAACAGAAATAACAATCATTTTGATAATCCTTCGGTTCTCTCCAAATCATAGGAATTGCAAATGGTATATGATGTGTACCATTTTTCTATCAAGACAATAGTCTTAACACACAATACATATTTGGGACCCAGCTTTTTTCAAAATTACCAACTTGGCAGTCAAAATGTCAGTCATCTTCACAGCAGAATGTTGATAACACTTTTACGCAAATTGCGCTAAATTTCGTCTTGGAGTCTTTCAAGTCAGCTCTCTACAAATACAGCAGAAATTATCACCATGATTTACATACTTTCTTGGCTTGATGAATATACAAAACACTAAAACACAGCTTACTCAGTAATCTTCTAAACACAAAGGAAGGAAATATATCACTCATGATATTCGTGCTAACAAGCTCACAGACACCTCAATATTGACACATCACAATGCCAGATTAATTGACCTGTGCATATCGAAACATGAATGAACTTGCACAGTATTGCCTGTTGGTGTTTTAGGATGATATTTCATATAATTTCCTTAAATACAGCTGAAATAAAATTGATACATATAAGGTAAATGTTCCTATGACACACCAAAGAGAATGTTAAAATCAGCTATTAAAAAGTACCTGTCACAAAAAATCTGAGCCTCATGGAAAAATTCTGAAAACATATCTGAATTTAGTAAGAAAAACCGCACTAGATTCATTAATCAGATTTATTGTGAAGAAAACCGTGTCGACCAGTGCTGTTGTTTCGGGTCAAACACTAATTCTAATCACCTCTATTCATTTTAAAAAAGAATTGATTGATTGTTTCGTGTTTTCGATCGCGTTAATCAGTGGCGTAGCTAGGGGGGGCAAGGGGGGCAGCACGCCCCGGGTGACACCATTCTAGCGGTGTCACTAATTAAAAGATTTATCGTTGGAATTATATAATTTAAATGATTTACTTAAAAAGTTTATATATTAATCAAGACTATCTGTATTGGCTGTATTATCAATAGAAAATTACATTGCAATAACCATAGATTTTAATTAAATTATAAATAAGTTTGCTGCCCTAAAATCTCGTAAAGGGATTTTATAAATAACTTATATTTGTTGATAAGTTACGTTTCATTTCAAAATTTTTATTTAAAAATTATATTGGAATTATTCTTAATTACATAGAATTTTTTAATACACTGTAAATAACTATCATGTGCGAATATGTTTGTATTTTTAATAAAATGATGTACAATCTATGCAGCAATAGATATTTTAGTACTTAATTTATAGGGGGGACACCATTAGCTTTGCCCCAGGTGACACCAGCTGTAGCTACGCCGCTGGCGTCAATTTCTATGGTCATTATCCCCATAAGTGTTTCTACACGGGATGTGGTGGTGTTCTTCACCCGCTGGCTGGTGAGATCCAGCGCCACCTACACGTCAGGTTGAGGGGTTTGCCACAACCAGGTGTCTCCCACCGGCAAGGCAACGCCCCAGCCCGAACAAGCTCTAAGCTCTCAACTGGTTTCCCCACACGTGTGGTACTGTAGTGCGTGCGAGAGTAAGAAAGGGTAGGACAAGGAAGAGGAAGGAAAGATCGTGCACGGCCCATGGCCTGTTTGTCAGGATACTGCTCAGGCATTCGCTTGGTGTTGTTGCTAGAAACCACGGAAAACTACTGATCGGCGCAGCCGATCGCTAAAACGCTCCTCTAGACAGTGGTTCAATTCGACCTAGCTATCCAACTAGCGTTGAAAATCCTAACGAACTGGTGTTGAAAGCATAGGACAAGGAAGAGAAAGGAAAGATCGTACGCGGGCCGTTTGTTACGGTACTGCTCCGGCATTCGGAGGACCCCTAGAACCTCTCGGTCAGAGGCACTGCAGTGACATCAGATGATTCCATGAGATGCCCCATTTAGTAAAAAATTGTGTGTGTGTATATATATATATATATATATATATATATATATATATAAAACAAGATGTTGGTATTATATAAGAGCAAACTCCGATACCGTTGGACTGATCTCCATGAAAGATGGCACTTTTACGTGCTTTTTTCACCGAGAAGGTTTATGTGTTGTTAATTCTGTTATAACTCCACTACATGACGCTACATATTCACTACATATTCACGTCAAATGCAACCTGTAACACACTCGGCAGCATTTTGAATCTGTATCGTTAAATAACTCCCAAACGAGGCATTCTAGGACCTTCAAAACTAAAATTTTGAGGCCAAGAGCCAAATGTTTCTTTGTCAGTGTGTTCAAAACGTGTCTCACACCGTAATCTACAAAATGAACTCTTCTAGAACATTATATTACATTTTTGTTGGTCCGGCTTTTCCCGATATTACCTCACCTGCTCAGAGACGTGCAGAATCCGCAAGTAAATCTGAATGAGAGGGACAGAGAGCGACAGAGACAGAGGCACACACAGACAGACAGGGACAGGGTGAGGGAGGGAGGGAGGGAGAGACAGTGAGAAAGGGAGATGAGAGGGAAAAGAGGGAGATGAAGGGCAGAACAACGTCTGCCGGGTTTTCCTAGTACTGCATATAGCTGTAACAATTCCCATGCACCCGGCGATAATAAGCGCTTGGGCAATGTGCAGCAAACGTCATTTAGGCACTAACGGGTTGGATTATATTGTATTTCGGGGAAAATTGTTTGTTATTTGGAAAGTAGGACCATCACTACTCAACCGTTTCATACCCCTAAGTAGTGATGGTCATACCAAACTTTTTTAAACAAAACACTGGTGCAACATGATTCAATTGATTGATTAACGATTCCGTGCGCGTCAGCTCTTAGGTCAGTAGTCCAGTAAGTATAGTGCATGTTTTTCTCGGGAGGTGGAGGTGATCTTCCCCGCTGGATGGTGAGATCCGCTGTCGAATTACCATCGTCTACCCGGGTTTTCCCCAACTTGGTATCTCCCACCAGCAGGGCACCGCCCCCACTCGAGGCAAGCTCTAAGTTCCTGACCGATGTCCCGGCATGTGTGGTAGTGTAGTAGATGTAAGAGTGTGTGTAAATAAGGGATGAGAATAGAACAAGGAAGAGGAAGGAAAGATCGCGCGCGGTCCGTGGTCCGTTTGCTAAAGTAGTGCTCCGACATTCGCCAGGTGTTGATCGAAGAAACCACGGGAAACTACCAATCATAGCAGGCGGCTGCTAGAATTATCCTCTAGAGAGTGTCTGAATTCGACCTAGTTAGAGTCGAAAAATCCTCTCACCGTTGGGACTCGAACCCAGGACTTCCCGGTCAGAGGCACTACAGAGACATCAGTTGATGTTCTGAGCCACCTCTCCTAGTAACATGGCATGATTAATCATGTCTGCCGTCTCATATGTTTTGAATAATTCCAAGAGTGCAGAGTTAAATCTTTCCATGAATTATTTAGGTAACTAGCACTAGGAATAGTTGTTTCAAACGTCGATATACTGAAGTCGATGTTTTTTAACGTCGATGTTAAGTGCTCAATGTTTTCATGATTTTTAATGTTTTGTTTGTAAATTAAACATTTTCATAATCATAATTTCGTAAAAGTTATAATATGAAATAATAACTGACCTTCAGCGAGCAGACTCTCTCTCATCCGAGATGATTCCGATGCTATTCTAATATTTCCTACTTTGCACGTGGAGAGGTGATCAACGCACAGCGAGATGAAAAGGTACTACTTTAAAACACTCCTCAGAATGAATGAATTAATTGAATTTTTTAGGGTGTAATTTTGACAGTTCCCCGTCTTTGTATATAGGACAGTATTGCCGGCTTGTATGCACTGGCGGGTCCAGGTAGGGGGGCTTGAGTGCCATCCCCCTCCCTAAAAAGGCCTTAAGTTTTCGTTTGTTATCTTCCTTTATTTGGCAAAATCAATTTAAATATTTATTTATGTTAAAATTATATTATTATTTAAAAAACAATATTGTATATACTTCGGTTTATCTTTCTTGGCGCACGGGGGGGGGTGTCAATAAAATAGAATATCTCAAGGTGTTTCGTGTCGTTCTCCGTTGTGCCGCCAGGAATTGCATGATCGCCAGCACTGTTCGATACAGTTGCGTTTATGCGACCCCTAGCGGCAAAACCGAGAACGACGCGAAATACCGTGAGATATTTTATGGACACACCCCCGTGCGCCAAGAAAGAAAAACCGAAGTGTAGTATCATATACACTCTACAAAAATAACATACAATATAATAAAAACTGTTTATTATTTAACAAAAATCTATGATGGCCCCTTCGAAAATGATCAGCTGGGTCCTCCAATGCTTGTATGTATGTGCACTATCACTACAACCATGTCTGTCATTATTATTATTATTATTATTATTATTATTATTATTATTGAAATTGTTGTTAGTTCTTCCTGCTGATCCTAGTTTAATGTTGAGGATAGATGGTAAGCTTTAAGTAGGTTTGGACCGTACAGGATCAATCTCGGTAGTTAAATCACAAAAGTCTTAATTCCTGATAACTACCAAGAATGATCCTACATGGTCTAAACCTACTTAAAGCTTACCATCTTTCTACAATATTATCATTATTATTATTATTATTATTATTATTATTATTATTATTATTATTATTATTATTATTGTCTTAAAATAGTTTGTTTTTACATTGTATTAATATTCCTAATTCTAATATGTAACTTGTAGTGTTCTGCCTGCAGGTTGCATAACCCTACCAGCAGAAATAATAAATATCTATCTACAGCCCGTTGAGGGCCTAGCAGTTTCACAGTGTTAAACATGCCCCCTCCCCAGCTGTGTGACCGTTGCCTCCGAGCGCGGTGTTAAGCCACAATTACTCTCGGAGCGACCGACCGCCGGGATGACGGAGTCGACTTGGCCGCCATTACGAAGCGCGCATTCAGGAAGTGACGTCACCAAAGGAAGGCACGGCGGCCAAGCAATCGAGGCAATGTAGAGCTTCGTTGCGCCTCCTGACATTTCAGAGACGCGCTGGACATTAGCCAACTAGGAAGGACGCGTTTTTAGACGAAAGCAGTTATTAATGAGAATTTATACGCGCCGAGAAACGGCGCAGTTGAAAGGATAAGACATTGCGGCTTCTATCGAGGGAAGTGGAATACATTTTTTTTTCGGTTATGTGAACTCTAGAAAATAAATTGTCAATTTCAACATTTTTGAAGTTTGAAAGTGGTCGTCCATAAATTACCTAACCCAAATTTGGAGTATTTGGAATATCCCACTGGCAACGGTGGCTCAGGGCATTGACTGATGGCACTGCAGTGCCACTGACCAGGAGCTGTAGGGTTCTAGTCCTGCCAGAGGTAAGCTTTTCGAACCTAGTTAGATAGCTAGGTCGGATTCAGCCGCTGTCTGAAGGAGAATTCTTGCGGCCGGCTGCTCTGATCGGTAGTTTTCTGCGGTTTCTCCGATCAACACGAGGGGGATGTCGGAGCAGTACTGGAACAAAACTGCCACGGGCCGCGCGCGATCTTTCATTCCTCTTCTTTGACCTATCCTCACCCCTTGCCACATCAACTCTGACATGTACGAAACTACCACACTTGTCAGGAGACCAAACGGGAATCTTAGAGCTTGACCAAGCTGGGGCGGTTGCCCCGCTGGCGGGAGATACCTGGTTGAGGAAAAACTCCGAAAACCGACGTAGATCGGCGCCGGATCTCGTCATCCAGCGGGGAAGATCACTGCCACATCCCGCGAAAATTACATGCTCTACATTTATGGGATTAATTAACTTAGCAGTTAATTAACAACCGAAAATACTAATCAATCAATCAAAATTTTTGAAGTTTGAAATCTGCTACTGAGGGATCGACCGTAAATTACGTTATTTTGGAGAATTTAGAATACCCCCTGTAACGCGCTAAATAACTTGTGCTTGCGACAAGACCCTCTTCCCATTTACAATACAAAAAACTAAATTATTAACAACGAGTTCTATTAATTTTATTTGCGTTGTACTTGGACATTAACATCTGTGATAATTAAAGTCAGATTAGTTGGCAACGCGGACTGCACCCAACAACAAGACTAGATACAGTTTTTGAATGAAGGAAATACGCATGGGCAAGAACATTTCTTCCAACAAGTCGTGAAAATGTCGTGGATGAAGACGCGTTTCTAGGTATTCAGGTACCCATGGCAAGCATAGATTTTGCGCCTTGTCAGGATACTTCAAATTCGAATTGTTGTTCCTTGTTTTAGGTGGTACACCCTAAATAGCGGCCCTTGTGAGTGGCGCCCATGGCACGTGCCATGCCTACCATACGTCTCTGCGTGGATGACGCATGAGCTCCCAGTCTACTGCCCCAATTTAATTGGATTCTAGAATATAGATCAGTTTTGAATATTTCTTTCGTAATCCAATAGTCAATCAATGCTTCATTGATGAAATAATATTACCATTTATTGTTATTATAACAATTTATGCATCATAACTTTTTTATTTATTTATATTTTAATTTAATGTTAATGTTTTAGTGTAAGACTGAATGGAAGGAATTATTTCAGAAGATTAATTTTAAAAAAATATTAGCATTATTTATCACTGAACTATGACCCCCCTACGACTACGTAATGCTGCCTCAAATCCCTTCCCCCCTCTTTAACGTTATGTAATTTATGGACGTCCGCAAACACCCAAGACAAGAGAGGTCAGGGCCAGTGGAGAGACGTTGAAATTACCGCGCTTTTGACTGGAAGGTTCTGTAGTCGGGAGTCCCCACTGCGGCGGGTTATCAACGTTAGCTGTGTGACAGCTGCTAGGTCGAATCCAGCCACCACCTGAAGGAGAATTCTAGCGGTCACCTGTTCTGATCGGTAGTTTTCTGTGGTTTCTCCGTTCAATACCAGGCGAATGCCGGAGCAGAACCCTAACAAATGGGTGACAGACCGAGGCGATCTTTCATTTCCTTGTCCTATCCTCCCCCCCTTACTTGCACATACTTACTTGCACTACACTACCACACATCAATGGCAGGAACATATGATCTCTTTGCGTCCGAACGTTTAACACAGTGGTTCTAGAAATGTTTCCTTCTAGGCTTTACCCAAGTTAATTTTATTATTAAATACAGAAGTTTTTTTTTAAATTTACGTTATTCGTTTTTTAATCCAAATTCAATTCAACAGACTTCAACACACTTATGAAATAAATTATTTGTCACAATTTCGTTTATTATAAAATTATGAAATAATGATCACTATGCAGCTCGTAAGGATTCAAGAGAATTGAAAATTCAAATCAAAAAGTTTAGTGTGATGGATGAATTGTCTTTTAAAAGAAAGATGATCACAAAATAATTGTTGTAAAAAAAAGATTGGTGTAACAGTAGAGACGGACACTCGAAGTTCTTTACTTCCATTTAGCTTTGAACGGTACTTAGACTTCACAGCTGCCAAGACTGAAAAGCCTTTTCACACAAACATGTCGTTGCGATAGGAATCAAGATCTTTATTTCATTTTGGCTCAGCTTTGAGAATTCTTTGCTAATATGTATCCTGAACTCCTACAAAGACCATTAAATGTACTCTTCACTGACGTATCACAAATGAGATGAATGAGTTCTTTTTTTCTCTTTTATATGTAAGGGCGACGGTTCAATGGCATTTTCGAATAGATTTTTAATCCAATTAAACTTCTCAGAACTATGGTAGAAATATTTTTCGAAGTGAACTTTTAGTATTGTAAAATGAAGAAGGCTGCCGTTTATCTACATTGAAAGTGTCGGGTTATCTGTGTCTTGTAACAGTGTCCAGAGAGTAGAAAACATATTACATTGTCATTTCTCATACGGTTACGCCGTAGCTCTAATTTCTTCAAGAAAGCCTTTAGATTCTTTCCTTTCCATTCCCTTGAAGTGAATAATTAGCTTCTCAAACAATATTAGTGAGGTAAACCATTTTCAATAGAAAATCTTCCTTGCTGAAACAGTTTGCCTATGATTGAGCTTTCTCCTTTAAGAAACAGAATATATCTTTTCTCCGTTTAAGCATTCTGTTTAGTACCTGACCTCTTGAAATCAATCGGGCTTTAAAAAAGAGCAATTAGTTGTGTTCAACACCTATAAAGCACTTTCAAAACCCATGAATTTGGCGGATTTGCTTTAATAATATTCAGTATTTGTACAACCGCTTGCAGCACTTCATGAAACGATGGGTTAAGTTCTTTAGTAAACAGAGCCCTATAATGTGTCATGCACAGAGTATATACTGCGTCGAGAGCTCCTGATTTAACTTTTACTTGCAACCCATCACGAATTTTATACATTGAGCTCCATCTGTGTGCATATCCCAATGCCCTTATTCCACGATATCGTCTTTTCATTAAAGAAATGATGTCCAAAAAGCTTTGAGCCCTCTGAATTGTTCTTACTATTGGTTTAAAGAAAAACAATTCCTCAATAATATATATTCATCAACGAAAGAAACATAAGCAATCAAATGAGCATCTATGTGAATCGGTGTCTCTTTGTCCGCTGGAACTGCAAACCAATTGTTTCGCGTTTGGTGATTAAATGCTAGAGTAAATAGTCAGAAATGTCTACAGTTCTTCTAGAAACTGTGACATTAGAGAGTAGAGTACGTTCCAATTGTTGATCCAATGAGAAAACAAACATTGTTGACTCTATATCAGTCACTAGAGAACGTATTTTTATGTAATTACATTTTTTTTGTCTTTCTACTTACCGTTCTCAAAATTTTAATCTTGACGAATTGTCGCCGTCCTAACACAATATCAGTTTTTTCGTTACATATTTTTACATATTCGTACTATATTACATATTTTACATATTTCGCTATTTTCTCGACTTATTTTCTATTTTAATAAATTTTCTTACATATTTTTATGAAAAAGATAATTTTCAAAAAAAAAAAAGCACATTCTTCCTACATTTTTACTGCGTGCAACTGCGTATTCTACTCGAGGTTACGCTTCGTGAAGATGCGGTCGAATATTCTGATAGTCCTACGTGCAGTGCTTCAATTATCTCAGTGGTGGGAAGTGCGCGTCAGCGACAGATCATTCTCACCTTCAGGTGTGAAAAGTATCATTGACGCCGCATTTGGTGACCTTTAACCTCAATTTCCAACAAACTATGGAGATCGCCATCGTGTAACACTTCGATGAGAATATTCCATGCCGCAGTTATTTTATGCCGGTCGTAGATTTCGCCAGTTTGTACGATGGCTTCTATTACATCTAGTCTGGCTGCTAAACTACATTCCTGGATAACAATTTGTGAAGGTTTTACTACAGATAGGAAAGGTGTATGGTGAAGGTGGGTATGAACTTTTGTATTCCAAATGATTTTTAAATCGTTTGCATTGTTTTTAACATTTTTATAGGAATTTTTTTATAAATGTAAGTTCGTATTTTGAAAATGAGTTGTATAACTATAGTATTTTAATATTACATATTATATCCGATTTTACATATTTATTACATATTCTTACTGTTTTCATTACATGTTTATGTACATATTTTGACGTTTCATTCTACATATTTTTCCGGTCTCTATCAATCATTGCCGGTGAAATGCACATGTCATGTGTCATGTACAGTCTACGAGGGGGGGACCCAAAAATAAGCGGACTGAGAGCGCATTGCCTTTTGTGGACCTATTAGAGAGTTCTCCGGCTAGACGGGGTTAATACAGTCCTTCATGAAACAACTGTCCAGACGGTGTCATTTTGTATGTGACTGATCGAAGTATTGTTTTTCTCTTACTGTTCTAGTGTTTCGCCTGCGAAATCGTCATGGAAGATTTAAAAGAACAAAGGGCGTGTTTGAAATTTTGTTTCATGCTTCAAAAATCGGCAACAGAAGCTTATCAAATATTTCAACGCGCTTTCAAGGTGGATGTTAGGTGCCGCACACAAGTTTTTGAGTGGTTTGGGCGCTTTAAACAAGGTGAGATGAGAGGTTGATGACCATGCTCGTTGTGGGCGCTCTTCAACATCTGAAAACGATGAAAACGTTGAGAAAATCCGCCAAAAATCAACTCAGGATTGTTACTATTCTATCGATGAAATTTTAGAAGAAACAGGAATGAATTGGAGCTCGTGCCAGCGGATTTTGACAGAGGATTTGCAAATGAAACATGTTACCGCTAAATTTGTTCCTCGCCTTTTTATAAAGCATCAAAAAACATTTGCATTCGATTGCATTTGAGCCAGGACTTGAAAAATAAAGATAGAAAGTGATATAAATTTTTTGACCAAAGTCATTAAAAGTGATGAGAGTTGGTGTTAAGCTTAGGACCGAATAACCAAGCAAGCGTCAAGCCAGTGGAAGTCTCCCAACTCCCCCAGACGAGAAAAAGCAAGACAAGTGAGGTCGAATGTGAAGATGATGTTCATTGTCTTTTTTGATGTTCGTGGAATTGTGCAAGTTTGTTCCCCTGGCCAAACAGTTAACAAGCACTTTTATTTGGTATTTTTAAGACGTTTGCAAAAGAATGAGCGGAGGAGACGTTCGAAACTATGGCGATCAGGTGACTGGTTCCTTCATCACGACAAAGGCCTCACACACATAGCCTTGTCTGTGAACCGGTTTTTGGCCTCTCAGGGTGGTCTGTCTTTGCCCCCCCCCCTGTTCCCCAGACCTAGCCCCGTGTGACGTTTTTCCGTTCCCAAGAATGAATAAAACTCTAAAAGGGAACCGTTTTTATGATGTGAAGACAATAAAAACAACTTCTCAAAGGTCACAGTACGTTATCGAAGTTGAAGAGTTCCAGAAGTGTTTCAAACAATGGGAAAAAAAACTTAACCGGAACATAGTGCATTGCCTCTAATGGAGAGTACTTTGAAGGTGACTAAAGAAAATTTTATAAATACAATCCTGTTTATTTTGGGTCCTCCTTCATATACGGCGTCGAGAGCTCCGGATTTAGCTTTCGCTTGCAATCCACGAATGTCATACATTCAGCTCCATCTGTGCTAATCTCAACACACTTATCCCACGACATCGTCTTTTCGTCAAAGAAATGATTGCTTGTGTCCAAAACGCTTTGAGTTCTAGTTGTTTCTATTATTGGCTTAAAGAACAACAATTCCTCAATAATATACACCCATCAAAAGAAATAAACATAAGCAATCAAATGAGCATCTTTGTGAATCCGTGACTCTTGTCTATTGGAAATGCAAACTAATTGTTTTGTAGTTTGTTGATTAAATGCTCGAGTAAATCGTCAGAAATGTCTACAGCTGTTCTAAAAACTATGTCATTAGAGTGGAGTACGTTCTAATTGTTGATTAAATGAGACACCATAGTATTGTATTGTATTGACAGAGACTGTATCAATCACTGTCGGTAAATCAGTGTTTCTGCAACTGTGTATGGTTTCTTGCATTGATAAATCCTATGAGGCACTTGGTAAGAAGCTAACGTTGCGTTACAGGTAACATGGTACTTCACATACCCAAACGCCACATACAGTTTTTACTGTTATTTGACTAATTAAATCAAAATCAAACATTTGTTCATTAATCAAAGTTCTGGTGGAAAGGCTACGTTCAATTTTCTGACAAAAATAATATTTTGTTTTATTCTTAATTCAGGATCATTGTTTACAAGATGTCTCGTTAACTTGTTTGGCTTATACTATCAATAGCCAAATTGATTAGACAAATTACATATTCCCAACGTTCTTCACCATTGATCGAATAGTTTTCGTGAAGCCTAGCGATAACAATGTATCATCATAGCCTCTCTTTGGCCATTGGAGTAATTTCTACGCCTCCTTCAGTTAATGGAGCACTGCTGTCTTCATGTCTGTCGCTCATCATAAACCGCTTTATACTCGAGTTAAGTCTGCCTCGCGAATTATGAAAGGGTGTAAGGAGTAAATGTGTTGCAGAGACCAAGGACTGCACCGGGCGTGATATGCTAGTTCGCGGAATGTGATGAGTTCAAATCGAATGGGTTCGTCTTCTTTGTCTCATAATCCGAAGTGGATGGTGCTACTGAGGTGTCTCAGGGCATCAAAAGATCCAACTGCATTGTCTCTGAGCGGGAGGTTCTAAGGTTCGATTCACAACGGTGGCTGGGTTTCCGACATTATCGAGATCGACAGATCGAATTCATACGGTGAGGAGAATTATTGCGGCCGGCTGATCGATCGGTAATTTTCCGTAACATAGATCAATACCAGGCGAATGTCGGATAAGTACCTAAACACGCCACGGACTGCGCGGGATCTTTCCTTCCTCTTCCTTGTCTTATCCTCACTCATTACTTACACACTCACATTAACTTGCACTACACTATTACACTTGTCGGGAGCTTAGAGCTTGTCCCGGCTGGAGCGGGGCCCCGTGGGTGGGAGATACCTGGATGGGAAAACCCGCATACTGCCATGTACGTCGGTGCCGGATTCATCACCCAGCGAGGGACGAACACTGCCACATCAGGTGATAAAATCAGCACTACACGTATGGAACTAACGACCATAGCAAATGACCCGCCCGCAATCACGAAATAATCAATCAATCAAATAATCGGAAATGGACGGAGGGGAGTGCAGATGAAAAGCGTACTGTTTGCTCGGAGGAAAAGGACAAATGTAATCGTTTGGTACTGAGAAATTAGTATTCTTCTTTGGAATTTTCTGTAATAATGATTGTCTATTTTCAGTGTAGTATTTACAATAGTTGAATCGGTTATTTTTAAAACCCCGCAAGTCAGGAATTGTAAAGTTGTGGGAAAACAAGAAAAACGGAATAATTAAGTACATAGAGAACTTTTCTCTTTTTTAAAAAATTTCTGATGCTACATTTTGATTGAGAATGCCAAGGAGACATGTAGTTTACTTTATGAATACGTAGTACAATAGTCGCTGGACGTACTTAAAAGTTTATGACTTACAAAAGCTAAACAGGAATTTTTGCCTAAACATGTGAAAAAATACACATGGCAGGTTCAGTTTGTAATTTGATACATGTATTACAATATTATGTGAAATGGAAATGTGCATCTACATCAAGCATTATTCATATGACAGAAATAGTTGCTTTAAATATGCGTTTATATGAAGTACATAGGAATATTTCCGTATTGAACATCTCCTTCAACCAACCTATCAGAATATTCCAGTACATACTGTACACATGCATACACAGTCATACATATACCCCGCAAGTCAATGACTTAGAGTCTATCAATCTGATTTACATGATTTACACATGCAACGATGCATCTATCCTGCAGCTTCTTTTTTTCTCGCAAAGAGCGAAAATGTAAAAGAGAGTGTCTTACGGGGTTTTAAAAAATATAACCGATTCTATTATGATTATCTATTTTCAGTTTAGTATAATTCTAGGGTTCCTTTTTCATTATAGAATTTCAATGCTTCTTACAGTTTGAATTTCCATAATCCATAATCCATATGTTATTACACGACGTTTTAGAGGCACGGTTTTTCGGGACAATATGCGACTAACCTTATTCTGATACGTCATGTAACAACCAAACAAGTTTATTAAAGAATGAAAATGTAAACTGTAAGAAATATTGATTGTAATAATACAATTCTACTATTTTCCATTGAGTACAGACGGTTTTAAGATTCTAGGAAATTTTCCACGTCCCCTATCAAATCCTTCACATCGCGCCCTACTTTGAGAGCTACTGGTATACCGCTAAACACCAGCGCAAGTAGGGTTGCCTATCGAACAGGGGCAACAGTCACGTAACTTCTCTATAATTTCGCATGATTTCCCACTCCATGTTCAATGCCAAAAGGTGATCATCATCGCTAAGAGCGTTATCCCCGTAAATATAGTGCATTTATTCTCGGGAGCTGGCGGTTATCTTTCCTCGCTGAGATCCGGCGCCGACCTACCGATGGCTAGTGGAATTTTCCCTAACCAGGTATCTCCCACCAGCGGAGCACCGCTCCAGCCAGAACAAGCTCTAAGCTCCCGACCAGTCTCCCGACATGATATTATAGTGTAGTGCGTGTGAATGTGTGCGTAACTAAGGTGTGAAGATAGGACAAGGAAAATGAAGAAAGATCGCGCGCGGTCCGAGGGCCGTTTGTTAGGATACTGCTCCGACATTCGACTGGTATTGATCGGAGAAACCACGGAAAACTACCGTTCAAAGCAGCCGGCCGCTAGAATTCTTCTCCAGACAGCATCTGAAATCGACCTAGCTAGTGTCGAAAATGCTGCCACCGTCGGGACTCGAATCTATGACCTCCCGGTCAGAGGCACTGCGGCGACAATAGTTAATGCCCTGAGCCACCTCTCCCAGTAATTTGATTTAAATTCGATTGCAGATACATTACTTGCATTTGATCGGGCTGAATTAATTTTAAAAAATTAATGTTTATAACTTGTAACCTACTTCAAGCTTGTAAAATGGCCTGAAGGTGAGTCGTTCGTTTCTGACCAATACGCATTGTTTCTATAGGGAGGTAGAGTAAATGGAGGTCTACTTTACCGTGTAATCATAATAGTAATTCTGCTTTGGGTATGTGATGAGATCTGCACACGATAATTATTTTTATTTACCTATCTATAAATAAAATAAATGGATGTTGGTTTGTTGGAGATCGATAAACTCCGACGCTGTTTGACAGATCTCCATACATCTACGTCATTTGGCATATCTACGTGTTTTTTCATGGACAAGGTTATGCTGTTTAATTTGTTGTAATTTCACAAAATGGCCCTTCAGTTAAATGCAATTCCCAATCCAGCTTCGTTGTTAGTGGGCGTTTGCCGCGTGATGCGGGGTGAGGACAAAGAAGACAGGACGAGCAAAGCGAGTCAGAGGCAGGGAGAAAGAGACAGAGACGGAGGGCGGAAAGGGAGCGAGGCAGAGAGGAGGAGGGAGGGAGAGAGTCAGACAGACATGATGACAGAGACGGAGGAAAAGAGATGGGGAGAGGGGGCAGAGAGGAAGAGGGAGGGAGAGGAGGAGAGAGTCAGACAGAGTGACAGAGAGACGGATGGAGAGGGGGAGAGAGACAGACAGGGTGACAAGAGAGACGGATGGAGAGGGGGAGGCAGTGAGGAGGAGGGAGGGAGACAGAGAGACAGGGTAACAGAGACGAAGGAAGGGAGAAGGGGAGAGAGGGCGGCAGAGAGGAGGGAGGTAGAGGGGAAGAGAGTCAGACAGGGTGACAGAGACGGAGGGAAGGAGAGGGGGAGAGAGGGAGGCAGAGAGGAGGAGGGAGGGACAGAGTCACACAGGATGACAGAGACGGAAGGAGGGAGAGGGGAAGAGGGAGAGGGGGAGGAGGATGCAGAGAGGATGAGGGAAGGAGAGGAGGAAGGAAAGGAAGAGAGAGCAGGACATCTACTGGATTCTGCTACTTTTGAATAAAATTAGTAAAATTACAAAAGGTGTTGGCTTAGGGTCTGGTGGTATTGCCACAAGCTTCAGGACTGCCACTGAAAGAGTATACAATTATACATTCCTTGTCTCTGAAAAATAAAATTGCATGAAATGTTTCATAAAACCAATTAACCAGCACTGAATTTTTATAAGATATAAAAAAACATTAAAATTTTTGTCATATATGTTTTAAGATCAAAAGTACAAATTTCATTAAATAATTTATAAATATCTAAAAAATTGCATTAAATAATTTTTAATAAACATCTTGCATATTCCAATATCATACGTTCGTACGACATCAATATGCTTTCAGAATTACTACTTAAAATACAAAAATTGTAATTGAATTTTTAGTAACTTAGTAATTAATTGAAAGCATCATTAATAACAAATGTTTAAAATCTTAATTGTAGTAAACTTAGAGGAGCAAATCTCCTTTAGGGATACATTTTATTTTAAATCATAAATTATTTTTTTCATTTTCAGGTACCTAATTTTTTGCAATTATATGTTTTATCAAGATATTTGTTTTGGTTTTGTTTCAGCAAGATATTTCTCTCAGAGGCAAATATTTTTTCTCTTATTTGAAGAAAGATTACTGAAATAGTAATAATCTTTTGTAAATTGAAAATTAATATATAATGTTATATGTTAATGTCCTAAAAATATGTTCAAGGACCAGAAGTTTTTACAGTTAATTCAGCAACAGAGAAACTATGTGAATATAGTAGTAGCACAAGATCTTTAAAAGAATACATGACCCAATTCGCTGATTATGTATCTCCTAGCAAACAAAACACTGTTGAAGACCCTACAGACCTCATTCAGAAATGCAAAAACTTTATTGTGATACGGATGTTCTTTTGAACATTTTTCCCCTTATGTCATACATATTGGTCATACACCTAGTTTTAAAATGTTGATGAAAAACTATTTTCCACTAAGGAGAAAATAGTTATCAGCAAGTGAACACAAATAATATATTTTTACAGTCCACTTGGAAGCGTAATGCAACAGGATGAATGAAGTTTTACTGATAATCTAGTTTATAAAAAAGCTATTCCCAAAGGCTAAGTTTGATTTATGAAAATGCAAATTCTGATGCCCAAGACCAGTGGTGGGATTTCAGATCTGCCATTGTGAAGGGGAAGGGGGCAGGGGAGATTCAAATTCCACTGCAATTTGAATATAAATTTTAGTTATGCTTTAGGGCCTTTACAGGAATTTTTCAAAGGTTCCTCATCAAAATGAACACAAAGAAATCTAAATTAATGATATTTGGGAAAGAAAGAAACTACACATCAGATAAAATAATGTACAACAGTAATAGAACATGTTCATAAGTTTAGCCATTTAGGCAGCATTTTCACTGAAGGCAGTAAAAGCACAACAGAAATAAGAAAGCAAATTATACTAGCAAAGAGGTCGATCCTAAATAAAATAAATTTGGTCACAAATACCAATCTAAATTTGCATATTAGAAAGAAATTTCTGAAAAGTTATAACTAGAGTTTTAGATGTGATGGATGGACACTTTAACAAATGGACTGGTTTGGAAGCTTGTGAGATGTAATTGTAGCAAAAAATACTGAAAAGCAAAATTCTTTGGACAGATTTTTAGACAAAACTAATTCTTAAGTACAATTTCGGACTGCAAATTAGTTGTAAAAAAAGGAAGAGGGAGACCTAGAACAAAAATTTTAGAACAATTTCAATACAAACCATACTTCAGAAACTATACAGAGATGAAGAGGACAGTGGAAGACAGAATACCATGGTGACAGTGACAAGGCACTCTTTCCCTTTAGGAGGATGTTACGAGTCCAAATATTTTATATATTTTTTCCCAACATGGGGTGGGGTGGGGGGTGGAGCAACTGTCTATCCTTGCTTCCCACATATTCCACCACTGCCTAAAAACATTACTTCATAAGAGAGAATTTTACATAAAAATGTGTAATTAAGTTTACCTACTACCAAACTATTACCAAAATCAAACGGATAAAATCAAATCTTTTTTTTTTCTTGTTCTTTATGATATTTACTGACCATTAGATCAGTATAGATATTAAATAGGGCTGACGTGTAGTATTTTCATGGATTATCACCAAGTATTCATCCATGGTATTATCATATGATAAATACTAATTTTCTCTATTTACAAGATTATTTTGCAATTTCAAAAGAATGCATTTGCTAATGAAGAAAAAGTGGTGCGCCTACGCTAAGTTATCAACGGTATCTTTAATACCACAAAGATTTTAAATTAACAACGATAATTACAGTGAGACATCATCTTTAAAATTCATAAATCAACCGAGCAGAATAACATAAACATCAACCACAACATATATGATGTGTCAAAACAGATAACTTAATTCTTTAAACAAATTACAGATTTCTGAATTATCACTATGGTATTTCGTAAATAATTTTTTCGGCTTAACTACTAAACATAATAAAGAAACAGTCAAGTATACAATGTATACAATTATAATTCTTTTCACGTTTGTGGCGATACTGAAATTTGTTCACCAACATTTGAAAACTAAATTCATGTCCCTCTGTCTTTAAAAGCATAGATTTAATATTTGAAGGTTTTACTGAATTGTGTGTTAATCTTACATTTCATTAACTTAAAGAAATTCAAAAAGATAGAGATAATTACTATTACACGCTATATTTCGTGATAACAATAGAAACGAGTGTCTGCAACGAACTTTCTTCACTTTTCTAGAGTTGGTATACAGCATGGCGCCTCTTTCTTGCCAATATTTGCGAATACTGGAAAATCACTATACCTCGAATATATACATCTTTCTGTGCTTAGTTCATTGGAACTGAATTGTTTTGATTATTTCCGATTTTAACACCATAGGCTGTACGGGTAGGACACTTAAGTGAACTCTCGGAAGAACTGACGTTTCACTTTCTTTGAATTTCACGAGAAATACACGTATTTTCCGAGCAGCCGAGAGTGTGTGTTTATGTGCGTGAAACTTTCATGGCGTTTGTAGTGTAGACCCCTTCAACACGGGGCCAACAAATGTCTAGCAAAGGAATTCTTCCTCAAACCCGAAATGGTAGCGGGCAAATTGAAGACGTGTGTAAAAAGGAACTGTCCGATTCACTGGGTTTTCTCAAGAATGGAGAATACGGTCTTGTTGCAGCGGAGTCAATTTTGCCGGACAATAATCAAGATGTCGCAGAGGACTGTAGTAATGGCGAGAATATTGCGTCTGGTGTATTGGAAATCGCTTCTTCTGCAAATTTCATTCTCTCTTCTTCAGAGGTAACCTCTGATGTTGTCGGTGTGAATGTTGATGACTGGTTTAAACATAAAAGTGATGGAAGCATGGATTTAGATACAGTATTAACTGCGGATGGTATTGTGAACGATTTGGAAGCATATCATTTTGCAAGTGCGAAAGATAATGTGGATATGTGCATAGTGACAAATATTTGCGATATGGGATTAGGATTTGATTTACCTGTTAATATATGCGATAAATGCAATCATAGTATAGGCGAGTGTGATTGTGATGAAAGAGCTGTGAATGAATTTGATCAAACTTCATTTCTAGATGATTTTAGTAAATGTGATAGTGAAAAAGGTATGTTGATTAAAGTGAATAATCCAAAGTTAAGTGAAAAATGTGACTTGTTGAGTGTGAAAGATAAAGATATTACTGATAGTTATATTCTTCAGTTTCAAGACAAAGATGTAAAAGAATTAAAAGATGGTGAATGGAACCAAAGTGATGATGTGTATGGAAATACACACCCAATTGTTCTAAATGGAGAAAAAGTTAGTTGGGAAGCTTTATCTAGTGTTAGTCAGCACAGTACTGACTATGAGTCTGAGAAGGAAGTGGATTTTCCAGAGTTTAGTTTATTAACATTTCAGGTAGAAAATAGTGAAGCAATTAATGTAATTAATACATTGCCCCATATAGATTCTGCAAGTGATAATGATTGTGTACCTGGTAATGTGATAGTTTCTGAAGATGGTGCCCTTCCTGAAACCATTTCATTAGTAGAACCATGCAGTTCAGAAGAGCAATATATTGGCACTTCTACAACACAAACTGTAGCAGCTAGTGAAGAGTCATCTGTCAATAACAAAACTGAGGCTCAAATTTTAGAAAATGACATTCAAACAGACATTCTTGACATTCAGCCAGATCAGCCAGTGGAAGTGGAAACTTCACAGCCCATTAAAACAGAAAACAAAATTAATAGTGTTAGTGCAAATAAAGCTGCAACTACCACGCCCACCTCTTCATCACATCCACGAAGTTTACTTCGACCATCACAAAAGGTTTCTTCATCAAAAGCTAATTCAGGGCAAACATCTGTGGTGGAAAATCTTCCTAAGTCAAATAATAACAGTATTCCTGCTCGTACACCTGTGCGCAGTGAACAGGAAAGTAACAGTAACCAAAGTGGTACAAAGAAAGCTCCAGCAATGACCATAATTGCCATCTCAACTGACAAGTCCAAAAACACAACAGAAATAGTAATTAATACTTCTCAGGGAGAGCAAAAGTTCAAAGGAAGAACTACAGACTTCATTAAGGCAACATCCAAACTCATGATTAGCCAGTCTGTTAAGGCGAAAATTGGCCAGAGCCTGAACTTGCCTAATGTGGAGTCAACTAAAGAAGACTCTTCAGCTTCACCAACTGAAAATGAAGAATGGTTGAGATATGAAAGAAATAGGGCTGCTGGTAAGTAGTCTTCTCCTATATCATTTCAGTATTGTCCGAATAATATTTCTGTCAACTTGACAGCTGAGGTGGAATAGAGCAATGTTGCCACATACTCGGATGGGAAACATGCGGTCATGGTGGTGTTCTTGTATGAGGTCAGGAGTGGACATGCATGTCTTCGATGTATTGATAGAATAATGAATCATAATAATGATACTTGTTTATTTCATAAAGTACTTTACTCTGGTCCCTTACACTGGTCCTGCCTATGAAAGGAATAATGAAACACTTTAGCACAACACACATAAATCAGACTAAAATTAAGTACAGCAAGAAGCATTTTTTAACTCTTTTGTGACTGATATAATTTTTTTTTCTCTCTCTCAGAATTTTGAAACAAAACTTTGTATTTAAGTTACTTTTTAGTTTCTATTTCAATATTGATTACTGAAAATTGTTGTTAATGTTTAGTTTTTTTCAAAAACTGTTAGTGGGACATATCTGTCCCATTGAATCCTACGGGTACGATGGAACATAATAATATTGAGAAGAAATGAATTTTTTTCTAGAATTTTAATTATAAAACAATACAATAATCAAAAAGTAATAATAATTACATTCATTTAAAAAAAAATGGAAATGGAGAATCAGTACAACGGGTTACTTTGCATTCTTGGCACATGACAGTCTGTTCTTTTCTCTCTTTGCTACACTCCTACTGTTGCTTTGTAACTGCAAAAAATATGCATCCTTGTAAATATGGAAAAATTTCAAATTAATTTAGGATGTTACGTACAGTAAAAGTTATTCATTTAATTAGGGAATAAAAGCATTGGTCATATACTCCGTTTGGTTACATGAGTGATTATTTTGACACTCGTACACTAATTTCCGCCAAATCTTATGAGGGAGAAAGGGATGTGGTTAGTAAGGAACACAAACATTTCATTCATTTGATGAATTTTTGGCATACTCATACTCGAGGTTGAGGTACTCGCTGCTATTGAACTGACTACTGAAGAATGTGTGACTGAAAACTATTTATTTAAGATGCTACGTTTCAAGAAATGTGCATGTCAAAACTTTCATTTAAATAAATATTACTTGTATGAATTTTATCTTGATAAAAAGTTAGTCTATTGCTAGATTAACTTGAACGTGATAAAAGTTCAGCCACTTCAATATTCAATGTTTGTGGATGGTACGTTTATCTTCAACACGCATGGATTCTCTTTTAATTTCTGTCAGAGGATTTATTTTGATACTTTCATGTTCTTTTTGTCATGATTTGTAGCAATTCATTTAATTTTGTATGATGGTATGTTTGTATCTAAACAAACTAATTCACTTGTGAAAACCATTCCTAACCCTGAACATAAAATGACACTTCTGAAGCATTATCAGCAAGTGTTTCAGCCCATGAGGCTGGCCGAATAAATGTCAAGGAGTAATGTGGTCTTTGGTGATGCACACTCTTGCTCTTATTCATTGTATGATCTAAGTGTATGGCTACTTTCTTTAGTATAGTTTTTGAAAACTCTTATCTCCTTGATTCCAGAATGTGAAACAGAGATTTCATGCGATAGTACTTAACAAGTTATTATAGTCGAAAGAAAATGATTTATAAATAAAGACAGTAGTCCGAAGATGCTCAGAACTCTCTGAATTATTAAGATTCATCATCATTCATGATTTAAATCAGGGTTGGTTTGTTTTTTTGTTTAAAAAATACCCTGAGTTTTGTTTACTGCAATGATACATAGAAAGTGCCGAAAGTTGTCACTGTCATCACTGATTGCCTTTGAGAGACTCTGAAGAATGCCGGTTTTGGGACTTTATCAAAATATCACTGCAGATAACCTTTACAACTTAGTAAAATATATGTATTAATTTTTGTGCTTAGTTATTTAATGAATAAATTCAGCCACAGTCAGAAATTTTTTTACCCACCAATTACTGATTATCTTTAAAATTAAGTATAAACAAGAAATTCAAGCTTCATAAATAACTGTAGAAGTAAGTGTATCTTAAAACATGTATTGTGAAAAAAAAGAGACAACTTATGTATAAAAATACACTGGAACAATTAAAAATAACCAAGATGCATATTGTTGATTTTAATTTAAAAAATCTGATTTAAAAATTTTAAAAAATCATGATTTTTAGAAACTCTTATATTAAATAATAATAATGCATTTGTTTCCAAATTATACAACAAGAGGTTGTGATTAATAGTAGCAATCACTCCTGTTGTAACTCTCAAAATTAGATTTCACTGTAAATAATGCATTTTTAGAATTCCAGGAAATTTCTATGTGAAAGGGTACCCCTGGATAAGATGGTTTCGAAAAACCTGGTACCAAGTGACATATGAGTAGTTAAACTGACTCGAATATAAAAATGGGATTTTTGAAAGGTTTCTTAGCCTTCC
Organism: Acheta domesticus; assembly: GCA_031308135.1. NCBI lineage: Eukaryota > Metazoa > Arthropoda > Insecta > Orthoptera > Gryllidae > Acheta > Acheta domesticus. The sequence goes on along the minus strand of JAHLJT010005437.1, from coordinate 58,130,438 downwards.
TTTCCCCACCCCTGTACACCGTTGTTTTAATTTTAATTATTTTCATCAACTTAAATTTATCTTTTCTGATTGAAATAAATATGGGAAGAAAAAAATGGTCTAATCAGAAACACATTTTTTAATATTTTCTTACCTCAAAATTTAAATGAAAATAATAAGAATAATAGTTTGTATTGTAAAATTAGGACTATGGAACAGGCACAAAAAAATTACCCGAAGTACCAATTGTTGTGAATTTTTTTGAGATTTTTTCAATTGCTGAGCTGTAATAAAAAACAAACCACAACAATTTTTACCGTTTTCTTGCCTTTAAATCACAACTTTAAATACACATTGAAAATTACTGCAACAATTCTGTAAGTTTATTTTAATATTTGTTTACATTATTGTAGCATCTAGTAAATTTTGATTGTGGAATTTAGTTACAAATTATCATATTTTTAAAAGCTTTATAATTTTTGATGTACTTTATCACACACTACGGAAATATTATAGTATTTGTGCATTCATAAGAAACCACCTTTACAAAACCCTGTAAGTGTGCTACTGGTGGATAGAGAATTACGCTCCAGTCGTACATTGAACAGATTTCGGGGGGATGGAAGTTTGCGGATTATGGCATACAAAATACATAATCATGCATAATCATGACTGGGAAATCTGTTCCTGGCAGTAAAACTCAAAACATCTGTTTGGGGATTTTTACATGTTAAACAGGAATTCTAGAGGTCAAAGACACACTACTTTAAAACTTCTGCTGTATGTTAAAGAATTGAAGTTTGATTTATTGTATGTGAATGTTGATTGAAATATGTTTTTGCAGATGAGCAACCAATCATGGAAGCCCTAGCAGCGTTAGGAATAGATACAAATGCCTTCACTTGTGTGACAACTGGAGGACCCAATGGTTTTAAATTGTGGGCATGTCCTATTCCAGATTGCAATAAGTTATATCCTCGCCTCAGTCTGTTGAAAGTGCATATCTTAACTCATTATGGGGTGCGCCCATACCGGGTGAGTGAGTTCTACCTCTAAGTGTAAATGATTTTCAGTGTTTTGAGGATGATAAACCAGAGGAGGATATGAAATCACAACCATTGCGTGGTGTGGGCTGAGTGGGCTCTGGGCCTGTCCTCTGAAGGTGGGGGTGGGGGCAAAAATTGGATATATTTGTTTAGAATAGCTAGTTGGAATACACTGCATATCAAAACTTCTCTTCCTCATGGTGTGATACTCACCTCATTTTCATCACCAGCTTTGTCTTCTTCCCCTTCCCCTCCTCCTTCTTCTTCCTCTCCTCCTCCTTTTTCTCCTTCCTCTCCTCCTCCTTTTTCTCCTCCTTCCTCTCCTCCTCCTTTTTCTCCTCTTCCTCCTCCTCCTTTTTCTCCTCTTCCTCTTCCTCCTCCTCCTTCTTCGCCTCTTCCTCCTCCTCCTCCTCCGCCTCCTCCTCCTTCGCCTCCTCCTCATCCTCCTCCTCCTTCTTCTTTTCTGTTTCCTTCTACTCCTCCTTTTTACTTTCCCATATACATACGTATATACAGAATGATATACGAAGTAAAGGGAAAGTTATGTAATGCTGCGCGAACAAACGGCGGATTTTCGGCAGAAAAAAATTAATTGCCAGGCCCTGATAATGAAAATGTGGATAAAACCAGTTGCTAAATTAAGGGGAAAATCCCCTAACACGTGATGTAGCCAGAGTCCCTGTTTTGTGGGTCCTTGATATTGAAAAAACCAGTTGAAAGCAAAACGTCCGTCTGTCTGTGAACACCACTAGCGCCTAAACCATGCATACGATTTTTTTCCAAATTGAAGAAACTCCTGTCGATCTGGCTTCGAAGCTTTGAGATTTTGAAAACAAAATTCTACAAGGTTTGGGTGAACTTTACATGGAGCCCCCCAGACATTTTCAAAATTTTTTCTTTAAATTTCTTGTAAGAATAGAGTAAAATACACTTATGAAAGTGGCGTAGATCCTGTTTTTACGGTTAACTCTGAATTTTCGAAAATTGCTAAAGTTTGAATTTTTTTCAGTGTCTTCCTCCAACTACATAATTGCAGATAAAGATTTTTCTTTCAATATTGCGTGCAATATGTGCAATTAAAAAAAATTCTCAGAAACTGCTCCAAATTTTTTCTTTGAACTTTTGGTAGGGATAGTGCTAAGTGTACTCTATGAGATGATAAACGCCATATTTCTCTATTCTTTTGTTTTGTCAAAAATTACAAAAATAAAATTTTTTTGACTTGTCTCTCACATTGTTAGTATTTACATTAGCGGCAATTTGGTCACATTATATTTATGAGTACATGTGCTTTAAATAATGTCATATAAAGTTTCTCGAATTTTCAACCGTTTTCTGTGAGAAATAGTTCAAAATTCTGCATATCCAGAAAAACTGAAATGCCATTTTCCCATAAATTGCTCAAATTTTTTTTCTTCAAACTTTTCTAGTCGACAGTTCTAATTGCGCTCTTTAATATGACATAAGTTCATTGTGGGTTGTTGTTGTTGTTGTTGTTGTTTTTCCCTCAATTGCACAAATGTAATATTTTTGAAAGATTCCTCACACCTTTAATATGCTCATTTCCAACAATTTTTTCAAAGAAAATTGCCATTTAGGACATGGTTTTACTATTCTTTAATATTCTTAAAATAATCTTTTCATTCTACTATTAGGAAACTGAAAAGTTAAGAAAATGTAAAAAATTTACTTTGGGTGGCAATAGATGGCAGTTGACAAGAAAATGTGGTAAGTCTGAATAGCCAGCTGAGACCAAAGGAAATAAAAAAACTAATACGAGAAAGCCTGTGCCATTCTGTGGCACCATTAGTTGTTTTTAATTTTTTTATTTAGGTATATTTTGCTCTGAGAAAAAAAAATGTCTGCCTTCAATTTTGTGGAATTAGAACAGGTTTGAAAATAAATAATATTTGAAATTTTCAACATTTTGATGACTTTGGTGATGAAAATTTGATCTAAACCATATTTATACATACACTTTCTTCTATTCAAACAAAAATTTAAAGAAAAGTTGTCTTACTGTTTTTTAGAAAATTTCGAAAGTGTCACCGGTCTTCGTGTAAAGTACCCCAAGAATTAAAATATAATGTTGATCTCCAGATTGGCACAACTAAAACTTCTCCTTACATGTTAACCAAGTTTCAGCTCAAATGCTTTGAATCTCGCAAAGTTAAGTCTGATACATAAGTCCATTCACCCAGACATAACAGTTTTAGGATATAATATTGCAATGAATGAATGAAATGCAACCCTTTGTATTTCATAAAGTTTATATTATGTTACTTTTAATTATTTTGTATTTGGACAATAGGCCTTATAAATAAATGTAGCTCCTCACTATCTTTACCAATCTTGACCATCTTTGGAACAGCACTAATAGACCTCAACTCTTAACATGTGTGCGGAGTTACAGCTCAAATGAAAACCTTTATGATCATAAATGGTGACAGTGTTTACGATCATAAACTCAATACTGTATTTTGAAATATTTAAAGCATTAGAATTTCAGCAAAATTTATCCTTAGGAGACAAGAATATTAATAAAACATATTGTTTCACTTTTTTGTACACATCTTTAGTTGCAAATTGAACATTGATTCATAGAATAAGAATAGTTCATTTGCTGTGATACCTGGACCGGAGGTGGATTTGTGTGGGATAGACTCTTGCCCTGCAACCACTCTGTATGGAGAGGTTTTGGAGTTTTGCTGTATGTGTCTTTGAGAGCCATCTTGTTTCTTTTGAGTAGTAAGCACTAAAGATGCAATAAAAATATTCCAAAATGTTGGCAAACTCAATTTCTAATTTCTACTGCATGCTCGCGAATCTACTCCAGTGGTTATCTGAATTTTGCTGAAATCCAAAAATGTTTTGGTTTCTTCCTGCAAGTACAATAGTGAAGATACATAGTTTTCTTCTTTTTTTCTTTTCTTTTCCAAAATATGAACAGTTTTTGTGCAATTTTGTCTGAAATAAAGGCAAGAGAGATTAGAAAACTAACTTGTGCGAGAAAGTTTTTGCCATTCTGTAGTGCCACTAGTATTTTCTGTCAACAATCGTGTTGAACAAATTGCTTCAAATGTAGAGAAGATTAGTCCAAATGGAAGAGTTTCTTGAATTGAAATTTTTATGTGACAGAGTGGTGAGTCAGACAGTGTTTTGGATGTTTATTTTAGTTGTTCCTGGAAGATATCTGTATTTCAATTTACAAAAAACTTTTGAAACATAAGCAATTCAATGTATCATTATTAAATTTATTACATTTTTGTGTTTGAATTAAATGGTCTGATTAATTAATAATGAAAGATAATCTCTCTTCATTAATATTTTTAATGGCATTTACATGTGTTTTGTAACTGAGATGTATATTCTATTTATTTGTAGTGTGATGTGCCGGGTTGCCATTGGACGTTTTATACATTTTTCAAATTGAAACGTCATAAAGAAACTCATCTGAAAAGAAAAGCATTTGAGGTAAGTTGTTTTGTTTTAAATATGAAATATTAAAAGTATATTTTTGTCCCATAGAAGTTGCCCATGAACTGTGCTAAGTGTAGTGACAAAATTAATGGGAAATTGTTGATGTTTAGAGCAGTATTTAAGAAATTTAACTGTTGGCAATGTAACATAAGTTAGCAGCATCGTAGGATGGTTTCTTAGTTTGAAACTAGGGATGTGTTTACATTCTATAGTTTGAAATAAATGAAAAAGGAATGACCATTGCTTTCAGTTCAAAAGAAATAAATTCACTTCTTTCCAGAATGCATTAATGGGATAAATATATGTGATGAAAATTCCACCATTTATCACGCAAACATACAAAGGAAATAATTGAAGGTCTTGGGGCAACATTAACATAAAACCTCACCATTCCGCATCAGCAACAGCAAGCCTCCCACTATTTGTAAATGTTAAAAATCTTCTTTGTAGTTTTAAAAGTGGGCCTTCTTTTTGTAGTATTTCTTGTTCATATTTATAAAGGGCTTGCTTCCCATAACTTCCCATTTATAATGGGAAGTTACAAGATGAAATACACCTTGACCAAAAAGTTTTGGGAGACTTGCTGTGACTAGTGTGGCGTGTTGTGTTACATCCTCAAGCACTTCCATTGTAATAGGTGTTTAACAAAAATTCAAATAAAAAGGAGGTTTTTGGAGAAGGTAAGAAACATAAAGAAAGGAAAGGCCTTAGATAAAAAAGAATCCTTTTTGACTATCTTGCAAGTACATGGAAGATTTTCTTTTATCCTTTACATTTACAAAAGATAGAATTTCTGCTTCCTTTAATAATAGGATGACAAGACAAAAGGAAATGGCAGTAGTGCGTGACCACAGAATTAAAGTTTCAATTGTAGACCCCTTACAGTCTTTAGGTAGTGAGACCAATCAGTAGGTAGAAATGGCTCCTTGCATATGTTTAAGACAGAAGAAAGTTTATTAACTTGTTACAATAAATGGGATTATCCCATTATAAACCATTTTCTCAAAAGAAACAAAACTATAAAATATAATCACAGAACCGCTCGTATAATCACAGCAAGTTAATCACAAAAGTCTAGAACGATAGCAAGTTGTCTTTTAAAAATTGAGGTAGGAGAATTAAAGAAGTCAATGAGATCACAATATTGATTTGCGAGTTTACATAATCTAATAGATGTGAAAATAAGTGCATAGTTTATTTTTGAATTGTAAGTAAAAAAAGTGCATAGTGTCTAGTGATTCAGGGGAGAACATCGATTGAATTCTTAGAAATAATATCAGGACATTTAATACAGTGAGAAATAATGCTGTGAAGAAATCGCAGATCTGCAAAAGTTCTCTTGTTTGCAATGATTTGTAAATCAAAAGATTTTTCATATTTGGGTGTAGTTGTATTCACACCATGCATATGACATGTTGATAAAGGCTATTTTGCAGATAAATCTGTTTAGAATACACACAATTTTGTTTGTATCCCATTGCTTATATGGGGACCAAATAATCAACACATATTCAAGTAAAGGTTTCACAAAAGAAAAAGAAAACCGTTTCAAAATTTTGGAGTTGGTAAAATGGGAAGCACAGTGTAGGACATAGCAAAGAGTTTTGAGAGTATTGTTTGTACTCTTTGATGTATGAAGATTAAAGCAAGTGTGCTGTTTAAAATCACTCCAACTTCCTTGATGGTGTCAACCGATTTAAGGGTTTGTTATTCAGAAAGTATTCAAATGCTAAAAATGCTTTTTCTTGGAAAGGCTCAATGAAAAGCACTAGTCAAGATGAAGCTCCATGACATTGGTGAGGCACTGATTCTGCAAACAGAATAGATCCAATTGCAGAAGTGGAGCATCTGCAGTCTCCTGCAAATTCTTAAAATTTCGAGTAATTTTGCTAATTCCTGTGTATATATTTCGTGTCAAGACCTTGTCTTTATTATCGATTCTAAAAAAAAATGCTTTCTTTCAGTGTCCTGTTCCTAGCTGTGGTCATAGATTCACCACAATTTACAATTTGAAAGCTCATCGTAAACTCCATGAAAGACCTGCGAAGCTGCAGTGTCCTGTTGTTGGGTGCGATGCTCATTTCCAAACAAAGCGTGCTGTGGAGATGCATATAAAGAAACACGGAATCTCTTATGCACCATATCAGTAAGTATTTTGTTATTGTTTGTTGTGTATTTTTAATCGTGTATACAAAGAGAACTCTAAAAATATACGTGAGTCATTTTGACCTTAAACTATGATGCTACAAGAGCACATTTTTCCTTGTGTTATTTGTAACAATTACATAAATATTATAACAGTTTTTAACCCCCCAAAGTGTTTCCAGCTCTCAAAAATATTTACCTGAGCTGGAATTCAGTCTTATATTGTGATTTCTCTAACTTTGTCCCTCAAGCTCCTATGGCCACGATGGAATATAACAAGGCATTTCGCGTCTTTCTCCGTTGTGCTGCTTGAAGTTGCATGATCGCAAGCACTGCTTGATACGGTCGTGATCATGCGGTATCTGACAGCATGACTGAGAACGTCACGAAATACCATGACATACTCCATCGGGAAGATGGGCCTTGAGGGGCAAAGTTAGAAAAATCACAGTATAGGTGCATAGGGTCTCTGAGCAATTGTGCTAACCAAAAAATCACATGGCTGGTTAAGTATGAACGATGCTTCCTCGAAAAGAAAGTTGTTATTAATTGTATCAAAATTTCAGAAGTTTTAATGAAACTATTGACCTATTTTTTTGAAATCCATGAACATGTATATGACTAAAATATTGAGCAGTGTAATTAGTAATCAGATTGATCAAGGGCATTCCTGACATACGTTTTTTCATCAATGAGTTCTAATAATAGACTTTTTAAATGTTCAGATAGTGTTATAAATTTATGTTGTGCTTTTGTTAATCAATACACACTATAGTGGAATAAGAATTTAAAACCAGTAAGGCTACAATAACATATACTCTCTGGCATTGTTTGTAATGCAAGTTGTATGTTACGTAATATTATAGAATACAACTTCTGTTGAAGAAAATAAAGCATGCTCTCAACCAAACACTGAGCCCCCGCACATCATGGATCCATGTACGATTTCACCCAGAGGCTCCCTGTGCCATCACGGATCCACGTACGATTTCGTCCAGAGGCTTCTAGTGATAACCTGACTGAGCTTAAGAATGTCCAGAGACTAGCATACATGGAAATATTTTTTGTATTAACACATCTAGAGCAGTCAAAGGGTTAAATTTGAAGGGTCTCGACTTCAGCAACATTGATGAGAGAACATCACTGTTTAAAAACATCAGGAGGTAGAAGAAGCACAATTATTGTCCTCTGCCGTTTTGTAAAAATTTCAAAAGAATCAAGATTTTGCTCTTTTGTCAACATTAATGAAATTAGGTTGTTTTGACAAGTTGTTCTTAAGACTAGGAGGATGGTGATTTTCTTTCTACCTACTAGGGCGAACCTGTCATTATTATCTGTTCGGATTTTAACTCCAACCCCTGAATTGTTAAAGGGTATTAGTGTTGTGCTAGATTTTTCTTACATAAGTAACAATGGATGCCTATAACAAACCCTCAAGAGTTTCAAAGCAGCAGGAACAAATATAAAAAGTTTTTCCAGCACATAACCCTCATACATATTTGTTGCAGTGCATGCAGTTTATAGACATGTTCTTGCATTTACATTCGCGCCATTTGATCAAGTATGTCAACATCACATTTTGCTTCATTATAAAATTGTAGTCTCTGGAAGTTTCGCAGAGCTCTTTTAATCAGCAGTTACAGTTTGATGCAATGTACTAACAATCGCGTTTTTATTTACTTTTCTCTGATAGGATATCAAAGGTGTTAGACAAAAACGTAACACCCGTCAAAATTTTACATAGCATGACCCTTAGGATCAAATGTAAAATTAAATTAAATAAAATTTAAAAAAAGTGTTTTCAGTGTTTTCAAAACATTGATATTTGTATAAAATCATCAATGTTTGTATGTAGTTGGTATTTTATTTTTGAATGAAAGAAGTATTGCCATTGATAAAAACTTGCAATACTTTTGAGATATCCATAAATTGGACATTCTTTGGACTAAAGCGACAAAGGTGAAAAATAATTTAAATAGAGGTTTCGTCAATAAATTTAGTATGTTATTTTTGAATTATCTACTCAAATAAAAGTTTTGTTAGTTGCCATGATCATTTCTTGATTTCATTTTGTAAGTTAAATTGGAATGGAAAAAAATAAAAGCAACCATTAAGTCATAGCCAAATTATTAATTAAATTAACCATTAAGTCATTAAGCCAAATTAAGTCATAGGCTTCCGCAGACAGAGTCGTAAATGATCTTGGCTGTCCGAGTGATGCCGTGTCGAAGGCTGTGTTGTCGACGTTTCGACCATCTTGTCATGGTCTTCCTCAGGGCTGGTATAATCAAAACATCATCAACACAGCATTTGACATGACGTCACCCGGACAGCCCAGATTGTTCACACCGTCAAATTACTCCTCTGTGAAAGTTAATCGTATCTAATGCAGTTTTAAAAGCACCAATGTTTAAAATAATAAATGTTTTATTGGCATCCCTAGTGTAAACAGGGTACGTTTCGCTACTTGCTTCCTCGAGTTGGAATTCAATGAAACCGTTTGTTACAGATGCACCTTTGCTGGGTGTGGCAAGCGTTATTATTCAAGCAACACTCTAAATGGTCACGCACGCAGCCATCAGCACCGTGAGGAGGAAGTGCACTGCCAATGGCCAGATTGTGGAAAGTGGTTTGATAAACCATGTAGATTGAAAGCTCACATGCGTATCCATACTGGAGACAAACCCTACCTCTGCACTTTCCAGGTTAGTGGATGTTTTCATACTCTACGGTATTGAAACTTTTCAGGCTAATGACTCTTGATCAGTATATCCCAGGGGTTCTGAATTTCCAGAAGATGAGAAATAAAGACATGTAAAGAAATTATGTCAAATTTTCTTATTAATTCATATGATTTTAAGTTATGAGAACCTCAAAATATAGAATGTGATGGAGAAAAGAAAGTTCTTGAAAATTTCACCATATTTAAGTAGGAGATCCAAGAGGAATAGTACTGAACTGTGAGATTCATAATGCCTCTGAAGTAACTACTTTCAGCCTGTATTATTGTAATTGCACAAATGCACGATTACTGTAATTACCAGAGTATAAGTTGACTCTCAAATAAGATGACCCCCTAATTTTGAAGAAGCCTCTATAAAATTTTTACTAATTCTTACTGTTGTGAAATACCTTTTATTTTTATGGACTTAATTATCTTCTTTGCCTGACCTGTCCAAGCTATTTGTGAAATATTTATTTACATAATTAATTTTATTGCCTGACTGATATTACTTTTATCAATGTTTTAATTTATTTTACAGTAAAACCCCTCTTTTACACTTTTAATGGGACTGTAGGGAAAAGGGATTGCCAGTAAAATTGCGGGAAGTGTAATGATTTTTTCTTCCAAACTTAGAATACAGTGTAATGTATTTAGGTACATACAATCAATAAGGATTATAATATGCTTTATACTGCGATTTTTGTAGGAAGAGCTCTCAAGGCCACTCAAATCCCGTCTTCGCGATGGAATATGTCACGGCATTTGGCGTCTTTTCTCGGTCTTGCCGGTAGAAGTCGCATGATCGCAAGCACTGCTTCATACGGTCGCGATCGTGCGAAATCTAGCGGAACGACTATGAATGACACGAAATGCCGTGACATATTCCATCGCGAAGATGGGATTTGAGTGGCCTTGAGAGCTCTTCCTACAAAAATCGCAGTATAATATGCAGTATTAGATTTATAATAAACAATATTACTAGATCAAAAGTAAATCGAAATTGGCATCAAAAATCAAAAGTGTGTTAACTGAAGCATATTGAATTGTAAATGTCACAGCAATGCTCCCATGAGTTTACTGATGGTAGCCTTTGATGATGAAACAATGTACTCATTGAGGAGATATTTGTATTTCTACAGGAAGTTAACATTTTCCCCAACACAATAAAATGTTTGTTTTTGGCAGTTTGTAATGATTTCCAACCAGTCTTTTTTTTACTTTATTTATTTATGAAATAATAGAAAGAGGAGTCATGAAACGAATTTACAATTAAAAACGTACAGAGAATTTCGTTCTTTGATATTACAGCTATTAAAGGATGGGAAAAAATTACGTTTATTTTAGAATGAAAAAGTGTGAAATTGTGATGGAAGATGATGTAAAATAAACAAATTATCATGAGGCTACCTCTCTTAGGCCTGTATCACCTAACCTAACACTGTCGACATCAGCTGTGCATGTGTCACATATCATGCATCGTAGATTAACACTATCTTGTGCCATACAGCACTTGAGTACTGTTGAAGTTGTGCTCACAGCTCAAGTAAGATGCTCATGCTACGATGTAAGTCAAAACATAGTGAGTTTTCTTGCTTTCTACGTACGATGCTCACTAGGCAACAGCACATGCCGTCAAGTGTGCTCAGTGTGCCAGTTTCACCTAAAGATCGATCTACCACGCGCGTTAAGTGACTCGTGTGCGCAGATATCGACACAGCTGGCGTCATGAGAATTAGGTGATGCACGTCAACACAAGTGGCACAGATCTTATTTTCTTCTATCAATGCACATTGGTCATTTTTTCTACCTTTTTAAATACCTCTGTAATGTCATGAAATTAAAATTTGTAGAGGCCTAGCTGCTCAATATAGATTTTCACCGTATTTAAATCTTCCTCTGTAATGTCATGAAATTAAAATTTGTAGAGGCCTAGCTGCTCAATATAGATTTTCATCCGTATTTAAATCTTCTAGCCACCATGTAACATTTCAGTAACTCTTTATAAAATCGCACCAATTCAATAGTCTTTCTGTTATGGCTGTTTTTAATGCGGCAAGGTTGTAGAAAAGAGCTTCCCAGATGGTGTTGTGGCAAGCAGACTGTTGTAAATTGCGGGAAAAGTGAAATTATACTATCGTAAATGCAGGGTATTTATAACATTATGATAACATGAAAACTAATGGGACCGACAAGAAATGTTGTAAATGCCAGGGAAACGTGAATTGCTGGGAACATAAAAGCAGGGTTTTACTGTATTTTAGATTATGCCCTGCTATGCTCATAAATTTTCTCAGTATTAAACCATTATTATCATGATCCTTTTTTTTATTATTGCTCATGGGGCTTGACATACAACCTGTTACATTTTTAAATGTTGGTTAAATTAAAAAATATTGGTCTGAATTGCCCAGGAGTATGACTGCAAACATAATTATGTATTGTAGATTATGCGCAATATTTTTACTGTCTTTGCTGTTTATTGTTACATCCACATTTTCACATTTCATGATGTGGAACGGTAATTTAAAAGCTTGAACCCTAACCGACTAGGCTTAATCTGTGAAAATATGACAACTTGCATTTTTCAGTGGAAATATTTAGAAGAAAACGTCATTTTATATTTGGGTAAAAATGATCATTTGACACAGTTGTGAAATAATTATCAGATGTCAAACGTTTTACCTAGGAGCCAGACAAATCCCCCAAAGTGTTGCATCAGTTTCTGTCATATGGGCAACAAGTTAAAGCATTTTGTGTGTGCAAAATGCATGTTACGTATTTTGCCACATAATCACAAAGCTACTGTGAAATATGGACAGTGCAGTTAAGTGACATCTAGAGCATTTTATCAGTATCCAGCCAGACATAATTTTATTGGCTAGGAAAGAAATACTAATATGATTTAAATCCACTAGCTTATTTAATAATATTTTTAAGATGTGTAGTGCACCAGGAAAGTCTCTCCGCACTGAGTAGTCAGGGCCATGTATTAAAAATTGCATTTATGTTGGTTGCAACGAAACCACTGGGAAACAAGTGAAGGGGACACCACTTCCAGCATCTGTTATGTTTGTGGTAACTGAATTTACTTTTTACGAAGCTGCAGATTGTGCTACGCCTTAAGCGACCTAGATCGAATGACAATTACACAAAAACACCTCTAAAACAAAATAAGAGTGATAAGTAAGAATGTCTTGTTGTGATGTTGTGTTGCATTTGTTGTGACGGCATGGCTTCACTTGACCTGTCATATAACATTTGCAGATAAATGTTTTGAAATTTATGTATCAAATTCATTCCTTTATTATTGAGCATCTTCCCTTTTGTTCACATCTTCTTTGTTGTCTGAGAATTTTAAAGTGCTTGTTCTTACGATTGCGATTTCTGTTTCCAGAATTGCGGCTGGGCATTCTCTAGTGCAAGTAAATTGAAGCGACATCAACAGAAGCACACAAATGAACGTAAATTCCGATGTTCAATTGAGGGGTGTGGGAAGTCATTCATGAGGTCTGAACATTTGAAAGAGCATACACAAACTCACATTGGAGAACGTTGCTACCAGTGTACTGTGGAAAGTAAGTGATTTTCTGGATTCGATGCAATGAAACCTGCTCTAAAATGGAAGTACCGTAAAAAGCAAACTCGCACAAAGAGATAGACAGACAGATGGAGACAGAGAGAGACAGAGTTAATTGATTTGGAGATTTTGTATGTAAGCAGGTTAAGTTGTTCTACTCTTCTGCTTGATGGATTCTTTCGATTTTCAGTTGATAAGAATTATTGATTAGTAGTGATCTCTTGAGTGATCGAGGCATAAGGTCAATTAGGTCCATTAACTGATTTTAAAATTATTATCCTTACTTTTACTTTCTTACTACTGCTGATGTGGAATAGAAAAAGTATTGTAATGCTACATGAAAAAAAACAATCAATTGGGGGGGGGGGGGAGAAAAGAAAAAGAAGAAAAAACAACCTTTTTTTTTCTGAGCCCTAGTAACAATAAAGTGGATAAATTGTGTTATATAATAATTTGTCAATTACTTCCTCTAATACATTGTGTAGTTAGAATTCATGTTTTGTGGGTCCTTGATACTGAAAAATTGATTAATGGCAACACATCAGTGTCTGTCTGTGAACAATGCTAACAGCTAAATTTTTCAGCTGATTTTCTCCAAAATTGATATTCTGCAATTGATCTGGCTGATGTCACAGCCCCTTGAATTTGAAACCGATATTTTTATATTGGGGGGTACTTTACATGATGCCCCTGGTACATTTTCAAAATTGAGGCTCACCACAACTCTAGTACTTCAGTGTCCTTAGCCTCCAGGTTGGCTCAACCTTATGTTTTTTTGTTTGTGTTTTTCAGATTGTGGGGTGAAGTTCACAGCAAAGAGCAGCCTTTATGTACATCTTAAGAAACATAAGCAACAGATGAAGGATGCTGGAATTGGATCTGAGGGCCAGCCTGCGCCATCCAGCAACGCATCACAGTTCCCACCACAAAAGTCAAAACAAAAGACCTCCGACCTGTTGGTTCCAAAAGTGGGAACAAGTGCAGAACGGTGAGCCTGCACAGGTCCTTCTCCCAGGGGGGAGTACGGGATTTCCTTGCCCCGTGGAATCTTGTCCAAAGAGTTACAGCTGTAAGGCAAGCTTGCGGCAACATCTTTTGAAGCACCATACTCCTGTCTTGGGTGAGCTAATAATGTTGTTGGCTTTTTACGGTTATGAAAGTACAGTAAAATCTGTCTAAGTCAGAATCGATTAGGTGTAATTTTATGCGGTTTGTGTACTGACACTTATTGACATGTGTACACATTTTATGACACTTATTAAATTCATATTTCCGTAGTGAAACGTAAATTACATGACTTTATTATAATTTTAAAAATATATTAACATAAAATGTATTTTTAAAGGAGAAATCATTAACATATTTAATAGTAAACATATTTCTGACAAAAGGATAATCTTCCCAACTTGTGCTCTAAAATATTATTATTTTTTCCAACATTCATCCAGAGGTTTTTGCTTTTTGATTTTCCCACTTACTAACATCTTTTCAATTATGTTTTTCTGAAGTTTGCAAAACTAATATTTGGAGTTTTATGGTGTTTTTTCAACCATTGTTAAACTAGTTGTGAAACTTATAAAAAAAACACCACATCACTGCCTCGTGGCTACAGCTGGACTGGTTGCTGAGGCTTTCAACACAAAATGCATCGCAGCCCAGAGTAGTATGTCTTCGTGATACCGTCGCATTGTCTTGACCAATGTGCCTGGCTGAGAGGTTATGAATCTCAAAGCGGTACCAGGACATGTGTGAATAGAAGCCACGCCCGTACACCTTTGCAGGCTCAGAGATCCGGGAGAGAGAGAATTCTCATGAAGCCTACTCCTCAAGAGACAAACTACTCAAGGTCGAATTCTACACTGACAGCTGAAGCCCTTTTCATTCACTGTGTGGCTACCACTACACTCACTACACTTACCACAGTGACAGAGAAATTAGAACAAACTTGCAGATGCATTCATTCCATTAAGTCTCTCTTGTGACTTTCTGCCAATTGCATTAAATTCACAGATTTTTTATTTTATAAGGTATTTTTTTCACTGCAGGTCATTAAAAACCATTCCTTTTCCGTGTTGGACAGGTTCTGTTTTATACTCTGTAAAATGCCATTGAACTTCATTGAATGGAGAAATTTTCTGGTTAAGCCTGGTTTCCGGTTTAACAGGTTCTGTTTTAGACAGATTTTACTGTAATTTATTATTTTCTTTGTTTTAATAGGCAGTTACTCTGATTATGTTTAGTTGTGAAAGTTGTTTAATAAAAAATGCCCAGAATCTTTCTATTTACTTTCATGATTATTTTTTGACAATCTCTTTACAGTCCATAAATTTAATCTCCCTTCCCAATGTTTAAGAAACTTTACAGTTCCAACTAATATGCCATCTTTGTTCATCTCATGAATAGCATGGGTACCACCGGTAGGAAGCTCTTAAAGAGATAAATAACATTTTTATTTATCAATAATGTAAATATTTTGTCAAAACTGTTGTGTTAGAAAATATATTTATAATGTATTCTATTTGCATGTAATATTCTCAATATATAATAATCTCTAGAAAGAAAGTTCTCACTTTTGAAGATTCTGAAGACAGTTTGCTTTTCTCTGCACCTAAAGAATAAATGTTCCCCTTAGAATGTGACAACTTCCCCATAATCAACCATATTCATTCCTGCAAATTTCACACAAAAAGGTCAGATGTTTTCCAAGTATGGTGGCAAACATACTCAGAAAGGGCATACCGTCCATATGGCAAAGCCATACCTGGCGACCTGCAAATATTATACTAAGCCATAGGGACACAAATCACTATCCTTGCTCCCTGAACGTTTGTTCTCTGTTTCCACTGTTCCTATCAGGTTCTAGTGAAATGTTGAAAGACCTTTGTATTCCAACAAAACAAAACTATCTGAACACTTCAACTAAAAGCACCTTCCTTGGGCTCCTCTAAAATGACATGATAGTAAATAGTTCTCACTTACTAGACTTCTATGAGGGGCGTTTAATAAATGAAGAGACAAAATGATTTTTAAAAAAATAAAATTCTTTGACTTCCTTGTTGCTTAACATTTCTCCACATAGTGCCTCCTTGAGTGCCATCCAAATGAAATTCTGAGGGAGCCAAATCTGAAGGGAGGATGCAGTAGTGCAGTAAAACCCTTTTTTTATACTTTTCAGGGGACCTATAGAAAAATGTGTTAAATGTGGGAAAGTTAAAAAAATGACAGGCTAGGCAAATTTTTTATATTATTTACTACACTGGCAGCTCTGTTTTTACTTTCTTGCCCTTCATTAAAAAGAAAATATTAAACTCGTGCTCTGGAAAAACTGTGAAAACGGTGAATTTCTGACTGAGAAACTGTTATCAACTGGTAACAAAAACGTGGATAAATCAAGTTCCTGTATATAGTAAATTAACACTTAGTGTAGCCAAAATTTGTGTTTTGTGGGTCCTTGAAACCGAAAAATCAATTGACAGCAAAAGTCAGTTTGTCCGTCTATCTTTATTGCCAATGCTAGCACCCAAACCGGGTCTCTGAACAAATTCGGGGCTCTGTGAGTTTGCTACATACATATGTGGCACATATTTATTAATTTAACACATGTTGGAGCAGGAATTATCCACTTTTTCTGTATCAGTACAAGCTTTTCTGTCGAAACTTCACCATTTTTTGCCGTAGCTTACATAACTTTCTTTGCACTACGTATATTTCTCCTGATAATACACACATTATGAGAAAGCGAAAAATTAAAGGAAAAAATGACGTAAAAGACGGGAAGCCCTCTTCATATCATGTTGTAAATTGAAGGAAGGGAACATATTGTAAATACAGTCTATAAGACAGGACCAATGAAAAATTTCATAAAAGGCAGGAAAATGTAAAATGCAGGCAATGTAAAAATGTGCTTCTACTCTATCTCCCAACTGTCATTCACATCTAGATAGTGAAAAAAAGGTTGTATATCCATGAGAGATAGAACATGCTTTTTCCTAGAAAGCAAATATTGTCGCTTAATACGTAATTGTACCTGCACTAACTTTCAAGCTTGATTTTCTTGAAAAAGGAATTCTCATAACTGTATTAAGCCATTAAGCCATCAATGCATTGTAGATTATCAGAACTGTCATTAAGTATTTAATTTTATTACCAATACTATGACAAAACACTATTGTGTAAAAATGTAT
The DNA here is from genome assembly GCA_031308135.1 of Acheta domesticus. Taxonomy (NCBI): domain Eukaryota; kingdom Metazoa; phylum Arthropoda; class Insecta; order Orthoptera; family Gryllidae; genus Acheta; species Acheta domesticus. The sequence continues at coordinate 58,113,302 of JAHLJT010005437.1, read as the reverse complement.
TTTTTTTAACATGAATTTTCGTTTGTTTTTTTTCAGCATCAGATGCAAATCATTTAGATTTTGTTACTTCGTTGTTAATATCTGGAGGAGTAAATCCGCAGATTTTAGTTAGCACTTCAGAAGATCAGCCGGTGGCGACATCTGATGGTTTAGCAACTGTTGCTCTTCAGGGACCTGTGTGTACAGTTGCAGTTGCAGGCAAGTTCACGTGAGGTTTTAGAGAGAAGAGTAGTACATTTTATTTCTTGTCATTAATGTACAGGCAAATTGACCAATTTACAAATCCATAACTTAAATTAATGAACAATCATGAACAATTTCAAAACAATTGTCAGTGTGCTTTACTGCAGGTAACATAACCAAATAACAGACTTATTGCTGTAGTTTGGAATTTTCACAGTCAAATCAGTTTAATTGATACATTTTCATTTGATTTTGTATTGAAATTATTAAATTTTATCACGAATAAATTTGTACCTAAAATTAAGTTGTTGTTTTTTTTCTTGTTTGTTTTAGGAACAGGAGATATCAATTCTACTGGATTGCTGACAACTAGTTCTTTATTTGATCCAGTTACAACTTACAGTTCAGAGTTTATTAACTCAGGTAAGTTCGTATCTTTCTTTTTATCTTAAACATTTTTATTGTAATTAATTTGTGAACTGAAAGTCCATGTGGCCTTGTCTATCAGTGTCATGTAATAAAATCTCAGCAATGATTTTTAGTATTTTTCACATCCTGTTTCACTGGATGGAATGCATTTGTTTTTAGACTCTTTTTGCTCTTCACTGGTCCATTCAAAAATATAGAACTTAATCTCTGACAAATACACAGTGGACCTAAGGTGCTTGCGAGAATGTATCTGGTAATATATTTTTATAGAAATTGAGTAATAACACATTATAGATACGCTTGATATATTTCATCACATTCACAGCTTATTGTTAGATCAATATTTATGAGTTTTGCGACTTGGAAAGGCAGTATAAAAACAAATCTCAGAATGTAAGATGACCCTGTATGTTTCAAATTTTTTGAGAAAGAAGTTGTGGGTAAATACGATATATTCTCTTAAAATTTAGGGTGACCATTTTCTGAGTTAATGGGAAACCTTGGGGAGGGAAGGAAATCAAAATACAGAAAACATGTTCAGTGAAAACAGGGAAATTGCTCATCTCGTCAAAAACTATGCATTTAACAAGTGACATGAGTGGGATGTTAAATGTGTACTTCCGTGCTATAATCTTCTATTCTATCTATGAAGGCCTTGTCTTGGAAGGTAGCTTAACTAAGATAAAAATAATGGAAAAGACATCAATCACATTCTGTAGAGAAGTAATAAGCAATGCGAGTAGTTTCAATCAGGAAAATCAGTTTGTGGAATCTTATTCCAATCACTAAATTACCTATGTACTCCACTCATAAAGTATTAAAATTCAAAATTTCTGGTACCCATAAGCAATATCACAAATAATTGTCATAGTTATAAATTCATTTTAAACATTCATTTTAGAATGCCTTGTGCGATTAACAAATTTGCTACAGCGTGGGTGCCATTGTCAGGGTCTGAAATAATGATTACAGATTTTGCCTCACTCTTGAGGTTCCATCTCTATAGAATATAAGACATCCCCCTAATTTTCATGAGTCCTACTGACAATTTTTTTAGAATTTAATTGTGTGTATTCAGTCAAAATGTCAAATTGACTCGTTGAGAACATTAAATTGTTTTGCCTGAGCTTTTCTTTTTCTTTCTTCTTTTGTCTTTTATATATTATCACCATCCCCCCCTACCATATTCATTTTCACATTATTTCTTTCTGCTTCTCCTCCTATATTAGGGGACCCTGACATTGTAGTGCCTCCCACCTCTAAAAGTTTTGTCCATTGAATTTGAGTCTTTCATCTGATACCACCTATTCAGCCTTCCCTTCTATGGTCCCAGATTTTTGTAATCACTCACCTGTTCTTGGCCTTTAATGCTTTAACAACTTTAAATTCACGGGATTTGTGCACTTAGTTGGGTGGCAAGAGAGAGAGAAAGAGAGAGAGAGTCCAATTATCATGGGTTGAAAAGTGTGCAAAGTAAATTTGGTCTTATCATTCTGTGTCTGTGATTGAATGTAGAAGGCAAAGGACTTCTGTTAAGATGATTTTTAAAATTTCATTCTCTTGCTGAACACAGATTCGCATAAGGGTAATGGGTAAACAAATCTCAGCAATGATTTCAAGTTATTTCATGTTGTGTTTGATATACCACAACACGATTCGTTCGAGAATTTCTCAAGCAAATCCACGGTGGATGCCAAGAACACATCTGCAAAAATAATTAGACATCTTTGCACCTTATTGTTACATCAACATTTGAATTTCCTGTTATGGATAGACTCTTCAAAAACAAATAATCCCCCTACCAATCAGGCGATTGGTGAATTTATGAATATCAGACAACTTCATATATTCAATTGAAGTATTTAGGAAGAAAGCTAGTCTTATATTCAGGTTCTCATACATATTGAGGTTCAAGGAAAAGCTATTTCAGTCTGTAGTTTTCTTCTAATTTAAAATATATAAGAAATGTGTAACACTATTCTTGTATTTTAAAATATAACTAGTGGTGCTACAGAATGACACAGACTTTCCTGTATTCATTATCTATTTCCTTGTGTCAGGGCGAGCTATTTGGAATTGCCACATACTTGTGTCAGCTGCCATCTCTCGCGGCCCAAAGTTCATTTTTTGACATTTTCTTAATTATTGGGTTTCCTAATGGTAGAACGGAAATACTCATTTTAGAATATTAAAGAACATTAAACCACATCCTAAATGACAATTTTCTTAAAAAACTTTGTAGCTGTTTTTAAGAAAATACCTTTTAAGCACTGCTAAAAATGCAAAATTTGAAGCTCTTTTTCAGGGAAAATTTTGGATTTTCGAAACCCTTCATATGAAGTCATTTGAAGCACATTAACTTACAAATACAAAAGTGTTTACCAATGACTTGTAATGTGATATTAAAGATGTGAAAGATCTTTCAAACAAATTACATTTGTGTAATTTTTGAAAAAACAAAAAAAAACAAAAAAAAAAAAATGAGAAAATGGCGTTCGAGTGTTTCTGAAAGTGATGAACTTTGAGTTAGTATTCACAGAAAATGGTTGAGTTCTCGAGAAACTTACTTGACATTATTTAAAGCACATGCAGTCATTAATATAATAATGTGAACTAATCGCAGCTAATGTAAGTATCAACAACCTCGAGAGACAAGTCAAAAATACTACATGTATGTAAATTTTAATAAACAAAAGAATATAGCAATATGGCGTTTGTCATCTTGTAGAATACAGCACTATCCCTACCAAAAGTTTAAAGAAAAAAATTGAATTGTTTTTGAGAAAGTCTTATTTTATTTATTTATTTTTAATTGCACATATTCCTCGCAATATTGCGTGAAGACTACTAAAATTTTCAAAAATACATACATGACCTTTAAGAAACAACTCTCTGTAAAGAACAAATTTTATTTGAAGGAAAAATCTTCATCTGCAATTTTGTAGTTGAAGGAAGATGCCGATGAAAACTCAAACTTTTGCAATTTTCGAAAATTCACAGTTAACAGTTATGCCACCTTAATGAGTGTATTTTTACTCTATTCTTACAAGAAATTTAAAGAAAAAATTGGAGCCGTTTTTGAGAAAATTTTGAAAATGTCCGGGGGCAAGTACCCTCCAAATTTTGTAGAATCTTTTTCAACATCTCAAAGCTTTGACTCAAGCCAGATTGATAGGAGTTTCTTCAATTTGGAAAAAACTTGTACGTATGGTTTAGGCACTTAGTGGTGCTCACGGACGGATGGACATTTTGCTTTCATTTGGTTTTTTCGGTATCAAGGACCAACAAAACGGATTGTGGCCACATTACATGTTAGGGGATTATTTCTCTTAATTTAGCAACTGGTTTTATCTACATTTTTGGTATCAGGGCCCGTCAGTGAATTGTTTTCTGCCGAAAATCCACCGTTTTTCACGCAACATTACATAACTTTCCCTAGACTTTGTATATTACTCTGTATATGGGAAAGTAAGAAGTCTTATTTGAGTTCATTACTTTTTATTTATTTATAAACAGACAATTGCCTAATAATACATAATATAAATTTATTGCAGAGAAGCAGTTACTTGTGGAAAAACTAACTCAGGAAATCAGTGTGCACCCCGCAATTTCACAAAAATGTATCTCTCTTTGCCCTTTTTGATCTGTGATGAATGTTTTTCCTTCAGAGGAAGTAAATTTTAGTTTTTCTTATGTTTTGCAGATCTCTTGGCAGCACCTCAAGTTGGCAACATGTTGGTTGTGACTCAACAGGAAGCAGAAGAGGTAAAAATGAATTTAGATGTAGAGGTGTAGGGAAATTTTACTGTGAGATTGCAGAGCCATTTTTAATACGACCTTCCTGTCATATTTTATTCTTTCAAGTACTTCAGATTCATGAATTCCAATGATCATTCCATAGACAATTGAATGATTGTTTTATTCAGTACTCTTTTCTTCTCCGACCATTTTGTGGAGGGACTTTTCTTCTTTTTCTAAAATGCAGCTCGCAAGATGAGAGTTGAGAATACAAGAGGTGTTGTTTTTTGAAAAAAATGTCCTAGGAAGAAAAACAAATTCTAAGTTGAAAGTAATATCTAATTTATTTACTCTCACAAATTTACAAGTCATAGAAATTCAATTTCTTTCATCAGTACCCATTGATAATTGGTACTTTCAAATTCACTGCCAGTTTCCACATGCCTTGAAAAGCCATTCTTGCTCCTGTCCATTTTGCTACATGCTACACCTTTCAGCACTCGTGCCCAAGATTTGCTTGGGCTGCCTCTATTATCTATTTTATGCAAATGCAGCCTGCTACACTCGGTAGGATTTTTGAATATGTATCTTTCAATAACTCATCAAAGCACTCTAGGGCATTAAAAACTAAAATTTTGAGGCCAAAGGCCTCAAAGATGTGTTTCTCATGTTGTAATCTACAGGATGAGATTGTCGTGAACGTTCTATTACATTTTTGCTGGTCCCGTGCTTCTCAATATTACCTCACCTCTTCCGAAACATGCAGAATCTGCAACAAAATGTAAATGAGACAGACAGACACGCACGCGCGTGCTGAGACACACTCTGGGTACGGCACGATGAGACGCGCACAGCTGGGATGCGAACGATGAGACGCGCACGCTGGGATGCGAACGATGAGACGCGCACGCTGGGATCGAAAGATGAGACGCGCACGCTGGGATGCGAACGATGAGACGCGCACGCTGGGATGCGAACGATGAAGACGCGCACGCTGGGATGCGAACGATGAGACGCGCACGCTGGGATGCGAACGATGAGACGCGCACGCTGGGATGCGAACGATGAGACGCGCACGCTGGGATGCGAACGATGAGACGCGCACGCTGGGATGCGAACGATGAGACGCGCACGCTGGGATGCGAACGATGAGACGCGCACGCTGGGATGCGAACGATGAGACGCGCACGCTGGGATGCGAACGATGAGACGCGCACGCTGGGATGCGAACGATGAGACGCGCACGCTGGGATGCGAACGATGAGACGCGCACGCTGGGATGCGAACGATGAGGACGCGCACGCTGGGATGCGAACGATGAGACGCCAAATGCTGGGATGCGAACGATGAGATGCGCACGCTGGGACGCGCATGCTGGGACACGGAGAGGGAAAGAGAGATAAAGGACAGAACAGTCTGCCTGGCTCCGCTTGTTTGAATTAAATTGAATGAAGAATGTGTTCCATTTATAGTCCAACAGAGCCTGAAAACCTGTCTGTCTTGTCTTAGCCTGCTCCACACTCTCATCCCAAGCTCTGCTCTGTCCACGAATCGTGTCCCATCCATTGCATCTCATCTCTCATCCCGTCGTGTCCCATCATGTCACGACCTGTCTAGACTTTTGCTATTGAAATGAATGAAACTGCTATTAGTATGAAGTTTTATATGCTTTCTAACATATTTTAATCTTTTCTTCGTCAATTCCCTTACTGTTTTCAAGGCACTTGCAAGAAAATTGAGATTGCTATTTTATTTATATAGATATTATATAAACAATATTATGTTATTTTGGACACTGTTTTTATTGTTTAAGTACTATTGTAAATTGAGTTGTTTGACAATGAAATCAGAGAGCTGATAAATTAGTAATCATGACCTTGAATTTCTTGATTGAATCCAAAACTTCATTTATACTATGTGTAGAAAGGGAAAAGTAATAGAGGAAAGTAGTTGGAATGGAGAGGGGAAAGGTTGGGGAAAGCCTTTTTGTTTCAGGAAAAGGAGGACTAATCTTTTCTGTTTCTTGCTAAAGAAGAGTTGTGTTATATTAATATTTATGAAGAACTGTCTTGTTGTAGGGAGAGGCTTGTTTGCAAGATGACACGAGTGCCGGAACCAGGGTACTGTTAACTTCCAGTACTTCTACTGATGCAGCGGCACCGGATCCAGATAGAGAACTGCATCTTGCTACAGAGTCAATTAGTGACCCTCTTCTTGCGGTACGTTCACTTAATTTGTTAATTAAAAATGTATTTCTTAGATAATTCCTTTTGTATGGAAGTAGATTATGTTGGAACATAAATTTTGGGTTTTGTGATTCACTTAATCATTTACTTGCCACTGTTCCTGTTTAGGGACAGATATTAAAGTTAAAATTTTGTTTTTACTCAAGAGCTTTTTATTTTAAAAGTTTAAATGAAACATTGGAAATCATTGGTAATCCTCATTGTTTACAACAGTCTATTAGGGTTTACATGTCATTCAGGTCTGAGATTGGACATAGGACCCCACGCTCACAGCTTTGGCTGTGCACATGGGGATGTATACTTTTCATCAGCAATGTTGGTTGGCAGGTTCTAGTGTAACTGGCGCTTGATTGACTGAGTGCATGCCGACACCAAGGAAATGTAGAGACACTGCTTGTCAAAACCGCGCTTTCATCTCCCACAGTAAAGTAGTTGAATAGGCATTTTCCAAAATCACAAATTCAAATACTGATGACATTGAAATTTGAAAACTGGAAAAAACACAAAAACAAAAATCAGTTACTTAGTGCAGACATATAAAAGTCATATTTCCTGACTAAAAATGAGCTCTCAAATCATTAAAAAAAAAACTAGAGGTGCTTCATCAGCACCTGCTTTTTAATGTAATTGGGAAACTTGTGTAATATTATAAAATTGCAATATCTGCCCTACTTTTATACCATCACTTGAAAAAGTTCAAACAAAGTGCCTGTGATGCATATGTGCAATTATTTCAATAATTAGGAACAGTAGTCATTTTGTACTTCTACAAAGAAACAACCATCAATAAATCTCAACTCTGTATTTACCATACATTATATAGACAAGCAAGGAATATTTCACAGAAGCTTGATTGCATCAAACTTGGCTTTTCAATTTTTGAATATCATAATCAGCATTCAGATTTTTTTAAAGTGAAAGTGTAAAATTAAACATCCAGATCTGAAGACCACCCAATATATCGCCTTGTGAATGTATAAAAATAAGGTTACAAACTAATATAATGCGTGTATGTTTCAATACAGTACAACCCTGCTTTTATGTTCCCAGAATTTACGTTTACACCGATTTTCTCCGGTCCCTTCAATTTGCCTATGTTCATAATGTTAAATTATCCCCGCTTTTACACTTTTGAAATTTTTCCTGCTGTATGCACTTTTTGAAGCCATCACAGATTTGTGAACGCCATTTTTCCAAGATTTCTTGCTTTCCCTTGCAAGTGTTATCTCTTGCAACGATGTTTTGTTGCTATGAATTCTGGTCTAGTTTGGAGTTCGGTTGCTCTAGTGAAGTTCTAGTGTAGTGTGCTTGTCGCTATAGCGTCGGGACAAGTATCAAAGCTGAGTGTAGTAAAGTGTTGGGTTCCATAGTTTTGTGCTACTTAAATAAAGTTTTAATTTGAATAAAGTGCTAATTTTGCCCTGTAATAGATTTGAAAAGAAAGAGAATGAGTCTTACTGCTCAAGAAAAATTCAAAATTCTAGAGGAAGTTGAAGTCTATGAAGGAACACATGTCACATCAGCTAAAATATCAGGGTATCGGTACCCACTCCTTACACAATAATAAGAAACTAGGACTCAATAATTAAAGGTGTAAATGGAAGTGAACATTTTGTAAGAATAGGAAGTACACCAGCTCTTCGAAGCATAAGGGGTTATCCATAAATTATGTAACGCTAAATGGGGAGGAAGGGGGTCTGAGGCAGCATTATGCTGCGTTCCATAGGGAAGGGGGTGCATTACAAGGGGGAGGGGGAGTATTGAAAATATTTGAAATTTGCATTACTTAATTGATGAACAGCCCCCAAAGAGTAGAAGTAAATCCTAAATTAGCTTTTCATTGAGAACTTCTCTGCATCTAATGGCTGACTTGAAACAATACAAAATGTGTCACAATATTTTTTATAAGGTTGTGTGTGGAGAAAGAAATGGCATACTACAAGAAAGTGCTTGGGAATGGCAAGAGGGGAAACTAATGGACCGTGTGAAGGAGTATTCTTTCAAGAACATATTCAGCTTAGATGAAACCGGTTTAGTTTTTGTGTTCCTCCAAACAAGACTTCCACTTATAAAGACGTGAATTGCTATGGAGGCAGAAACTGTTAATTTAGACATATTGTGTTGTTGGGAGCACCAAATGCCAATGATTTTGGAAAGCTTAATGCTCTGCATTATATTGCAAAGGTATGGAAAGATGTAAATCAATCCTCAATCTGCTTCACCTTGAGAGAAGCTGGCTTTTTCCTAACACATGAGAATAAAGTAAGTGAAGAAGAGAAATAAGATGATGATGATATTTCTGCATGGGAGAAGTTAAAAATGGATTATGAAGTTAAAGATTTTTTCTGTTTTCACACTAGGACGCCGGCACCCATCATTTTGACAAGTGACCTATGTTTTATCTTGAAACCTCAACAAAACATGTGGTTTGTAAATTCAGCTTTTGAGGCTTTTAATATTTAATCATGTTGTACACATTTAAAGAAAAATAGCCATGAAATTTTATTACGATATTTACAAATACAGTAAAACTTCGCTTATACATTTTTCAGGGGACTGAAGAAAAAACGTGTAAGTGAGAAAAACGCCCAACTGAAATTTATTAATATGAGCAAAATAAAAACTCAATGTATTTACACGGTCGTTTTACCAGTTCTTTGGCAATATCTACTCAAGCTTGATGTTACTTGAGATTCCCCGGGTCAAAGCACGGTGTTCTACGTGGGTTATAGGAAGCGCACGACTGCCACAGTCCCACAGCCTGGCGACACCCGCCGCGCCGCGCGGAAAAGCGATCAGTTTCATTAGCTGCTTGTGTCATGCCGCTACCCTCAGGATCGCGTACGTTATTCCGACGAGCAAAAGTCTTCGGAGTGTGGGACACTGTGCACAGACTTCCTCACTTATTGGTCATCTACGTCGTTACTCTCTCCCGGGGACGCCTGTGACCTTCTCTCGGAGCTACCTTCGCCTCCCGAGATCCTCAGAGAGCTCCCGTACGCACCCGACTAAAATTGTTCCGCTGCCGGAGGTGGCCCGGGAGCCGATCTTGCGCTACCATCCCACGGGCTCTCGCGATCATGGCCCCTCAGCTTATAGGCCGAGACGAGCTTCTGTATTACAAGTTTCATTAGCGGGAAGTCACCTCTGAAGCCGAGGGACAGGTCGCTCCGCGCTCCGACTTCAGTAACATACGAGTTCCGGGCTCTCGGCGCAAGTCGCCCCGCGCCTCACCGGGATCATTTGAACGTTGTGCGGTGATAAAGAGACTTTTATCATTAACGCATAAGCGTGAAAAACGTACAAACGTAAAACGCCTAACGGAAATAATTTAGCGTTGGAATTATAGGAATTACCCGGGACTTACCCAAAAGACGTATAAACGTGAGAAACGTATAAACGGAGTTTCACTGTACTACTAATAGGACGAAGAACCGTCATTTTGACTGAAATTAGGTTTTTGTCTAAACCTTTGACACCCTATCAGGGAAAAGTAAATAAAAATTTGTACAATTGCTAATATCTGTGTTGTTCTTCCTGCCCATAATATAGTTGAATTTAACACACAAGCAAAAGTTTTCAATAGCTCATTCAAATTCTCTCAATGAGATTGTTTCTTTTTGACGCAATTGGCAATATTTTCAACTGGATCCTTCTGGAATATTCTGTAGTTGATACTTACCTATAAATTACTACTGTCTTTTCGGCTTAATGTGTGCCATTACGGCATGATTGGTGTAAGTGAAACCTAAGTTTGTTTTCTGCAGCCATTTGTCGAATCCGCTATAGTCTGCTATTGCACAAAAACATTCGCCTCCTATAGTCAGCTTCATCTGCAATGACTATCCTTATGTAAAGATACGAATCACACTACCAAAGAAGTGCACAAATAAACAATTGCAACTTAAAAGTTCCTACCAGGGACCCCACACTGAGCTAGTGTTTAAGTATTTGTTTGTTCAACCTTTTTTATTTCCTCTTTAAATCAAAGATATTAAAGTCACTTTGAACAATTTTGTTCAAAGTATTTTATGCATGGGCATTTATTTGAAAATTTGGTGCTTTAGTATTTTCTAATTCTACATCTCATAGTATCCCCTGGAAGTGTTAATGATATTATAGAGTTCTGTAGACCCCTGAATGGCAATTGCTTTTATCAGTTGATTATTACATGAACCTGGATGTCCTATGCACTGTGAGAAGAACATGATTTGTGTATCTTCATAATTTTTTTCTCTCTCCAGGATAATTACGAGCAGTCTCGAGTGATTGCCTTCAACCTTGATAATTTAAGTGATGCTGAAGTTGATGAAATCGCCGATGACCCTACATGCCAAGCTGCCCGCACGCATTTAACTTACCAAGATGTGGTCCTGAGGAAACGACAGCAGTACAGTAGCAGTGATACTTCTGTGTGTACTAATAACAAAGTTATTAGTAGTGGCTGTGATAATAGTGTTGCTACTATTGGAAGTAGCAATGCAGGTACATGCGGAACAGAATCTGCACTCACAGATGCCATAGTGGGACTGCGAGATCCTGTGACTGCCCTGTGTATTCCTCCAGAAATGGCAGGACTGGTGGCTCCTACTACTGATCTCAATTTGCTATTACAGGTATGTTTAATATTGTCGTATCTGCCTACTTAATATGGTCTCTTCAGTCATACGAGTGACATCATTGTCATCATCATCCTCATCCTAAAAGCCAAAAAGTGCCTTGTTGCTGCTGCCTTAACATTCCTCTGCTGTCTGTTACATCTCTGTATAGTTTTTGAATTGTAATTTGGTTTGAAGTTGTTCTAAAATTTTCATTCTAGGTTTCCCTCTTCCTCTTTTTCCAACTATTTTACTGTCCAAAAGTGTGTTTAAGAATTATGCTTACAAAATGATTCACATTAATTTCACAAACATTGGCTAACTTTTAGTGGAGCTGACTTACTTCTTATCATTATTGTCATAGCACCAAATGGGGAATCTGGTTTGCATGAAATCAGGCATTTATTCTTCTATGAAGAAAGAAAAGCACACTTTAAAACTTCATTTTTAAGAATTATTATTTACTTGCATAATTCAGAAATTAAGATTTAGTTGTTTAATAAAATTGCAAGTAATTACAAGCATGATGAAATTAAACAAGCAGAATCTTTGAAATTCACTATTAGTCCAGTCAAGTGGTACTTGAAAAGGGCTAATAGTGGAAAGTTTTGGTGTAGTTTTGATATTTGGTTCATATACGTTTTTTGGGTCGCTGAACACAAATATCAGGTTTGCCTACAAAAATTGTGCCCATAAACTCGTTTTTTAAGCAAAAATGTGTAAAAATCACGCATTTTTGAAGTTTTTTCAAAATTACTTAAAAGCTATCCATTTTTCGTAATAAATGGTCCTACATGAAATAATAGAAGAAGATTAAATTACGTACATTTAATGCCCTTAAGAGTTTTTTCTCCAATTAACAGTTTAGCCTTGAAAGCACTGAAATTTGGTGATACAAAAGATGAAAAAGCTGGAATTATCCCACTTTATCTCAATCTCTTAACTATCAATTTTAATATTAATCTGATATGAAATGAAAGAGGATAAAATTGCCTATATTTTGTCTGTAAAAAGTTTTCTTCAAGAATCAATAGTAAAGATTGTGGAAAATTAATACGCACGTACCCTTTAGTCTTAGTGTTCAAGGAGAGACTCTTATTGAAACATACAGTGAGTACTTGGTTTTTGTTTGAGTACTTTGTTTAAATATGTTTTGGGGTTGCCTGTTTTTGGATAACCTCAAAGAGTCAGGGAATTCTGTTAGTCGGAGAAATCTACGAATTTTTTTTCATCCTAATGACAGAACTTTATGGAATAATTTCCCAGTTTTGCATAGTTCAATCAGCACCAGCATCTTTCTGCCATTGCAATTTAAATTATGTATTTGTGAAAATAAGGGTAAACTAACCTCTTTATATGTGTCACACTCTGAAATCTCTGTAGACAATAAGGGATTACATTTGTGAAATGGGACACTCTCGTCTGTAACCAAATGAGAACAAAATGCGTAGCATGCATATTTCACACTATTCATCCATCCATGGTATTTACCACTCCATGTATTTTATCTAAACATTTTTTTTATTTGGAAGTAGAAACAAAAGCACACATTTGTTATGTTCTTTATAAGGAAGTCGCATACATTTAGTAAAATTTTTACAAGTTCAGATAACAAAACACCAAACACGCAATACACCCAACACACACATCCAAACACACAATAATTTTTATTTGTAGTAAAGATTTGTTATTGCTCTGGACTTGTCTAATGGTTCAAGTCCTTGAAAATATATGTATATTTCTTTGTTCCAGGAGGAGTCCGGCTTGCAAGTTTTATTGCTAGACGGAGGTGATTCCCAATTCTACACAGAGTCCACAATCAATCTGAGGGATCTTGAGTGATTATTGAAAACAGAATCAGAATTAAATCCTGTGCAATCAACTCTTTTTCAAATGCATTTGATCAATTAGTGAATTTGTTGATAACAGTTGTATATTTTGTGTTGTGCTGTAGCTATTTCATTATTTATGTTCGATTATTGTTCTTGATAGAGAAAGAAGAACGAAAATATATAATTTTTTTTAAATATATCTGTATCTCTTTTTACTATTCTATTTTTCCTTTCTAAGTGGGTTTCGTTTTTCTTTTTTTCTTCTTTTTTTTTTTTTTTCTTTTTTTTTTTTCCCCGGGACCTGGGGATTACTTTTGCCAGTTAACCTCAAACTCTTGAGATTGAAAGAAATATTAATGGTAGGGATTGTGCCTCGGTTGTCCGGTTAGTGTGTTCAGGGTTATAATTATGTTTGTGAAAAAATATGTTCCTAGACAAAATTGATTTTGTTTTATATTTGCATGTGTGTGTGTCTATATATATATATATATATATATATATATATATATATATATATATATATATATGGGTGGGTGTGTGTGTGTGTGTGTGTATGTTTATACACACACACAGGGTGTCCAGAAGCTCCCGTTAAGAAAAAATACCCCAAATTCTGTGTTGCACGTCATGAAAAGTGGCAATATATATATATAAATGGATGTTGGTATATATGTATAAGAGCTAAACTTCGATACCATGAGACCAATCTCCTTGAAAGTTGGCACTTCTACGTGTTTTTTCACCAAGAAGGTTTATGTGCTGTGAAATCTGTTGTAGCTTCACTACATGACGCTGTAGAACAAAACTAAATATTGCAAATGCAACTTGCAACACATTCAGTAGGATTTTCAATCTATATCGTTAAGTAACTGCTAAACAATGCGTTCTACGGGCCTTAAAAACTAAAATTTTGAGGCCAATGGCCTCAAAGAAAAGTTTCTCACATCATAATCGACAGGTTGAAACATTCTTGAACATTCTATTATTCATTTTTGCTGGTCCAGCGTTCCCAATATTACTTCACCTGCTCAGAGATGTGCAGAATCTTCAATTAAATGTGAATGAAAGGGACAGAGAGCAGCAGAGATAGACCGGGGCAGGGTGAGGGAGGGAGAGACAGTGAGAAAGACTGAGATGGAGGGCAGAACATCTGCCGGGTTTTCGTAGTATATAATATATTTGATCTAGAAACAAACTACTGAACTATTGGTCAAGACGTAGTTTGACTCTAAGAATTGTTGGGAACAACAGGAGGATTGCACAGCAGCTGTAGCCATAGCTGGAAAGAACATCTGACAAGAAGAGTTGTGATCACACATTTTTTCTATTTTTTATTATTTAATTTTGATTCTTAATAGATCATTTTTTTATAAACCAAGCCTGAGAATGAGTGAACCACACAATTATAAGTTCAGTTTCCTTTTATTTAGAACTTACATAGTAGACATTTTAATCATATGACAATATTTTTAAACGCTTTAAAAAATTAATGCCACATTCAACTAGTACCCTATAATTTATTGGGAAACAGTATGAATTGCAATTATTTACTTATTTGCTCATGATCCTTCCCTTAACATTGTCACATACAAAGTATGGTGCAAAGAAAGAAGAAAAATAAGACTTTATTAGAAAATTATTAGGATAAATAAGAGTGATACTATTTAGAGTGTAATTTAAATTAATGATTGTCATGTATGATATATTACTAAAGAGTAGCATTTACATTAAATTAGTATCAACGAATGAGTAAATAGCTCATCTGAAAATATATGAGACTAGAAAAGAGTTGGATCATTGTTTCAACTTAGAAACTGGGTCAAAAAAGTAAAATCGTAATTCATAGTAATGAAAGTTCAAATTACATTAAAAGGAAATAATTGTATGTATAACCGAGAGATAAAGTGGAAGGACCATAGAAATATTTTTGTTGTAGCTGCATGACATCATTATTAACAACTATTAGTAGAAAGGGTAACGGTCATGTGTACAATCAGTGCACAGGACAGTCCCCTCAATTTTCCTCAAGGAGTCATGATTAGAATGAGACCTCATCTGAATTAAGTCAGATGTATTACTAGATTTCGTGGGCACACTTGCAATTGTCTTCCTCTTGCAAAACATCCACATGTTGAATGTATTTGACCAGCTGGGGTGGTTCAGGCCAACCACTGCAGTGTTTCTGACTGAGGTCCATGGAGTAGCTGAAGTTTGTGGATTTTCAAAACTTGCTAAATACCTCGAATTCAGCCATTCTGAAGGAGAATTGTGGTGGACAGCTGCTCTGATTGTTAGTTTTCCATATTTGCCCAGATGAATGCCAGAGCAGTAGCCTCACAAATAGCCTGCATCTTGCCTTCCTCATCCTTGTCCCATCTTATCATCTCACACACATGCATACTAGTGTAGAAACTTTTCCTCCATTTTTTCCTCTAATCTTTGAGAATTTTTTTCCATTTTCTCTAACATATTGAAACATACTTTCAATTGCAGTACCATTTTAACTCCTAACGCCCCCTCATCCTTATCACATTGAGTTTTTCTATAACTACCATTTCCTGCAAATTTCCCTCTGTACTAGCATTTTCCATCAAATCGATATTACTCAGTGTTTCAACATTACTTTCTGTTCTTTCAGAAACCCGGTCAGAAAGATCCACTACAACTTCGAACTTTCTCCAGTCTGTCGTGCCATCGATTTACTCCTCCTTTCCATTTTGCATTTGATTTTCTTCAACAAAATACCAGTAAGATTCTATAATTTAAATTAATTTCAATTATCAGATAATTTTTATTTATCAGGACCCTACGTTTGGGTGCCAAAAATGTACTATTTCTCCATTTCTTAATAAATTTAAAATTTATTAAAAAAAACGTCATTGGAAAAATAGATAATTCTATAAAAAATAATTAGGGCTGATAATGCTACAGTATACACTGTACATTTTTAAAATGTAATAAAGTGACTGGTGATGCTAATAAAAAGAAATCCAACTTTCAAAGAATAACAATTTATTAACAAAAAAATATGAATTAATAAGTTTAAACACATTCACTACGAACTAACAATGTCTTGCACAACTCAAAGTTATCTCTCCCGACCTTCATATACCTATGTTTTCTTCTCTCTATCTCTCTCTCTCTCTCTATCTCTATCTCTCTCTCTATCTCTCTCTCCCTCTCTCTCTCCTCTTCCTTTGGTGATTTTCAAAAAACAAAATGTATCACTATATCTTGCTGATGTTTTGAATGTTCATTCTTCATAAACTAATAATACTTTTTGGACATAATCCACATTATCTTCGGAATAAAACGTTCCTCATCATCCATATTATTATTATTATTCCATTAGCCAAAAAAAAAATTCCTTTTACACACTGTTTCACAACAACCTCCTCCCCATCATATTTTCGTTGTTGAGCCTCTTGTTGTCATGACATCCATGGCCCATTGCTATTAAATAGTCTTTCCCTTCTGTGGGCTTTGCGGCAATCACAGATTCATTACAATGTTGATCTCAGCATTTTCCCGGTGGCTTTGAAACGAGGGGACAGGGAAATCAAACCGTGCAAGATATCAGGCCGAACCATGCATAACACAGTAAAACACATTGGGATGAATGTGAATTTCTGAATTCACTAGAAAAATGTCCTCCAATCTGAAATTCACTTACTTTTTCTTATAAAGGGGGTGTAGAACCCAGTAGGCGCATGCCCTAGGTGCACAATGTTCTCCCCTGAATGGTTGTGCAGGACTTTCACTTTTGACTATAATAACCTTTTGTGGGCCACAATAAATGGCATCATGTGCCGCCATTTGGACAACCCTGGTTTAAAGAGTTGTGGGGGCAAAGGGTTTGCAGTGTTATAGAAATGCACACCTGTGTTCCTCTCCTGAAGAGCTTTATGGCTGGCAGAAGCTCAACTTGAAAGCCAAGCTGATGTGAAAACTTTCTCTCACATTCACAATTTCGCCCTCTCTCTCACATACACGCATATTCATTCCAGAATTATCATAATAAGAATGATTATCATTCCACGTTCATACAGGAGGTATTCATCCATAAATTCATTCTCTGAAAATTTAATTTTAGATTTTGCGAACCATTCCTGAATATCTGCCAGAAGAGAACGATTTTGTTTTCCATTATTATCATTAATTTTGCATCAAGTGGAGATCATTAACTATTCCTTGAAAGCTTCTGCATTTATTTCTCTACAATGATGTATAAAATGAAGGCAAACATTTTTAATTGAAATAATTATTAACATAGTTAAGATTAGGGTGTGATTTCTGGCGTGATGCAATGGAACAGCAGTCCTGTATCTCTGGAGTATATTATTAAATTATGTTGTAAGTACAGTATTTCTATTAAATTAATAATGAATTTGGGGTGTTCGTTCCGGAAATGAACATTTTATAAATCAAGTACTGGTCAAGATGATGCATAAAATGAAGGTGGGGCTTGGACAATGTACTTGCTGCTACTAATTAGTTGTTTCCCAAAGTTTTGGGAAATTTATTTCCATCAGAGCTATATATGTACATGATCAAAACATAGTGTGGTAATTAAACACTAAGAATATTCTTTCTTTTATAGTTTACTGATAATTGCGTAGCAATTAAATCATGGAAGAAATAATAATAATAATAATAATAATATATTATGTGCAATACTTTGCAACAAACAGGCAAAAGAATGAGCTACTTCTATTTATTTATGATTTAACTTCAAAAACAATTAAAAACTGCATGTGACTGGGGAGAAGTGTGTTCTGTGCATATTTTCTTAAACTCTAAGTTCCCTACTCTAACCCGTATACAAGATGAATTGTGGTACAGGGGGAAATGAGATTTTAGGAAAGATCTGGTAAGAAATTATTCCCTCCTGTGAAAAAAAACAACTAATATAATCCTGCAAGTGGTAAACCACATGATATATGGCGCATTTGTTTGGGAAAATCATCTATTATCAGCAAAAAATATGATTTTTCCTCTTCCGAACATTGTACTAATAGCAAATATATAAGGTGCCTTTGGGAGGTGGTTCCAAGGAAAAGTGCTCTGCATCACATACATTTGATCATGTGCATATAGAGCTCTGATGGTGGAAATAAATTTTCCAATATATTGGTAATCAACTAACTAATACTACTTTCTATTCCTCAAGCTCTGTCAACCAACCATTATAATTAATTTTCTTACAGAAAGACATTGGTAATGATCAGAACATGATTTTTCAAGTAATATTTTCAATCTCCCTTGTCCCTGTGAAATGTGTCATATAATTTCTCACTGAGAGTGATGAAAGCGTTTCTTCTAAATAATAGATTGTTATTAGGAGAATCGTTCTTCACTGCATACATTTTATAAAGAAATACTGTATTGGGTACATACAATCTCTCTTCTTTCTTTTAAGAATTTTCACTCATTATTGGATTTTGAATGCATAAATCCTGTTAGACCCTTTGGAATAAGCAATACAAATATTATCAAAATTGAAGTTGATTTTTACTCCCTCGCTACGCAGTTATGTAATGCTGTGCGGAAAAACTCTTTAACAGGGCCCTGGGAACGAAAGAGTGGACAAATCCACATGCTAAATTTAGAAATACTGGGATTACTGTTAATTTAGGGAGACTGGTTGACGCCATCTTTTGAGACAGACGCATCTGGTTGTGCTCTTGATTTTTGAGATTTATCTACTATTTTTAGCGATCTGACTGCATTTTGTGTGTTTAAGTGCTTTCATTACTTGTTGCAAGTTAGCTGGAAATATAATTTTGGCTGGTTTTTTGCTCTAACCAAGACGAACAAACAGCTAACGAATTTTAAATATTACTGAACCTTAACGAACTTCAGAATTACGAGTTGGTGATCAAGTGTCAAATAACATTACTCTAACACGTGGTGTAGCCCGAACCCATGTTTTTTTGGGGTCCCTAATACCGAAAAATCGGCCGGCAAAACGTCATTCCGTCTGTCTGTGAAAAACGCTAGCTGCTTTCCTAAGCCGATTTTCTACAAAATTGATATTCCCCGATCGATGTGCCTGATGTTGCGGACCATTGAATTAGAAACCGATATTTTCATTTTGGGGGGTACTTTACATGAAGCCCCTGGGACATTTTCAAAAAAAAAAAGGCACTATCGATTTTGATTACATTTTGTTTTTGGATAGTGTGAAGGATGTTTGAGAGAATGGTGCACGTCTCATGGTCGTGGAAAATCCTGATTTTTCGTAAATTGCAAAAGTTCAATTTTTTTTCGGAGTCTTCCTGCAACTAAAATATTAAAGATAGAGATATTTCCCTGTAATGAAATCTGTTCCTTAACGATAATTTTTTTTTAATTAGGCCATGTACAATTTTTCAAGCATGTGAGTACTTTTCGCGTAATTTTACGTGAAAAAGCGGGGGAGAAAGTAAGTGCAGTTTTGACACCAGTAGTTTCTACTAAATGAAGTATAGCCTATACTTTTTCCTACCCTTGTGTATTCTCCTCATAACTATTGGTGCTAAAGAATGGCGTAGTCTTTCTTGTACTAGTTATAACTTAACTAATCTCTTTAATCTGGATCTGGAATAGTTTTTCGGTTTTGCCCATAGGCTAGCGAAAAGGTAAAGGGCGGGGGGGGGGGGGCTCCTGTGGGACCATGCCCCCGGAAAGAGTTGGAAGGTGCCCATAGCTCTACTACTATACATATTTATGGCTCGACGAAATAAAACATTTCGGTTCATACAACTTTTCGGTTTAGCCCCACCTTCTTAGCTGCTATCTAAAACAGTTACTGCAGATGTCGGTACCAAATATTTATCTAGGGGGTTGATATTGTAATGATTTGTGTTTTTTTACAATAAAAGAACCGTCACAGAGGAAGCCGACTATAGATTCAACAATGACGGCAGAATGGCGTGCGGACATTTATTGTGTACGAAATGCCGCGGTGAATAAACATTAGTTCAAAACAATAATTAGCTTAAGGGAAATTTAAGAATAACTTTCTACGTCAGCACATATAGTTTATAAGGCGGAAAGTGTGTGTTTTTCTATTTAACAGTGACTGTTGTCAAAAGGCAAGTGGCGGAGAATTGCTGGTGTAAGCACAGAAAAGTACGAAATTCGGACTGAATAACGGGAAATTGGTGTGTTTCGGACTAATAAACATCGAAAACGAGAATTTTTGGCAGATACCGTTAAGGAAGGGGACGCCGGGGAGGCGTAAATCAGAATAATTTGATGTCAATAAAGAAGGACAAAAGACAGAGAGTGTTTTGTTGAGGAAAAGTTTTGCTGATGAATTGCAACAATACTTTTCGGTAGATGAATTCTAATCTCAGAGGTGAGAGGACCTCATGTCTTGCTATGCGAGAAATGATTTCGGACGTGAAGAAAAGAATGTTACGAGTTTTTTTTAATAGTGACAGTCGATTTATTTGTGAGTTGTGTTGAGGATATGGCAAATGGTAACTGGAACTTGGTGTGCAGCTGTCGTGGACGTCAAGGAAATTGGGCGCAGTTACATCACTACGAAAGGGAAGTGGCTGCGCATGCACTTTGATAAATGAAACGAGAATTATAATATTTTTGACGAAGGCCCAGCATTGTCATCATTCTTCTTAATTTAAATTTTATTTACAAAGAAAATGGCCATACAGGGAGAATGCGAATGTCTCGTGGGTTTAATGACTTGTAAATATTGTGTGAATGTTGATTTTTATTTTCTGTTGTTTTGAATTTTGTTTGTGTTATGGTTGAACAGTGTTGTTGTTCATGTTAGCAGATTATACAACGCCAGGAAGCCGAATAAAGAGAAACAAACACAATGTGTTTGTGATTTTGTTTTTGCATTGAATTTGATTTGTTATTTGTAATTTAGAAAATACCGGATAGTGTTACAAAAGGGAAAGCAGGTCTTCATCCAGTATTGGAAGCTTGCGCCGGACCTACGACATATAATTTGTATTTTGCAAACGGCTGCATCCAATGAGAGTAAATTATTAATGAGTTAATTTAATAGCTAGAAGATAGGAAACGAAGGGATGTTAGATAATAGATAGATTGCAGCCGGTTGCAATATTTTTGCCTCAATGGCGAGTTCCTCCTTTCGCGTACATAACTTTACGGTTTACTAGTTCTTTGCTGAACCAAAGGAGAATTAGAAACACATTGTGTATGCATGCTACTTTTTGAATACCTTGTTTGGCTGATTTTTTGCAGCAGCATTTCTGCTGGTTCAGGCCACTAGTAACAGCTATATTCGGTTGCCTTTTAGCCATCTGGACTCTCTCAGCGACCAGCTCATCTCACCACACGACAAATCTCTTTTCATCATATTTCCCTCGCTGTATTTCGATCTGGGAACGTCCGCGCTAGATCTCGCCATCCAGCGCGGGAAGATCACTGCACCCTAAGGACTAATGACCTTAACAATTGGCATAGCCAGAATTAGTCAATATTCAGTCAATCAATAAATATAAGGGAACCTCATTCTCAGCGTTCAGAACGGCCCAAAGGCCCGTCCGATATCTGTTGCATACAGATTTTATATCAAACGAGTTTTACGAAACGTAGGGCCTACGTAATAGTTATACTCCGATTTAAAAGTAGTTTCCTTGCAAGGTCACAAAATGAAAGGAGAAGGGGACACTGTCATCCAATCGGGAACTTCAATACTTCTTCTTCTTCTACACTTCACGGGTTAGGCTTACGCCTGTTCCGTCTCCACTGTATCTTTCCATCTTTTCGTGGGTCTTCCCACATCTCTTTTCCCTCTCGGTTTGTAGAAATATGCTAATCTTGGCGGTCTTGTTTCTTCCATTCTTTCTAAGTGCTGCAGCCACTTACGGAGTACAAGACCTTGACGTTGGTGGTGGAGCTTGTGTACCCCCGTGAACCTGAGAGCTATGCCGGCGGTAGCGTAGCTACTGGTAGGGCCTCCCTTGCCGGACAGGTCGAAGGAGAGGGGTCAGACGAAGAAGTACTCCAGAAGAGGACCTCAACGCCGGAAGAAATCACCAACATCTGAATAGGATCGGCAAAGATCTTTAGCGAAGATGGCGTGAGGCGCCTCGAGGGGTAGATGGAACCCATAGCCGAAGTGAAGGCAACCATCTAGGGGAGAGCCCCCGACAGAAAACAAGCAGGGCAGAATGCTTGAAGTCGGCAGCCCCGACGTCTGCCTACTTAGCTGTGGGCTGGTAACTCGCACTAAGGAATAATAATCTACTCGCAATCTTCACTGTAAGCCGGATAGTCACATACCACTTCAATACTAAAAATTTAATATAATTGTCACTAGCTTGTCACCTTTTTGGATGCGTTTACGCTCGGAAATATGTTCCGCAGACGTAAAAAATACCGAGTTGTAACTTTGTTACTGAGTAACAAATGTATTTTAAAAATTTGCTTTTTAAATTAAAACGACAAAAAAATGTATTTTCGGCGATGATAGATGGTAGCTGGCAAGAAAGAGTATGTGGCAATTCCGAATAGCTAGCGAAGACCCAAGGAAATAGAAAACTAATACGGGAAAGTCTGTGCCATTCCGTAGCACCACTAGTTTCCCGCAGCATTACATAACTTTCCCTATACTACGTATATCACTCCGTGTATACGTACGTATACGGGAAAGTAAAAATTGTCACCCTGACCGGGATTCGAACCCGGGTCTTCCGTGTGACTATTATATACAGGTGGCCCACTCTACATGGGTTAACTTGACAAATCAAAATAACTCGAAAAATATGCAACGTACAAAAAAATTGTCAAAGTCAAACAATTATTATCTCCAAGGGGAACATCTGTCAGACCTAAAATCAAACTTCCCCGCTCGCCCCTTGAGGGTGAGGCGGGAGCCAACTTTGAAATCTTAAATAGGAACCCCCACTTTTTATTGCAGATTCGGATTCTACTCGAAAAAATACATAAATTTGATCTAAAACATTTTTTGATCGAGAGAGACGATCCAATTATTTGTATTCATGCACGTCCAGCGGCTTCAAATAGCCCGTGCTGATTCCCCGTTTAATCAAATTCTTTAATAAAAAAATGGAGATTTCTATTTAAGATTCCAAAGTTGCCTCCCCCAACCCTAGAGGGTGGGGGAGGGAGATTTGATTTTAGGTCAGCGAGATTTTCCCATTGGAGAAATTAATTTTTTGTCTGGAACATGTCTGGATCGTCTCTCTCGATCAAAAAATGTGTTAGACCAAACTTGTTTTTTTAGCATAGAATCCAAATCTGCAATAAAAAGTGTGGGTTCCCATTTAAGATTTCAACGTTAGCTCCCGCGTCACCCTGAAGAGGCGAGCGGGGAAGTTTGATTTTAGGGCTGACAGATGGCCCCCGTGGAGATATTAATTTTTTGCCTTTGACATTTTTTTGTACGTTGCGTATTTTTCGAGTTGTTTTGATTTGTCAAATTAAATGGGCCATATATAAGAACCTCTTCAAAGAATTGGTTGTCTCGGTAGCTTAGCGCAAATGGGCATAAACCAGGAGACCTGACTTCGAATCCCTGTCGGAGTGACAATTCTTTGATCAATTTTAATTACTAAAAATTTAAGTCGTAACGAATCGTTTGGATGAAAGTGTCCCTCTCTCCTCCAGCATGTGACCTTGAAGTAGTATCCAGATTTAAACCGCAGTATATTTCCACAACTAGGGCATTAAGTATTTAATTTTCAGATTTTTTTTGCCTCGAGGGCGACTTCCAACCCTGAGGGCCTCTAGTCCGAAGGGTTGGAAGACGCTTGAGGGAGACAAAACATCAAGTAGCGCCCGTGAAGCATACAAATCTTTTTTGGTTTTCTAGTTTGTTGCTGAACCAAACGAGTATTCTAAACTTCTTCAAAGATGTCTTGCATCAAAAGTGAAAAAATGCATTGTAATTGTAAGTTGTCAATATAGTGTCAGGTACTGAAAACAGAGTGCGTATCTCTTTACTATTGCATGCTCGTAATTGAAATAACACCGATCTCTGGACGGGTTGTTCATACAAAATGTAAGAATTTTGTAAAGTTCCTGCAGAAATTCTAAAAAAAAGCTAACATAGCTACGGACAGCTTGTTCCCGGTAAAATCTCGAGAACTACGGTATATGAAAATTATAGTGTATTGAGAATTAAGCCCAGCGTGCAGTGGATCGGACGGCACGAAAGGAAATACGAGGAGTTGGGGCAGAAGTCATGGCAACTATTTTTTTCTAAGGTCCGATTAAATTAAGAAGGTGATTGACAGTTCTGTGTGACGTCAGGACGCCTCTCCCTTTCCATGGCAGCTGCCAACCAGAGAGACAAAACGTGACGTGTCAGGTCGCTCAGTTGCCACTGCCGAACTACGGGGAACATTTGAGCATCGCACAGCGACTTCCCTGCCGCCGCGCCGCCCGCGTTTCTGCCTGTGCTGCGCGCGCAATGTGTACTGTGTAGTGATGAGTTGCGTTGAGATTAGGCTTTTGTCGTATTTTTTACACTTTTACACGTATTTTTTGAAGTGTTTGTTTTCGTGTCCCGGTAACACGTGCTCAGTGGTTTGCCACCTGGCAACGTCGCTCCCCTCCACTCACAAATGTCAATCACCTTCTTAATTTAATCGGACCTTAAAAGAAATGTTATCGGATTGCAAAATTTCATTTATATCTTGAAAGAAATGCTGCAGCAGGGTGTGTTTACATCAACAGATAGCTCTGCAAGTGTCTCTATTAGCACAGAGATCAACTTGAAAACAAGTGTCCGTCTACCGCCGTGCGAGGTGAATGTAAAATGTTTCCAACAGCGCTCTTATTCCAAGAGAGCCGTTCACCATGAAAGGAATGCCCGAGAATGCCACAGGGAATTGGTGAAAGCTCATGGAATAATGCCCTTTCATACCGAACAAACGCGAGATGCTCAGGAGAGTTTCTGCAAAGATGCGCAGTAACCAGTGTTCAGCAACGCACGTGACGACCTGTGAAGTGTGCGGATCAAGCGCGACTCGTCATTAAAGGCTGTAAGGCGGAGCCTCTCCTAGAGAAATCGCCCTCCAAAAGAAATTTAAAAATGTTTAAAAATGTATTTATTTATTAATAATTAATTTCTGAGTTGTATTATGTAACAATCACATCAAACTTTTCTTTGTCGGTTCGTAAACGGCCGGCCGTAACGCATTTGAAGCTATTGACAGGGGAGAGAGAAGCGTTAGGCTCCCACTTCATTCCGCCATAAGGCCTTTGTAAAACGAGGAGGCAATGACGTCACGCATCACTGCACCGGCTTACCGGCGGCCGAAGGCTGCAGCCAGACAGCCTTCAAGGGTGGGGGTCTGGGGTCTGAAGAAGGGCGTGCTCACCAGACGGCATTACTATGCAGTTCAGTGACTAGCATTGCGCTTCAACTAGTTTTCCCGATATGCGGTAGGAGCGCTACTCTCTTAAGTGAGACTTATTATTAATAGAAATACAATACAGGCAATGCAATGCGCTGTAATATAATATAATGCAATGCAATGCAATGCAATGCAACGCATTTGCAGCCTTCCCCGTTCAGAAAACCACGAGCCGCGACTGGTGCGGATCAATGTGAAGTGCGGTAATCGTGCATCTACCTAATCAGCCCTTTAGAACGGGTATGTAATGCTTTTCGAATTTGTGAAGTCGTATTCTCTATAATGCCTTAGAACATGAAACGTGTACGGTCATTTGAAATACCTTAATAAATATAATAAATTCAATTTTTGTGTGTTGATAAATGTCCAAGCACTTCGCTTATACCTTGTGCTTTCGTGGGTGTATTTGGAATGTTCCACCCTTACTCATGTTTTCACAAAAAAAAAAGTTGCTATGACTTCTGCTTCAACCCTCGTATCTTTTGTACCCAAACAATTTCATTTTGAAATAAAAAGTTTTTACCTAACACTTTGAACGTCCCTTGATGTTCTGTAGACAGAGCCTTCTCTATGGGCAACTTTGTGGTCAAACTTAAATGCGTTGGTTGCAGATTATTTGCAGAAATATTAGGGAATTTCGATGCAAAATGGTTATGTCATTGTAAAGAAAGCTTCAAGCTGAACTACGATGCATACCAAATTTGGGATTACTTATTGTTCTTAGAATCCTCTTAATAGAACCTTCAGATTTTCTACAATACATATTATAATACACTTCTACAATACGTAATATGAGGCTTATATGAAGATATTGTGGTAGCGATTTAAGTGAGTGACGGCGAATTAAGTGAGCGGCGAAGTGAGTGACGGCGAAGTGAGTGACAGCGTTTTAAACGAATGACTGTAGTTGGGGCTTGTTGTCCTGTTTTAGTACGATAAAAATGCGTAAAAATATTTAAGATTGATATGCCCACGTATGTTACAGATTTTCGTATCATTTGAAATAATATCGTAGTTTCCTGATAATTTGAAAAATTGTAATTAATATCTGGGAACCAAAACAAGATTTGATATAACTTATCAGAATCGTTTTAGGATGCAGTTACGTAGCAACGAGCCATCAATTGCAATTCTAAAATCTAAACCGAAAATTCTGCTCTTCGTATTTTAACGTCCGCTACAGTTCTTTAGTGGACTTAATTAGTTGATAAGATCAGTGGAGTTAATTAGTTGCTATGGTTATAAATTATAGTTTATGTACCAAATAAAATATTTTCTGATTTTGAAGAGAAAATGAGAATAAGCGTTTAATAGTGTAAGATTTTTTAAAAATACTTTTAAATGTTCATGACGTTTACTTAGAACTGACAATGTGTTAGTGCATATAGCTGCATTATTACTTGTGATTGTATAATGAATTGGCATTTTTATACGGCAGTAAATGTCATTTTATATCGTTATTAGCCCTAAGTGTTTTGTGACGTACGTAATGTTCATATTTTTGTGTTTATTTTTTCGAATATACTGTATTATACTATTATCTATTTAGCCCTAATGAAGCCGAAACGTTGACACAAATTAGATTTTAAAAATGTAACAAATTATATATTGCCAAGACATTCCAACATAGTTATTAAACCACATTAAAAATTTCTGTTTATTTTGTAATTATTATTATTATTAAAAATTAAAAACGATAAAACTGCATTGAGGTTTGGGAGTGAGAAAAATTTGAATTGATGATACGAAGCAAAGCAAGGGCCATCTCAGCATTCGCTCAATAGACCAAAGAAGAGAAACTTTTTCAAGATGGGGGATCATTGCCCCAGCTGATTATAATAGTTGTTACAGATATGACCAATCTCTTAGAATTATATTTCCGCACAAAATTAACTAACGCATGGATATCACTATAAAACCATTATTATTTTCGAGTGTAATACCTAGTCTAATTGTTTCAAAACAGCGGGAGGTTGAAATCAATGCAGTTCTATTAGTTATCATTTCAAGAGAGCGCCAATAGTGCAACAATTCACTTAAGTTTTATTGTCTTTCGGAACACGATTCGTTTAGTTTATGAGCTTATAGACAAATTAAAATAGTTTTCTCGCATTTAATCCTTCACAAATACGTGTTTATTACACTTAGTTCTTTTCATATATTTCTTACGCGCAAAACATTTTCGATGGAGAATTAATACGAATTAAGCATGGATACGAAACAGTGGGTATCTGTGAAAGTGAAAGCGTAATTATTTGATTATTTATTGTTCTTAATGATTACAAGAAATTTCATGTTACAAATTGGATGTTATTGTGAGTTTTATTAATATTTATATGTAATATATTTCGTCTTCCGTCACTTTAGTTTGCGCATGCGCCGTAATTTTTATTGTTGGTTTTGCATTGTTTCTGTAAAACTCTACTGTTGTGAAGAAGACTTGTTTCATCTCGTACGTGAAGCAGTTTCTACAGGTAATTACAAAAATATTTTAGCATAATAAAATCTAATAAATACAAAGCAGCTATTTTTGCTTTATTATATTTTTCTACATTCAAGAACGTCATGTAAACGTTTCAAGATTCTAATTTTTCAAAAGTAAATTTTAGTATGATACTATCCATGCAATCGATAATAATCCGTTTCAAAGATTTGTACATTTTTGCACTTTGCGGAGAAATCTTGTTTGATGGTTTTAATCCAGTGGATGCTGTTTATTTTTCAGTGAAAACATTAGTCGTGTTTTGAAGTATTTATAACAATGTTATTGCAATACTTATTATTCATATCTTATTCCGATAATGTTGCCTTATTTACTTGGTTTATTCACAAATGTTTTGTATGTGAGAAAATTGATAATTTTAAGCTGAAAGAAGATAATATAAAGTAACAGATTTCTATTGGATGTTAAAAAATGTTTTGATAATAAAAAAACATCATTCATGCGAATATTTTGCAGAGGGTGTAAGAATGTTCGGATTAAAACAATGTTAATTTGTCATTTTATTCTTATCCGTTTTCATATCCAAAAGAACTTTGTATTCTTGTCTTGAAAAAACACTTTTCATATTAATGTATCACATCATATGAAAAAACACTTTTTCATATTTTTCGTATTTGTTTTCCAAAAGTTCACATGTTTTATATGTGGAAAACGTGAGTGTTTCCGAAACCATTTTCTTAGATGAAAATGTATAAATCTGTTTTCTTTGACTTGTTAAAAGTCTCGTTAAAAATAATATCTTCCGTTTTAATGTCAAATATTTACACATTTGACTTCCCAACCATTGTTTGTTTACGTAAAGACTAAAAAGCAATCGTTATTTTTGAAGCACGTGGTAAATTGGCATTTGATTTTGCTCTGCGACGAGAGGCTCAGTGGCGCAATGTACAAGCAAAATAAAAGCACTTTTACCACGTTTGTCGTACACTATATTTTAGACCTTACTAACTTATCTTAATTCAGGTATACAAATCGCTTAATTATGTACTACGTTACTTTAAGGTCAGTAGTGGCTGAGGAGGTCTGACGAAAGTGATTTTACTTTCCCATATACATACGTACATACGGAGTAATATACGTAGTATAGGGAAAGTTATGTAATGCTACGGAAAATCTATTTCGAGATTCCAACGGAAATACACGTTTTGGGGTCCCGTGATATCGAAAATGTGGTTCTTTTCAAAACGTCCGTCTGATGCTACCATGTACTGTTACATATAACACAAAAACATTAGAGGCAGGATGTCTAAAAATGAATACGTCGGAGCTCAGGTGTGCACAGCCTAAAACAAGAGGGGAAGGGCAACTACTTGTTTGGGGCTCCCATTTCCTTTGAACTTCTTTATTTATGTAGGTCATATTTTACAACAAATATATAAAAAGTAAATGAATAAAATATTCTACAATGAGTAAGAAATTACAACTTTAACGATTCAGTTATTATACACATAATTAATTTTATGTTCAATCATTTATTCAGTTGCAAGAGTCTCTTCACCAAATGTAATTTCCCAAATTGTTACTTTAAATGTTGGAAAATAAGGGCTTGAAACTGTATAATATAGTGTGTTATAACGTCAGGTTCCGGAACCACTTCCAAAATTTTCAGTATGTGTGAGAGGAGGAAGGCCCCCTGTCCCCTTCTGCGCAAGCCTATGAGGCGGAGTAATTTTTGAGATCATGTAACCGATAAGATTTTCACCAGAACAATTATTATAGGTTGGCTGTCTTTAAAAAACCTACCTTCTACAGTTGAAAGACGCGTTATACATGAGATGTAGCGAGGGAGATGCTGAAAGTGAAGTCATGTTGACGTAAGATGATACACCACGAACGACCTCCAAGTTTTAAAATTTAAATAAAATACGCCTTTTCCTTTAGTACTGCAACTTTTATGCTTGTATTTTCAAGTACAATTCACACAATTTTTATTGTTTCCAAATCGTGTGTTTAGTGGCTTATTTTCTATCATAATCGATTTATTTCTGGCGCGGTAACTTTTGATGAAAAGGAAATGTAGAAGATGATGGCCATGGCACACGAAGCCATCGAAATACGGCGTCGAAACACAGTGAAGCCATCGGCACACGAAGGCATGAAAGCTGAGAAAATGATGGTCAACGTTGTTCGTGATCAATTATAAATAGTAGTAATGTGAGATACATGTGTAAATTACGCGTAAATTACTAGTACTAATGTGAAATTATCACGAAGGACCATGAAATTACCATGAAGTCTTCATTTAAAATCATTCAAACTCTAACGAAAATACAGGTTTACAGGTACTACAAATATCTTAGTGTGTGCAATAATATGAAATGAATGAGTTGTAAATGATAAGTAAAAGAAGAATTGTCGTCGAAAATCGTAAAATGCATGTATCTTACTCCTTTAAATTTCATTGCAATTTTCGATTAAAAATACGTCAAATGTTAACTCATTGATTGTAAAAAATGTCACGTTGAGTAATGGTCACTTATGACTAGTGTTTATGACTTCAGTCTTTTTACTTATGAGAAAAGATTAGCGTCAGCCATTAGGTTTCACTATACTTGGGTTTTTATTTCTTGGCGCGTGGGGGACTATCTTTACGATGGAATATCTCACGTTATTTCGCGTCTTTCTCGGCGTTGCCTTTAGATGTCGCATGTTCGCAGCACTGCTCGATATGTTCGCGATCATGTGACATCTAGTGGCGCGACTGAGAAAGACGCGAAATGCCGCATGATATTCCATCGTGAAAACAGATCCCCACGCGCCAAGAAATAAAAACCCAAGTATAACCTCTATAGGAGGTACAACACTAAAAATGATTACACCAAATTTACACAAAAATGATTAAAAATAAAATGGGAAGAAATGTTACATATGAATTTTGAAATTTTCAGTTAAAAAATGTCTGCTTGGTGAAGAAAGTCAAGCAGAGTGGTCTCCAAAAAATGGCTGGCCAGATCCGCATTTTTGCACTGTCAGGGAAAACACTAGAAATGCATTTTATAGAGTGAATTTATCAGCGTTTGTGATTCACTCGGGTTGTAGTAGATGAAAAATGAAAGCAAAATATCATTGTTTGGCCCGTCAATTGTTATGACGTAGTAATGTTTAATTGTTTGAAAGCATTTGTTAGTAATGTTGAAAGTATCCCCGCAATAATTACTTTTCTTTTGAGAATAAAAAGACGAAGATTCGTGTCCTCTGAGCGTTGAATACATGAAAATATATATGATAATGGTCCCCAAAACATTAATGGCTACATTTACATCTTTATTCCACAGAAAACTCTAGAATTGCAGTTTATAAAATGAATTCATCAGCGTCTGCTGAAGTGATGCACTTGAGTAGTAACAATGGAGCTGTACTGGTACTAAAATGCGTTCCTAATGCTGTTTTCTTGAGGGGGATTATGGTGACCTGCCTTTTGAAATTTGGCGGTCTGCTCTTATCCGAAAATAAAGCATGCTTCTTTTGGATGGGTACGAGTGGGTACGAGTACCCCCTGAACAATAATCAATTGCATTTTCTTGGTCAGTGGTGAATTATCACCATTGACTGTTACGAAATGCGACCGCACTGAAAAACAAACAAACAAAACTATAAAACTGAGAGGTTGATTCATGGGGCGTGGTCAGTGGAAAGAAATAGAGTTATTTAGTTGTTTGCGAACGCTTGGGAAAATATATTTTCATTATCAGGGCTTTAATGTACAGGATCGAAAACAATAAAGTATTCATTAACCACTCAAGCCTTTTCGTTCTCATGTAATACAAACATAAAAAAAAATTAAATCATGGCAGGCATTAGTCAAATGTAAGTTCAATACCTTGCCACGAAAAAAGCCCTGAAGCTATATAATTCTACAGATGATAAACCACACGTGATGTGCGGCACATTTGCATGGGATAACCACTCCACTACACATGTTTGTTATTAAAACAGTTGCTGGTAAAATAAAATTGTAAGTGTTCAAGTTTTTGTAGGATACAAGTTGCATTTCCTCCTTTAGTTATCAACTCATTTGCATAGGCCCGTGAATCCGTCCGTTTTTCGCGAAGAAATGACATTTCACGCGTCTTGGTCTACTATTGGGGAATCTGACAATTTTTTATCCTTACTGAAAATTCTTACGGTATTCTCAAAAAAAGTTTCGGAAGGCGTCTGAAAGGCATTTTTCGCAGGGGGTTAAGACAGCTACTGAAGTGATGAAAAGCACAGTCGATTCGTTTGCTCAAAATGAATCGAGTGACACTATTTTTAGGTGTATCTTTCTTGAATCTGACGAAACATCCTAAGAAAAAAACGTGTTTCAGGGGATTGAATACGCGTAGAATGGTGAAACGCTGAGAAATACTGTACTGTTTTTCCAGCTCAGCGCGATTCGTTATGACGTGATTAATCAGATTGACGATAATTAAACATAGTTTTGTAGTGAAACATGTTTAAATAAATATTTATATCCATTCTTTTCTGTGTAACATTATTCCCGAATGTGAACGATCCAGACAACTGTATTATGTTCAAAGTTTCTTTTTAACGTGAACTTGCATAGCACAATAATTTTTCTAAGCGAAAATACCGGAGGCACCACAACTAGCTAGTATTATACGCGAATATATGTGCTGTGGTAGCAGCACTTTCTTTTGTAATTCAATAATTCTGATTAGCTTCCACATAATTCATTTTTATAAATGCTTATTGAGGTTCTCATACAACTAAATCCCAGTGATTTTGGCAAACTTAATGTAATACTTTACTTGCCTCATTCTTAAAAAATGTTATATGTATTTTTTAAAGAAATATTTATCCTTGTATCACTTTGCAGGATTTAAAGAATTTTCAATGATTGAATGAATCATTCATACTCGTAACATATATTCTTTACCCTAGAGCCACACTCTGAGGTTGCCCACAACCCAGCCATATTAATACATTGTTTACCCAAGCGTCAAGAGGCTTAATGCACTTGCTATTTTGTCTTCTTTCAGTGTTTGGTGTAGCAATTAAAACAACGACACCACTGTAGCGTTTTTTGTGTATTGTGAACTTTTTGAACTGTTGTGTCACATACGACCCCACGGTGAAATTCGTGAAACATTATTGCATGAAACATTTTTAACTTTCTCTATGTGCCTAATACCGAAAAAGTGGATTTTTCTTGTTTCTATCTGTAGTAAATGTCTTTTTAACATGCCGTGCGCGAAACACGGTTTCTCGTGCATGTTTTCCGTGTGCAAAATACCTAATTTTTTCACAGTGTGCGAAGCATCGCGAAGCGCGTGTGAATCATCTGTAACGATTCGAAATTGTCTTTCGTCTTGACGACGTATTTGTTTATTGTCTAAACAATAGTGTTACGACAATGACTGGAATCCATTTACTTTTGTACAAGTAAGGTATTTCTAGTTATTTGATTTTCTGAAATTTATATTCTTTTACTTGACACATTACGTTTCGCTCAAGACGTATTAAAAATAATATAAGCAACGGGCGTGAGGTGATTTCCACACTCGTCTCTTTGTCGTCCGAGCGTAGCAAGGACGACTAACTCGACTAGTGCATGAATCACCTGTTTATCGCTTTTGTTATTAACCGCGCAACTTTTCTTGACCGATGACCTTGTTTCCCCCTCTCAGGCACAATAAACAGTTGACGACAAAAGCTCGCTGCGAGCACTGATGACAACATTCCAAACGCATCTTCACGGGCACAAAATATAAAGTATTTTCTGCTGAAGACGAGAACTTCTGTCCGTGATTTTCTCCAAAAAATGTAAAGAAATTACCGAAGCAGGTGAAGAACCATCATACGAGATACCTCGAACTCCTGAGAAAGTTAGAACGCAAATTATTGAGAAAGTTGCGAAGACATGATTGATTCTCCAGACATTGGCACTGCTTCATAAAATCTAGTGGCCTATTTCGTAACTAATACTCCCCACTCCACGCGCATTTCTTCAATCCATCGGTCAAAAAAAGTTGCGCCAGTAATACTACTATTCTCGAATGCGTTGTGTAGTTTAAATCCCCGTTTTGTAAGGCCTTGATTCCGAAAAAAATGGTTTCCGGCTATTCATCTGATCGTCCGACTGTGAACAACATTACCGCCTACAGAAATATTGCGTAGTGGTCTGAAGTTAATGATGCTTTCTCAATGGGGAATAGATCGAGTCTGAAGTACATTTAGCGCGAAATTTTTAATCTAATACAGCGCGATCAAATGCAAGTAAGGAATCTTCAGTCGAATTTAAATACAATTTTATGCTTTTAATTGTGAAATATTAATTTATTATTTTATTTACAAAAATTAGTCAACAGTCAGCTTATCGAAGTGCTGCGGGCGTGGCAATTCTCGCCTACAGATGGCACTGAAAGCTGTAAGAAATATTTTTTTATACCGTACACACACAGGGTTTTTACTAGTATTGACATTCCCCATTTCCTACTTTCTGATGTCATGAACCTTCGAATTTAAAACGGATATTTTAGGAAGTGCCTTAGAGGAAATTTTCAAAATTTCCCTCAAATGAATCTAAATACTTTTAATTTTTTACACTAGTTGAGCAATGGACGCTTATGAAAATAGCATAGGTCCGATTTTCAGTGCAACTTCTAAATTTTCGAAAATTGTAAAAGTTAAATATTTTTAGGACTCCCTGAAAGAACCTTCCAAAAAAAATAGTCTTATTTGTGGCATTATTGTATGTGAGGAATCTATCAATGAGATACAATTTACCTGATCTTTACAATGACCTGAAAGTTGTGATTTCTGTTTTTGAAACAAAGAAATGGGCAAACACTGTGTGTGTGATATGTTCTTGCACATGCGTGGAGCACTAAGGAGCCGTCTATAAATTACAAAACGCAAATTTCGAGTATTTTCTATACCCACTCTCCCCCTTGTGACGCACTTCCTTATCTCTATGTAACGCAGCGCAACGCTGCCTCAGTCCCCCTCCCTCCCCCTTTGGCGTTACGTGATGATCCCCTAATCAATTTATGATGTATTCATCTACACAATTTCATATTACAAGTTTTTAGCAATTCCTAGTGGATATTCGTGATATATGTGTCTAATAATATAATTTTGCGTACATGTAAATTACATAATGTTGTGTGTGAAGAGGTAGAGAATCATTGAACTAAAAGTGGTTAATTGGAATAATAAGACAAATAATACTGATAAGTCACTTTTATGTATCAAAGAGAACGTAAATGAAACAGAAATGGGTTATTAAATTTCAATTTTTTTATTTGCTTGGATCGTCCGCAACTCCACAACCGTCCGAAAGAACGTGACAGTGTGGTTGTAGGGGGAATAATATTTGGAACAATAAGAAAAGAAAAATAATGCTGAGGGGACTCATTGTAGGGATCTCCATACGTTGATTACACGTTTTTTAGAAAAAAATATACAACAATCTCATTGAGATACAATTAACATAATTTTTTAGACAGCTTTTAGAAACAGTAAATCGTGCTGAAGGTTCAATTTTTAGTACTAGACGATGAGATGATGCTCTAGTGTTCAGATAAATCTGTGAATGGAACAAAAAGAAATACTTCCGTCTGACTGCATCAGCTACTACTGTCCTTAATGTATCATTCAGTGATTTGTATACTTCAATAAAAATAAAATGAATCAGTGAGGCCGTCTAAAAAGTAATGTATGACACACGTGGTAAAAGTGATTTTATTTTGTTCGTACTCGGCCTATCGACCTCGTGTCGCAACATCTTATACTTTCAGAATAAAATGTCCGTTTTACCACTCGTATCATAAATATTAGCTCTGTGTCACACGAGCGTTGTGTTGTCGCGCGAGTAACTCGCGTCGTAGATAAACACTGTGTCTTGCGTGGAACGGCCAAAACGCTCGTGTGTCGCTTCGTATAAGTTACTGTGTTATTCTTCAATGCGCATTGCTTAACGCGCGTCAACGCAACGCTCGTGTGCTGAGGCTCTTAATGAATTAATGAAATACACAAATTACGGAGGTTGTAATTAATTTTTAAAAAAATATGCTGATGGTTGAATTTTTTATAGTTTCTGTGCTATACACAGTGTTTCTGCGCTGTGCACAGCGCAGCAATGTTCAACTCGTTGCTTAACGCGCGTCAACGCAACGATCGTGTGCTGAGGCTCTTAATGAATTAATGAAATACACAAATTACAGAGGTTTTAATAAATAATTAAAAAAATATGCTGATGGTTGAATGTTTGATTTTTTGTGTACAGCGCAGCCATGTTCTACTCGTACGATCTGCTGTGCTTGCGCAAGAAGGGGCGGTATAGCATCATCTGGTACGCGGCCACCCATGGCTCACCGCCTCGCAAGATGGACCTCACGAGAGTGAGCATTGCCGCCACGTGGTGAGTAGTATATCATCGATTTTCAAGTGAAACTCTCCAATTCAAAATCACATTGAAGTTGGTTTTGTTTACTCCATGTCTCTTGCTAGTTGGGAGATAAAGCAGTTTTCTTTTACACACACTTTCAGTAGAAGAAAGTCGAGTAAGATGACGATAGTAATTTTTTATAACTAATTTTATTAGCATTATCAATTGTCATAATAGGTCATAATCTTTGGGTCTGACATTTTTATTTTGTGTGCTTATGTAATTTGTCCTTCTTTCTATTTACAGTGAGGAGCTAATGGATGCAATCAAAATTCCTCCAAAGAAGAAGAACGAACCCTTGCGGTTATCACTATATTTGTCTTCAATGCTGATGCACGGTGCATGCATTGTTTACAGGGAACAGATCATCTTGTTTCTTCGTAAGTACCGTGTCATCAGAGTATTATTTTCAGTTTTAGAAAAAACAAATTACACTTCACACTAATTACATGATTTTCATCATGAAAGACCTTCAACTAAAATGAATGAGTTTAGAACGACCCTTAAGAAGCTTAAATCACATCCACCCAATATTTATCTCTTACCCAAATGAGCTCTGATCAATACTTTGTGGTTTCTCTGATTAATGCCAAGCGAATGCCGGAGGAGTATCACAACAACCTCGCAAAACCTTTCCTCTCTCATCCTCGACCCTACATCTCCCCTTACACTTACTTACACTTTCCTTCCTCTTCCTTGTTTTATCCCCACCCCTTACTTACACATACACTTACACGCACTACACTACCACACATGTCGGCAGACCAGTCGGGAACCAAGAGATTGTCTCGACTGCGGAGGTACGCCGCTGTTGGGAAATACCTGGAAGTAGAAAAAAACTTGCAATCAGGCCTGTAGGTCGGCGTCAGATCTCGCCATCCAGCGAGTGGAAAACACTGCCACATCCCGCGATGCGGTATGCTTTTGGAACTAATGACCAAAACAGTTGACGCCCCGGTAACACCATTCAATTAATTAATCTATGGCATGCCTCGGCCGTATAATCTACTACAGATGGACCGATGGTTGTTCATGGCGATATTTTCGGTAAAATTCTTTAATAAAACGTTTCACAAAACGCAAATTTTATACAATCTACCTTTCACACGGTAAAATTTGGAGTGTTATAAAAAATTATAAAATATAACGTGACCTATTTTCGTCAAATAATTTTACGCAACAAACAATCGGTATTGGCCAATGTCGTCCAGGGCAAAGTAAACTGGTGAGAGAATTGTGAAGCTCAAATATACAAACTACGCCTTATTTGCATTCGAATGTA
The DNA here is from genome assembly GCA_031308135.1 of Acheta domesticus. NCBI lineage: Eukaryota > Metazoa > Arthropoda > Insecta > Orthoptera > Gryllidae > Acheta > Acheta domesticus. The sequence continues at coordinate 58,075,734 of JAHLJT010005437.1, read as the reverse complement.
GGATGGGTTAAATTCCTCGAAAGAGAATAGGTTAAAAAAGCATTGAAAAGACGAAAGGAGTTGGCTCGAGTGAAGTGCGTTGCCAGATGGGTGTCAAAATTACCCTCCCTTGAGTATTGTCGACCACCGTGTGAATTAAAATCGTAAAATAGGGCGAAATTTTGTACGACCAAACCTGTTAGAGACGGTGTTGCCTCAACTAGAGTGTTGAATAGTAATTAGATACGAATTTCTTTTTACCTGAGGTCATTTTGACAACTATTTCATTGCGTCTTTTCACTTTTGATGGAAGATAAATTTAAAGATTCTTAATTAAAACCAATCAGTGATTGTCTTTATGATATGTTGTAGGGCAGTGGTGTCGTCAGGATATTTGAAGGCAATGAAAACTCTCTTTTATTTAAAACAGACATTTTGTATTATAATTATATGTACTAAAACCACAACGTTTCGCGCCACAATTTGGCCGTATCATCAGGTAGCCCCAGATAAAAAAATATTTATAAGAAAAACACTTTCTTAAAGTAACAAACTGAAAATCTAGTCAAGAAAAACTAAAGAATATACTCAAATAAGAGACATGTCTAAAGGCCGACTCCACCGTGGGAACCAATAGGTCAAAATTATCTTTCTTTTTTTATTTTTATTTTTTTTACAAAAACAAGAGCTCGAGTTATTTAGATTCTGGCTGAAAAACTACGGCAATTGTATAATAAATAAAGTTTATAGTCTATCATGTTCAGGGTATTTTCAGTACTGATATTTTTCAATTATATTTACCATTCGATTGTCTGTTTTAAAAATATTTTTTTCTTAAAGATGACATAATGCATTTCATGGAGAAGTTTCACCAAAGTGCAGCATCCAAAATTGCAATCTCAATGAGGTAAGTTGATTTCTTGGTAGAAGTAAAAACTCTTTTTTTTAGTTTCTATAACTACTGCATCACAACCATAGACATAACCAGGAAATTTGTTCGGGAGATGTATAGTGTCTAGCAAACTTGATGTTTTCATATAGAGAATGTTTCATTTGAGCGAAATTTAAAATTATTTTTATTTGTTGACCTTTAGTTAATATTTATAACGATCGCAATAGATATACTGAATGACTTCCGTTTGAATAGAAAATTAGTGAAAGCTATTTTTTGAATCTGGATCACCTTCTGGGTAGGGTACCCCATGACCCCTTTGGGTTCGTTACTGACCATCAGAATTATTTAAATAGCACATTCCCGTTATTGCAAAACTGAAATACTCACAGATTGAAATAATTCTTTAAATTATTTCAATCTGAATATTTCAGTGATTATTTTCTTAGTATAAAATGTTATACAGCATAACGAAATTAGTGCAATAAAACGTACTTGGACATTACGTACTACACCTTTGACGTTTCCTGATTAACATATTTTCTGATCCTGAGAAGTACACATTTTTTGTCTCATAAAAAACACAAAGTAGTTTTAAGGCATTTTCTTATCTATTTAAAGCACTTGTAATGTTTGTAATGATTCATTTCTGGGGAAAATTATAATTAAAACACTTGAATGTGCTTTTCTTTCCAGGAATATGGATAAAAGTGAAGGCGAATTGGCCGATGGTGAGTTATTAAGTCACTTCATATTGTATTTACATGACACACTTTTATTTTATTTAAACTTGAAATAGTGAAACTCTTGAAAACTATATTACCCATCATCAAATGGTAAAACGTTTGAGAATAACCCTCCTCAACGTGGATATTTTTTCATTCATTAAATTTCATGTAGATTTTCTTCAATAATCCAGCCTACAAAGTTGCTGGATGTTGTACAAACAACGCTCTGCTAGTCCTAAAGTATTGGGTCCTCATGTAACAGATAATATTATCAAAAACAAAGTATAAAAAATGTGCTATTAAAAAGTATTAAGTAATAAAATAACCAAGATTCGTAGTTTCGCAAAGTTTTCACCATTCTTAAACTAGCCTCATTTTGGCGAAAGCTTTGAGCGTTTTGGCAAACGTGCTCGTGCGCAGAACGGCTCTATGCCCCAGAAGCTGTACCTGAGAGTAAAGATGTATACAAGTTACGTAAGGAATTATCATATTATATACAATATCGCTTATTTAATATGCGAATAATTCAGCAATAAACAGTATTAGCAACAGTCATAAAGAGGATCTGAAAGGACTAGTAGAAGATTTTCGTACTCTAAATGATGTGCCAGATGGTTCATCGATCATGAAGGAAATAAAAAACAGAAAAGACCAGCTAAAAACACTGACAAACAGAGTTGCTGCTACAGCTGTTTGTAGAGCTGGGATGACTGCTACAGCCGTTTGTAAATCAGCATTCTTTGCTATGTCACGTATCAGCAAGTATCAGTATCATATCTTACTATATCCAAACCCACTCCGTCGCTCAGTTGTATCACCACCTTAGCCGTTGGCGCTCTCGGAAACATTAATCAATCGATGAACATCAATGTTTTGTTGACGATCTCGCCTCCCTACTATACTTCGGTTTTTCTTTCTTGGCGCATGAGGGTGTGTCAATAAAATGGAGTATCTCACGGTATTTCGCATCGTTCTCCGTTGTGCCCCCCAGGAGTCGCATGATCGCCAGCACTGCTCGATACAGTCGCGATGATGTGTCTCCTAGCGGCACGACGGAGAACGACGCGAAATACCGTGAGATATTCCATTTTATTGACACCCCCCCCCTCGTGCGCCAAGACAGAAAAACCGAAGTATAGTAGGGAGGCGAGATCGTCAACAAAACATTGATGTTCATCGATTGATTAATGTTTCCGAGAGCGCCAACGGCTAAGGTGGTGATACAACTGAGTGACGGAGTGGGTTTGGATATAATAAGACATGATACTGATACTTGCTGATACGTGATATAGCAAAGAATGCTGATTTACAAACGGCTGTAGCAGTCATCCCAGCTCTACAAACAGCTGTAGCAGCAACTCTGTTTGTCAGTGTTTTTAGCTGGTCTTTTCTGTTTTTCATTTCCTTCATGATCAATGAACCATCTGGCACATTATTTACAGTACGAAAATCTTCTATTAACACTTTCAGACCATCTTTATGTATACTGTATACTGAGCGACCTGAGTACAACCATTGCCAATAATACGAGGAAGTATACTGCGATTTTTCTAGAAAGGACTCTCAAGATAACTCAAATCCCATCTTCGCGATGGAATATGTCACGGCATTTCGCATCTTTCTCAGTCGTTCCGCTAGATTTCGCACGATCGCGACCGTATGAAGCAGTGCTTGCGATCATGCGACTTCTACCGGCAAGACCGAGAAAAGACGCGAAATGCCGTGACATATTCCATCGCGAAGATGGGATTTGAGTTATCTTGAGAGTCCTTCCTAGAAAAATCGCAGTATATGCGCTTGTCCCGTGGTCGGCAGAGCGGCGCGGGAAGCGAGCGGGGCCGGCGCGCCGCAACAAGCGGGAGGTGCCGCGCGAAGCCGCCGCCGCCTCCGCCGCGCCGGCGCTGCCCGAGCTGGAGCCGCCCGCCGCCGCCGCCCCCGGGGCTGGACGAGGAGGCCATGATGCGGCAGCTGGCGGCGCAGGCGCAGAGCGCACCGCACAAGGCGCACCCGATGGTAAAGAGAGGTCATGGAAGAACAAATAATTTGGACAGCTAGTGCTGGCAACATAACCGAAGGTTCTGGGGTCGTTGAGTCCTTGATCCCATTGAACTCTCCTCCAACAAACAATTTTGACAGCTAGTGCTGGCAACATAACCGAAGGTTCTGGGGTCGTTGAGTCCTTGATCCCATTGAACTCTCCTCCAACAAACAATTTTGACAGCTAGTGCTGGCAACAGAACCGAAGGTTCTGGGGTCGTTGAGTCCTTGATCCCATTGAACTCTCCTCCAACAAACAATTTTGACAGCTAGTGCTGGCAACATAGCCGAAGGTTCTGGGGTCGTTGAGTCCTTCATCCCATTGAACTCTCCTCCAACAAACAATTTTGACAGCTAGTGCTGGCAACATAACCGAAGGTTCTGGGGTCGTTGAGTCCTTGATCCCATTGAACTCTCCTCCAACAAACAATTTTGACAGCTAGTGCTGGCAACATAGCCGAAGGTTCTGTGGTCGTTGAGTCCTTGATCCCATTGAACTCTCCTTCCTCGATTCGTTCGTTTGCAGTTGGCTAACTTGTACATGGCTTCGACGCTTCCTTTTGTGATGTCCTCGTCCGACGAAAATATAGTGCGCCACGAGAAATAATTGAAATTAGGAAGTGCAGTGCTGTGTGCTCTTCTGTAAAAAATTATTTTTTTTATACACATTATATGGAATTTACTCTTTGTGTGATAAGTATTATGTTTATTTTAAAACCGAGTCTTGAATGTAAGGTGCGTACTGGTGCACGTGTTTCCTGAACAGCTGCCGCGACGGAGGGATACTTCTCTGAATTACATGTGATGTTCACTTGTTTAGCGAACTGTCACTTTTGCTTGTTCCTACGTGAATTCTTCTATACCGCACCGCCCACCCGCCCGCGCGACCTCGCTCCCTCTCCCCTACAGGCAGAATTTTCGACACTAGCTTGTCAGCTAAATCGAATTCAGTCGTAGAAAACTTTTTCGTCTCGTTGTAACCGGCTGAGGTGACAGAGGGCATCAAATGATATCATTGCAATGGCTCTGATCGTAAGATTCTAGGTTTTGGGTCCCAACGGCAGCAGGATTTTCGACACGAGCTTGTCAGCTAGATCGCTGTCTGGAGGAGAACTCTAGCGGCCGGCTGCTCTGATCGGTAGTTTTCCGTGGTTTCTCTGAGCAACTCCAGGCGAATGCCGGAGCAGTACCGTAACGAACGGGCCACTGACCGCGCGCGATCTTTCCTTCCTCTTCCTTGTCCTATCCTCTCCTCTTACACTAACACTTACACTAACATGCACTACACTTCCACACATACCGGATGACCGGTCGGAAACTTACAGCTTGCCCCGGCTGGGGCGGTGCCCCGCTGGTGGGAGATACCTGGTTGAGGGGAAAACCCCGCTAGTCAACGGTAGGTCGGCGCTAGATCTCGCCATCCGGCGGGGAAACAATCACCGCCACCTCCCGAGAAAAAACACGCACTACACTTACGGGACTAATGGCCTAAGTAGTTGATGCGCCCGGAAACACAAATCAATCAATCCCCTACAGGCCACTGACGGATCTAGGGGGGATATGGGGACGTGACCCCCCCCCCCCACGGTGTAAAGACGGTTCCACACATTCGCTCTTCGGCGAACAGCGAGCAACCGCTTGCCGAATCCCGAGTAGTGTGGATGGGTCGCTTGCTATTTGCCCAGTGACGAACAATCGGCGCTCGCCCTACCCACTGCGTGTTGGTCTTTGGGACACATCAAAGGGAGCGAATATTCGCCGAACACATCAGCTGCTCGGGATTGGGCGGGCAGTAGCTCGTTGCTCGACGAATGCCGAATGTGTGGAGCCACCTTAAGATATAATTATAGGTGTGGTAACTAGCAGCCTTTGGAGCAAATTTTCTGAAGCCAGTTTGAGGCTAGTTCCTCGCTTGTCCGCACGGTGCGCACGATCGGTTTGAGTCACAGTGTAAGATATACATCTTAAACTGTGGCTGTTACACAGTTTTACAAAACATTTCCTACCCATTTTCGCAACTGTTCGCTCTAGACTATACCAATTCCATTGCGAAACGACAAATCACTGCAATTGTGATAAATCACTGATTTGAAATTTGAAATCAACTGGCCACAGAGCTGTTGAATGGATCACGACCAATCATGACCTTGCCCAAATGAGACCCAAAGATCGCAGCGCTTATATGCGAGAACTGTGAGAACTAGCCTCACATAAGCTTCAATTTTAGACTGGGATGTGAACACACCTATACATCTTACACCGTGGTCCCCCCAAAAGTCTCGGAGTTTTCGTTAACCTTTCTTTATTTGGCAAAATTGATCTAAATATTTATTTTCGATTTATCTAGGTTATTTAAACAATAATATTGTTGAGTATTATATCTACAGTACATAAACAAAATAATAACAAATATGTTTATTATTTAACAAAAATCTACTCCCCCCCCCCAAATGATCGGTTGGATCCGCCCCTGCTATATGCCTTTCGCATCTTTAACACACCCTTGATGCCTCATCTCCTGCCGTCTCCATGTCCTTTGCCTCTTTAACGGTCTCTTCATGCCTCTCTCTGGCCGTAATTTTCTTTCACTAATTTTTGTGTCTCTCTCTCCGTTTCATCTACAGCCCTTTTTCCTTCTTAACAGACTATTGAAGCCTATCTCGCCGCCTCCAGCCCTTATACCTCTTAAACGGTCTCTTCTTGTCATCTCTCTGGCCATAATTTTCTTTCACTAATTTCTGTGTGTCTGTTTCTCTCTTAGTTTCATCAAAAGCCCTTTTGTCTCTTGAACAGACTCTTGAAGATACAGACTCCTCTCTCGCCGTCTCCAGCTATTTTTATCTCCTTGACCTCTTCATGCTTCCTCTCTGGCTGTTACTTTTCTTTTACCAATTTCTCTCTCTCTCTCTCTCTCTCTCTCTCTCTCTCTCTCTCAGTTTCATTACTGCCTTTTTGTTTCTAACAGACTCTTGATGACGCTTCTCTCGTCATTTACTTTCTTTCACTCAATTCGGTCTCTTTCTCCCTCAGCGTTTTTGGCTTCTTTCCTCTTTCACATATTTCCGTTCCTCTCTTCGACTTATCTCCACCCCTTTTGCCTCTCTAACACAATCTTGACGCCTCGTCTACTTCCGTGCCTTTCTCTTACTAATTTCCCTCTTCTCTTTTGGCTTCTGTCCTCTTGCACACTTTTTCGTCTCTCTCCCTTTCTGTATGCCTCCTCAGTCTCCGATTCTTTTAATCTCTGTAACACTTTTTCTTCTATCAGTTCTCAATATTTCTATCAATATCACTTATCTACATTCATTTATCAAGTATCAATATCTCTTTCTTCCTTTTCATGCGTACTATTTCTATCCCTTTTTACATCCTATGACACTAATTTTTTTGTCTGTAACTCCGTTTCTTTCTCCCTTTTGTCGTTCTCTCTCTCCCCTGCGGCTCTTTCTTCCACTCTATGCCTACTCTCTCTCTGTCTCTCTTTACGCTAATCCTCTAACCCTAATATCGGTCTCTCTCTTTCTCTTCCTCTGCTCTGTTAGGTACTCTTGTTGTTCACACTTTTCCGTCTCCTCCTTTGTTCTGCCTCTTCAATCTCCGTCTATTTTCACCTCTTTCACTTTTTTCGATTGTCTATAAATCTCTTGCTTCCTTTATATGCATACCATCTGTCTCATTACATTTGCCCCATTTATCTCTATTTTGTCTTTACCTTCGTTTATATATGTCTCGTTTCTCTCTCTCTTTGCGGTTCTTTCTTCCAATCTCGCCTTCTCTCTCTTCGTAAATATTTATGTCCGTAAAATCTCTCGTCTTCTCTCTCCATCGCTTCCTGCTTATTTACTTTTGTCTCTATCTCTAAATCTGTCTGCATTTTTCTTTTCTGTGGGTTTTTTCTTCTCCATTTCTCTGTCCGTTTTTACACCTCTTTCTCTTTAATTATGTTTTCTCCTTCTCCCTTCCACTCCTTCCAATATCCTTCATCTCTTTCGGTAGAAAGTTCTCCCTTGTTCTAAATTTCCCCTCTTCTTCTCTGATTTATATCCATATGTCTCGTCTCTCTCCATCTTTTCAACGCCGTTCCTCATATTTTTTGCTTGAAGTATTTCCTTCCTCTAAATTTCTTTAATTCCCGTCCTTACGTCTCTCTTCTTTTGTATTCCTTCTTTCTCAACATTTGTCGTCTTTCCTCTTCTGCCTGTTTTTGTCTTTATGTCTTCTCTCCGTCTCCTTCCGCCTCTTCTTGTTATTTCTCTCTTTACGTCTCCTCTCCCATTCCTTTTATGTTACTCCTCTTTCTCTCTCTAACTGCTTCCTCTTTCTTTTTATTACCCCTATCCTCTTTTACTCACCTTATGTCTCCCCTCTCATTGTCTTTCTTTTCTTCCTTTTCCCTGCAACTTCCTCTCCCTTCCTCTTTCTCTGTCTGCTCTTCCTCAGACTCTTTATCAGTATTTCTTTTCTGTATTTTCTCACTGTCTCTTCTCTTTTTGAACTCTTCTCCACTATCCCCTTTTCTCTCTCTCTCTCCCCCCTTCTCTTTATCTCCGCGGAGTTCATCAGCTGGTGACAGTGTAGCCGAGAGGCTCCTCATATCCGAAGCGGCCTGTATTCGAGAGAGCCGCGCGCGCTGTTGCAGTTCCTGGAGCCGCAGGAGGACGCGGCGCAGACGAGGGCGCTGGAACTAGAGCTGGCGCAGGCCGCGCAGCCGCTGCCCGACGCGCAGCACGACCTCTTCAGCGCCACCGACCCGCTGCTCCTGTGAGTGCACAGGCTCGGAGCTCGGCCGTTAGGCAGCAGCATGACACCGGCTACGGTGGCACAGAACATCAGCAGATGCCACTGTAGTGGCTCTGAACAGGAGGTCCTAGGGTTTCAGTCCCAACGGTTTGATTCATTGTTGATTCGTGTTTCCGGGCGCGTCAACTACTTTGGTCATTAGTACCGTAAGTGTAGTGCGTGTTTTGCTCGGGAGGTGGGGATTATCCTTTCCCCGCTGGATAGCAAGATCTGGCGCCGACCTTACCGTCGACTAGCGGGGTTTTCCCCTCAACCAGATATCTCCCACCAGCGGGACACCGCCCCAGCCGGGACAAGCTGTAAGCTCCCGACCGGTCTCCCGGCATGTGTGGTAGTGTAGTGCATGTTAGTGTAAGTGTGTGTGTAAGAGGAGAGGAGAAGACAAGGAAGAGGAAGGAAAGATCGCGCGCAGTCCGTGGCCCGTTTGTTAGGTATTTGCCTGAATTCCCAACCACGGAAAACTACCGATCACAGCAGCCGACCGCTAAAATGTTCGTCCAGACAGCGACTGAATTCGACCTAGCTGACAAGCTAGTGTCGAAAATCCTGCTGCCGTCGGGACTCTAAACTAGGACCTCCCGGTCAGAGGGACTGCAGTGACATCACGTTGATGCACTGAGCCATCTCTCCCGAGTCCCAACGGTGCCAGGATCTTCGACACTAGCTACATAACTAGGTCGAAGACAGCCCTGTGTGGAGGACTATTCTAGCGGCCGGCTGCTCTGATCGGTAGTTTTTCGTGGTTTCCCCGATCAACACCAGGAGAATGCCGGAACAGTTCCCTAAAAACTGGCCACGAACAGCTCGCCATTTTCCCTTTTTCTTCCTCGTCCTATACTCGCCCCTTACACACACACACACGCTATTACGCACTACACTAACACACATGCCGGGAGATCAATCGGGAACTTAGAGCTTGTTCCGGCTAAAGCGGTGCCCCACTGATGAAAGATAATTGGTTAGGGGAAAACCCCGCTAGCCGACTGTAGGTCGGAGCCGGATCTTACCATCCAGCGGGGGACGATCATCGTCACCTTCCGAGCAAAACACACACTGCGCATACGGTACTAGTGACAGCAGTTGACGCGCCCGGAAACACTGATCAATCAAATCAAATACAAGCAGTGGGGCAGTTGGGGGAGGGCGAAGATACTCATTTGACATTAGCGCCACGCACGGCGGGATGCAGAAGGGGCAGAAGCGGCGGCAGAGGCTGCTCCCAGCGGTGGATTAACGAAAACGTAAAAACTAGGCAATTGCCTAGGGCTCCCGACGGGCGGGGGCCAACTACAACGAATTTTTTAAAAACTTTTTGTTTCAGACTCTTTATTTTCGTAACCATGTGTTAATTTACGTGACATTTTGAGTTCATAAATACAACTTTCAAATCCAATAACAGCGTATAACGAAAAAGAAAAGTGAGTACTATTTAAATCGTGAAAACTATTTTTTCGTGGCGCGCTGTATCTATGTATAAAACAAAGGGGATGTGCATACGTCTGTCACATATAGACGAAAAAACCAGTCGACCGATTTCAGTGAAATTAACTCACTTTGTTCTTATTAGTATCGGTAATGTTTAAAGAGGGGTTTCAATTAAATTGGACATGTGGGGAGTTGATGATTTGTTTATTATCTCTCAAACGCTCTTGAACCGAAGCCGCCGTACCGTCAAGGATTAAGTGCGTCTGTAGCTGCAAATTCTACCCCTGCAATAGTGAAATATCGGCCGGAATTTTTACTTGAACGTTATCTGGGACAACTTGATCGAATTACTGCAAAATTGTGCATGGCGAATGCATGTCCAAACGTTAGGGAGAACGTTTTAACAATAGGATGCTTGACAACCATTTCGAAACCAGGATATAGAACGAATCTATTCTCGCGAGAAAGTTTCAACTATTAGATTTTTGCGTAAAATGTGATTACGAGCGTAGCGTAAAACGAGATTAATAATCACGTGACAAGTGGCGTGTTAAGAGTAATACACTGTAATAGCGAAGCATTGCCGGATCTTAAATGTCTGTTCTTCGTCGTGTTTGTACCAAGCCATAACAGTTACTCTTCCTGACAGGGCGCAGATTATAGGAGTGGAAGGAGCCGCTTTGGCCGGGCAGAGGGAACCGAAGGGCGAGGAGGAAGAGCAGAAGGAGAAGAAGGAAGTGCAGGAGGAGAAGAAGGAAGAGCCGATGGTGGTGGAAGATTTTGCCGCCCCTGTTCCTGTGGCCATGAGCACACCGCTGCCCCCACTCCCGGCCCCGCCCCCGCTGGCAACGGAGCTCCCGGCGCTGGAAATAGAGCCTGCTTCCGCACAACTCCCCGCAGCAGGTGAGTAGGAGAAAGAGGAAGAGTACGCATTTTTACTTTCACGTATATGTAGTAATATACCTAGTATAGGGAAAGTTATGTAATGCTGCGAAAAATCGATTTCCAGATTTCAACTGAAATACACGTTTTGGGGTCCCCTAATACCAAAAAAGTGGTCCTTTTCAAAACGTCCGTCCGTCCGTCTGTGAGCAACACTAGCGCCTAAACCATAAGTACAATTTCTTCCAAAATGAATATACGCCGGTCGATCTTGTTCCACACGAGAAGCTGCGATTTTGAAAAACATTCTTCAAAATTTGGGGGTACTTTACATGAAGCTCCAACAATAAAACTTCGTCCTAAATTGCCATTTAGAACTATGTTTAATTGTTCTTTAATATTCTAAAATGAATATGTCCGTTCTACCATTAGCAATCCGAAAAATTAAGAAAATGTAAAAAAAAATGTACTTTGGGCGGCGATAGATGGCAGCTGGTAGGAGTATGTGGCAATACCGAATAGCTAGCCCAGACCCAAGGCAACAGAAAACTAATTCGGGAAAGTCTGTCCCATTCTGTAGCACCACTAGTTTCTTTGTATTTCTCTGCACGTAGCATAAAAAATATGGACTGCTGTAAAAAATATCGAAATCGATATTTTGACGGAATTACGTTAACGAAACCAAACTGGATTTTTTTTCTAAACATCCGTCCACCAGATAGTCTGTTAACAACACTAGCGTTTAAACTGCACTGTATCAATATTTTTTCAATCTAGTTAACGTTGCAGCCCTTTGCACTTGAAACAAGTTTATTTTGTGCGGTACTTTAAATAAAGCCCCTACGGCATTTTCGCGATTTTCTCTAAACGCTTCAAGTGTTTAAATTGTTTCTCTTGTATTGGTGTAGGTCTAATATTTAGTAATATCTCTAAAATTTAGAAAATTGACATCCTAGTCTTGTTTTTTAGGAGTCCACTTTCAACTAATTATTAAGGAAAAATATTTTTTCAGCATTCTTCCCTGTTGATTGGCAAGTGTTACTTTGCGATATCCGTACGGCAAAGAACTAAAGATCAAATAAACTATTAGGTACTGAAAAGTAAACATAACAGTAAGGTTACCTGAATCAACATGACTGCCACCTTACATATTGAAAATGAATTCCACGCTTTCTGACGCCTATTAAGGGAGGTTGTACACGTCATAGGACCAACATTTTCGATTTTCGTATTTTGTGTTATTTTGAATCTTTAATATTCACGGAATATAGTGCAATATGCATTTTAGAGATATTTTGTTTCCTAAGAACTTGAAAATGTCATTTAAATGTCGAGCCATGCAAAGTGCCTTATAATGTCTTAGTGACTACAAGAGACTAGTACATCACACTACCACTTAGTCACAGGGCCAAAAGGCAGAAGAGGAGGGAGAAAAAATGTTGAAAAGGAGTAAGAATCTAGGAACAAAGAGGAAAAGTTCAGAAAATGATGAAGAAGGAGCTGAAGAGTCCGACTAGGTTTGTCTTACTGTATTGTTTGTCACAAATCCTGCATTTCCCGAAAAATATTATTTTTTGTCTTCATGTAGCTGTTTCTCAAAACTATTGCACATAACTCTATGAAATTTTCACCACTTACGTATATTATATTTACCGTGATTCGTTTTTTATAGAAGAATTCAATTATTTGAAACTGGGATATTGAGTATATTTACAAAAAAGGTTAAGAAAGAATGTGTTGGAAAAAATTATTAAACAATGAAAATGACGTTGGATCATTGCAAAAAAACTGAGTGGTAAGAACATTTCTATGAAATAGCGTCCAAAATTTCACAGAGCTTCATAAAATAGTTTTAGAGATAAAAGTACATGAACACGACATAATTAAAATTACAGACATGCTGTACAACCTCCCCTTAAGAAGCAATAATTTACTTGCAGAGCATATGTGTGTGCCGAGTTGCCTATTTGTTAGGGGCAAATGTTACATGTATAAGTGCGTTCAAATCCCTTACATGCAATTTTCCGTTATACAAGTAGACCAGGAGCCAGCAAGAAAATGTATATTAAATTTATATATAAAATTTTCCATTAATTCGTACAAAAACTAGTGGTGCTCTAACAGCCCACAATTTCTCGCATTATTTGTAACTTTCGCAATTTCCAATAATTCAGAGAGTTCAAAGGAAATCGGACACGTGCAGTTTTAATAAGCGTAAATAAGCGTTTTGAAAAGCTACTATCCGGTAAAAAAATAAAAATTTGCGCCTTTTAAAGATTGCTATTATTTCATGCACAGTTACGCGAAAATTGATCGGAAATATTTTGAAAAAATTGCACGTGACCTCATGCAAAGATCTAATTTTGAATAATATATTTCATTCAGAAGAAAAATCTATCTTCAGTACTGTAGTCGTGGAATGACACAAAACAATAAAAACTTTTACAAATTTCGAAAAATCAGCGATGTTAACTAATCTCTGTCATTTGTATAAGTGTTTTTACTGTATGCGATGAAAAATATAATCCAAAACATTTGGAGCCTTTTTTAAAATTGAATTTTTTTAAGGGGGCATGTAAAGAACTCCCCAAAATTTAAAAAATCCGTTTCAGTTTCAAGAAACCGCCAGGACGATTGCGAAATATAATTGTTTGTGAATATCTTGCTTAAGGTTTGGCCTCTAACGATGTTCACAGACGACCAAACAGACAGACGGACTTACGGCAAACGGCTGAACAGACAGCCGTAAATCTTTTTTTGCATTATCATGAACCCTCAAAAAATGGGTTCCGACGACACATCCTGCTAGAGGAAGTAATTTAATCCACATTTGGAAAACATTTTTCCAAATTTCACATTTCAGTATCAAGGGCCTACGAACGTTCTTGCCGAAAAATCGTCGGTTTTTGCCGCACAATTATATACCATTTTCTGTATTACGTATGTAGTGCATGAGGAATTAAAAGTTATAATCGAATTCACTCGCTGTCGAGGCAGAATTCTTGCGGCCTGCTGTTTTGATTCTCTCTCTCCCCCCCTCTCTCTCTCTCTCACACACACACTTAAATGCACTACAGTATCACACATGTCGGAAGCTTAGAGCTTGCTCTGGTTAGAGCGGTGCCTCGCTATTGAGAGATACCTGGTTCGGGAAAACCCCAAGAGATGACCTGAAGGTCGGCACCGGATATCACCGACCACCGAGGGAAGATCACCGGCACCTTCCCAGATAAAAACGTGCTCTAAAGTTAAGGGACTAATGACTTTAGCAGTAGACGCGCCCGGAATCATCAATCATTCAACGAAATAATCTATCAACCATGAGCCAGATGTACCAGGATCCTGGTGCTTTTATCAGAATTTCAAGAAGATACCATGTACCAGGATAAAGACATCCTGATACGTTTAAATACCAGGATTATAAGTATACGGTAATTGATATACGATTTAAGATTCGTTTGGGTTTTGTTTTCAATACTTTCAATCCAAACAATATTAAAAATATTTATGATATTCGTGAAATCACTCCCTCAAAAAACTTAAAGGAGACATATGATTTTTTGTTCTCGTACATGTCACAGTAGCAAAGGATCAAACCTCATAGTCTTCCATTTAGTTCGTAAATATAAAATGAACCAATATCGCGATAAGTTTAATAATTTTCTGTACCCATTAAAACATAAAAAATGTATTTAAATTATAATATAAACAATGAAAGAATTTAAATCAATTGACATTGGTATCAGGCATTTTAGTGAAAGTACCAGGATTTTTGAAGGTTGGTTCTGGGATATACATTTAATCATCTGGCAACACTGATCATGAGTCCTTGTCGCTTGTGTGCGCAGAGGAGGCGACGGAGGCCGCGAAGGAGGTGGCGGCGGCAGAAGACGTTGCCGAGCAGCAGGTGGCGGCGGAGGAGCAGGCAGCGCCGGTTCCTCACGAGTCCCCGCCCCCCACCCCCACGACCCGCCCGTCCCCGCCCCTCGACGGCACGGTACGTGCGCCCCCCCTTCCAGCGGTTGCACGACGAAGAATAAACGATGCCAGCTTTTATCACTATCATCTATTACTTTATCACTATACTGCGATTTTCGTAACTTTGTCCCTGACAGGAATCAGCTGTTTCGCTGCCATCCAATCAGGAGCTTATATTTCGCGACAGTGACGTCACTATGGTGACGTTCAAGCTCCCGATTGGATGAAACCGTCAACAACTGACTTCTGTCAGGGACAAAGTTACGAAAATCGCAGTATAGGGGCGGGTTTTACCGGCCCCGTGGCCGAGATCGTTAACACAGAAGTGCAGTGGCGATCTCGAACCGCAGGGTCGCGGGTTCGAGTCCCGCCTCGGCCATGTGTGTATTTGTGTATATCTGTATTTTTTGTGTCGTCCTTTCACCCCTCATTGTCATCATCATTCATCTTTCGTACCCCAGGGGTAATAATCTTGTGCGATAAAAATAAGATCTAGCGTAATGCTGATCCCTCCGAATGAATTGCATGCTCACCATGCGTACCTGATCCAAAGTGGCCTGTTCGAAAAAAAAAATCGGGCGGATTTTGATGACTAAAGAGAGGATTTTTATGCCCTAAAAATCTTAAAATACGCATTTAAAATATGCACTTATGACCCCAAATTCTGAAATAAGCACTTTATTTTGCAATTAAAATAATATTTCATTTCCTCTATGAATATTTCTTGATGAAAGTCAGGAGAACCAAATTTGTAAGAAGGTTCATAGAACCTGCGTTTTTATTAAAACTCGACCTACTGATTTTCATACATTTCAGTTCACAACTACAACTGTCTACCATTACTATTGGATGATGGGGAAAATGTAGGGGATTACTTTCTGACCTACTCTTGTAATAGGGAGTTTGTGAACGCCTTACCAGGCAACAATCGACTGCAATCACGAACTTTGCGCGTGCGCAGATGCACGAAGTGATACGAACCTTCAACTGCGCGTGGGCAGGAGATCGATAATGCTTTCGATTGCTTTACGGCTCTTCACACGTAGACACTCAGCAGCGCTACCAACTGGCGCGACTGATAGCAAAGCATTGGTTTAAATGGGAGAGTGTCCGAGTCGGGCTGCAGTGACTCTCGATGGCGGACCCTCGCCATGAGCCGTCCTGTTGGGACACCGCTACCGCGCCAACGCTAGCAAAGCATTGGTTTAAATGGTGGTCTTCCGTCGCGGCGGGTTTCTCGGAAGTGAGAGATAAGATTCTGCTGCGGTGCCTTTGTTGGTCGTGGGCGCCGGTTCGGCGAAACCTACCCCCGCCGAACCCTCCCCCTCGTACCGCAGGCGGCGGTGGCCACGTGAGAAGTGCCCTGCTGTTTATCGGTAGCACGCCACAGTGTCTACGTGTGAAGGAGCCCTTAACCCTAGAAATCCCTGGGGAGGGCTCGAGGATCTTGCGACCTCGATATTGCTTTCAAATAACTTGATTCATCTGCTCTGTATTGTTGAGAATTAATGTAATTGTTGAGACAATTAAATTCTTAGTTTTCCATAAAATGCCCGATGATTTATGCTTTTTTTAATCAGCGTTTTTCTAGTATGGGTTCGACGAACCTTTCCTTGGTAGAAGACGCACTCTTTTTGTTTCGCTTTTAGTTTCGATCCATTTTTCCCTTAAAAAAATTTAATATACAATTTGTGATTCTAAGTGTTCATTATATATATATATATATATATATATATATATATATATATATATATATATTGAAACGAATTGTTATCATCTCAGTGATAACAATGCGTTTCGGCCCAATTCGTAGGTTTAAACTGCGCGGCACAGGCTGGCCAGCCGGCGGAGTCGGGGGGGGGGGCCGGAGCCGGCTCAGCGGAGGAACCGAGTGCCGCGAACCGAGCAGGGGCCAAGAGGCCAGAGTGGCGAGAGAGAAGCGCCCAGACATGGCGGAGGTCAGATGGTAGAGCGATGTAATATATGAAATCAGCGAAAGTGTGGTGTGAAAAAAGTAGAAGAATCGTGTGAGTAGACGCTTGAGTGATACAGGTAACTGTGGTAAAGCGGAGTTAAAAAGATGCGTGTGTAATGTGAAAGAACAGAGATGCTACAGATAATGTCGGTAGTAAGTGGTAAACACGTGGACCTGGACGAGTGCAGCAACTAATAGAGACGTTGAGTAAACGTAGGATAGTAACAATTGTGATTGTGAGGACTGTGCAGTAACATCAAAGTCACAACCTGGGAAAAAGGGGGCGGAAAGTGGATAATTGAGACTTGTACTATTATATTTACACGAGCGAGTGCAGTAACCAGGCGTTGTTCACACGCTGGTGAGTTGTACGGAGAAAGATTAATCGTGAAACTAATGCTCCCGTTGCGTGAGAGACACGAGTGTTCGAGTATGCCGAATGAATTTCGTCTGCCAGTACTGTGAAGAACGAAGATTTGGGAAACGGCGTGGCGTGTTCGCGAGCATTGCTGGAGAAGGCGGCGGGAGCGGTGGCGACACGGCGGCGACGCGGGCGACCGAGCAGACCCGAGCAATCCCGAGGATAGCGCCGAGGTGGAGTCACGCGTCAGAGCTACAAGAGGCATACAGCATAAGTACCTGATATTCAGTAACCAGGGTAATCAGAGAATGGATGTCAGGGGAGGGGAATGTGGTGCGAACAGTAGCAAACCATTGAATGATGTAATTTACAAGAGATTGGTGTAGGGAATACAGATCACATGGCAGCAAGTGTATGTTAAGTCCAGTTGCTTGTAATGATCATGGTTCTTTTTTTTTGTAATAAACCATTGTCAATTTCCATTGTATGTATGATCAGACCCGGAACCCATTCCTGAGAAAGAATCCCTGTCCCCCTCTCTTTTATTTAATTTGTGTGAGTTAATTAACAACTCGTTTCAATATATATATATATATATATATATATATATATATATATATATATATTACTTTGAAAATACATATACTATTTTATTTTATTTCTTTTTTACGAACTAATCGGCAGGAGGGGTCTCGACGAGCCCCGCCTTGGCAATAGACGTTACTACATATACGCTGGTATTGCTAGGGTTAACGTTCGAGGGTGCACAAACTGCCTAAACTCGCGAAGTCGTAGGTTTCTGCTGCCAGAACCATCTAAATGATCTTGGCTGTCCGGGTGACGTCGCGTCGAAGGCCGTGTTGCCGACGTTTCAACCATCTTGTCGTGGTCGCAGAGCAGCCCAAGATGGTCGAAACGTCGGAAACACAGCCTTCGACGCGGCGTCACCCGGACAGCCAAGATCATTCACAAGCCTAAAACCGTGTGCTATACTGCGATTTTTCTAACTTTGCCCTTCAAGGCCACTCAAATCCCATCTTCGCGATGGAATATGTCACGGCATTTCTCATCTTTCTCAGTCGTTCCGCTAGATTTCGCATGATCGCGACCGTATCAAGCAGTGCTTGCGATCATGGGACTTGTACCGGCAAGACCGAGAAAGACGCGAAATGCCCTGTGATATTCTATCGCGAAGATGGCCTTGAGAGGCCTTGAGGGGCAAAGTTAGAGAAATCGCAATGTAAATCGCCGTGTGGGCGTGGCTGTTCTCGCAGGAGGGGCCCCCGCGCAAGCGGCAGCGCCTGTTCCCGCACTGCCCGGCCTACTCAGAGGACGCAGAGACCCGCTGGCACAGGCACGTCTTGGTGGAGCAGTCGCCCCCGACCAGGGCCGCCGTAAGTACACGCCACGCATGGCATTTTTGCTCGTCAAAAAAACAGTAATGTAGGATCCGTACGTTTATGGCCTAAAACGTGAGAATCATGCAAGCATTTATGACCAAATGAAATATGAAAATACTAGGAAAACACGGCAGACGTTGTTCTGCCCATCATCTCCCGCTTTCCCCTCTCATCTCTCTTTCTCACTGTCTCTCACTCCCTCAACCTGTCCCTGTCGCTCTCTGTCCCTCTCATTCGCATTTACTTGCAGATTCTGCACGTCTCTGAGCAGGTGAGCAGGTGAATATCGGGAAGCGCCGGACCAGCAAAAATATAATAAAATGTTCAGGAAGAGTTCATTGTGTAGATTACGGTGTGAGAAACGTTTTTTTTAAGCTTTCAGCGTCAAAAGTTTAGTTTCTAAGGCCCTAGAACGCCCCTTTTAGGAGTTATTTAACGATATAAATTCAAAATGCTGCTGAGTGTGTTGCAGGTGAATATTTAGTTTTGTTGTACAGCGCCTTGTAGTTGACTTACTACAGAATTAACAACACATAAACCTTCTGGGTGAAAAAACACGTAGAAGTGCCAACTTTCATGGAAATCGGTCCAAGGGTGTCGGAGTTTTGCTCTATATATATATATATATATATATATTATATATATATATATATATATATATATATATACAGGGTGTCCAGAAGCTCCCGTTACAAAAAAAATACCACAAATTCTGTGATGCCAAACATGAAGAATGGCAGGTTCAGTTTTTCCGAAAAAAATTTTGTCTTTGAGAAATTAAATTTAAAAATCACTTCCGGGGCGCGAAATTCAAACCGGCCGCAACGACACCAGACTGCGCGGAGCATCCTTCCGCACCTTCTGCGCGGAGCATTTCCTCGTTTCTCCGCGTAAACGGTGAAACAGTCAAGTAATATTCTGGAAAGCATCGCGTTGCTTACACTAGAATATTTAATAGTATCAAGTATTTGCAGGTTGTATTCAATAAATATTTTAAATGTACGTACAGAATATCGAGTTTTGTTCAAAATGATAGCCACAGTACACGGCGGCGTAAACATAAATTATGAACATGATCCAACATTTATGAAAACGATTGAATCTCCTGGAATGCTCGAATTGTTATTTTTAGCACATATTAATATGAACTAGTGCTTTAGGCTTAAGACTGCCACGTAAATGATAGTCTCCTGTAGATTATTCTAAATATCGTGATACACTAAGGAGCAATTCGGAGATAAAATATTCGTTAATGAAAATACTGAGTTTATTGATTATCTTTGGAATTTGAATTGATTCTCCCGGCTGTCATTTTCTGAATTATCAAACTAAAGATAGCCAGCTTTAAACTTCTTAATAACCGCTGGACGGTTTATCGAAGATGTAGCCCTAATTGATGGATATCAATATTTCCCCCCTCAAAAATATCGCAAATAATTCCTAAATAAAAGTATCTGTTCCTAAATTAGTTATCTATTATTTTAGCTTAAGTAATATGTGGTAAAGGAAGAGCACTTCCTGCTGCCGCAGCGAAAGCGTTCCGAAATAACTGCTATTGCAAAATATTCTAACTGTTCTACGTGGGACATCGAAGTTAAGGCAAGCGGCCTCGACTATCCATTTCTCGAAGTTGAATGACCATTCTACCCGCCGCTTTGCTTTTCCAGTTGCAAGATGAGAGCATGTCTTTCTCCCAAATCTTGGAATTACTTCGTGAAACCATTTCATAAGGCAGTTGACAGCTACTCGTGAGAAGTATTCTTTTAGTTGTTTTGTTTCTTTGAGCTTGCATTATAGTTAGCAGATACGTACACCAATGAGTAACGACAATTTCTTCAATTTAATTCTTCGAGGTTACTACATAGTGCAGAATGTAAGGGAGTAGAAACAGTTCACTACTACACTACTTCAGTGTTTTAATTTTCAATATTTTTCTTTGATATTTTCATAACGTACAACAAAAATCGACAAAAAGGAAAAAGATTATGCAATATAATCAATTTTTCACCCCAAAACTTCTTTTGAATTATTTAATTTTTTAAATTTATTTAAATTTATTTTAATGCAGAATCAGTATCCTTACTACTTAAACATTTTAGAACATGCATATTTTGCTACTTTAAATTAATTAGAAATACTTTACATGCATGTCCTAAATCTTTCAGTTCTCAAATCTCTACATGTTCAATATTTTAATTTGTTTAAAAATTAATCAATTTATAACTTTTCCATTTAATAATTGCATACTTTTTTGAACTGAAAAATATTAATTGGATAATTTTTGTAGATTTTACATAAAAACACCCTAATAATTACATAGTTTTTTGTTGGTTATTTTTTTACTTATGAGGGATTTTTATCTCAAAAGAATATTTTATGGAAAACAGGAATAAACATAAACAATATGCAAATTAAATCATAACTGCAACTCTATTGCTCTGTAAATTTTTTTTCCAAAACATATCTGATAATACATAAATTATTTTCACATTGAAAGTTGAATTCTTTTAGTTGTAAGGAAAAAAGTTAATATAAACAACCCATTCGCGCAAAATTTCGCAAACTGCTCGAAGGCTCATGTTCGAAATGTTCCAATACTGCTTCCTCTGTAGCGACAGATGAGCGAGACACACCTGCATCGACACTTCCGCCCGGTAAAACTGACCCCGACGCACGTATTCTTGCGTCGAGGTCGCAGAAAAACGCAGTGGGAAGGCTGTCTTCTGCTAGGGTATCTCTCGGCGTACACTCGAGCTGCCGCACGAGCGTTGCTCCGGCACTCGCCGAAGACTAAGTACATGTCGCAGTACTCATTAATTGAAAACATGCTTATTCTGGCCTCTCACACTCAAACTCGATATTTCTACTAATTTGCCTTGACTGCGCTTAGCTTTTAGTATACGCTGCCGGTGGCGGGACGCTGGGAGGCTGCGGAGGGGAGGGAAGGGGAAAGATGACTCCGTACAGGTGCTTATTCAGCCATGACCACTGTGCGGGTCGGGTTTCGAACTGTGCAATCTGTTTTGTTTTTTTTAAGGCAAAACTGACATGCGGCTAATGGGCGAATCACTAGGCGGCGGTGGGAGGTTCGCCATACGATATAAACCACGATGTGACGCGGCCTAGCAAGTGACAAATGCAAGGACACCGACCATAATACGAGCTGCGAATGGCAGTGGGCCGGTAACCTCAGTGAACCACGGTCAAACTTTTGCCTGCTAGAAGTATTTGTACATCACGCAATGCAACATCACAGTTTTTCCTCAGTCTTTTACCCTTTCACACCAGTAATATACTAGTTTTGTATTTTTTAATCATTGTTGCATTCAAATGTGGCGACGCTATTTTATCTCTGTTGATATTGACCTGTGGGTTAGGTTAATGGCCTACGTGCCCCTACAAAGGTTCTTCAAAGCACAGTTCGGTCTGCATCACCACAAAACGACTGTAACACGTATCAATTCAAATTCCGCGCCCAGAGATAAACTCATTATTTTCATGGAACGGGAATCCAGGGAATGAATATTTCATTTCCGAAACGCTTTTACTATATCACTATATTTAGAATAATCTTCAGGAGACTATCATTTACGTGGCAATCTTAGGTCCAAAGTACTAGTTCATATTAATATGTGCTGAAAATAACAATTCGAGCATTCCAGGAGATTCAATCTTATTCATAAATGTTGGATCGTGTTCATAATTTATGTTTACGCCGCCGTGTACTGTGGCTATCATTCTGAACAAAACTCGATATTTTGCACCTACATTTAAAATATTTATTGAATACAACCTGCAAATACTTGATACTATTAAGTATTCTAGTGTAAGCAACGCCATGCTTTACAGAATATTACTCGACTCTTTCACCGTTTACGCGGAGAAACGAGGAAATGCTCCGCGCAGAAGGTGCGGAAGGATGCTCCGTACTGTCTGCAGTGTCGTTGCGGCCGGTTTGAATTTCGCGCCCCGGAAGTGATTTTTAAACTCAATTTTCTCAAAGACAAAATTTTTTTCGGAAAAACTGAACCTGCCATTCTTTATGTTTGGCATCACAGAATTTGTGGTATTTTTTTGTAACGGGAGCTTCTGGACACCCTGTATATATATATATATATATATATATATATATATATATATATATATATATATATATATATATGGCCATAAATATGACACACCTTTTTTGGTTGCATTTTCGAAACCTTCAAAATCTTTCCGTAGTTTACATAACTGTTAAATTGAAAATATACTTTTAAGATCCAGCTCATTCACAATTCACACCTACTCCTTTGGCGGACCGTGAAGAAAATTCTTCTTGCTAAGTTATTAAATAAATTTTATAGTTTTATTTAAATTTGTATTTATTTTTAAATTTGTGTAAGTAAGCCGTTGACCTTTGCACAAAACCTGACAGAAATAAACAAACACTTCCTTCGTGTCTGGTGCTTTCTACGCTCGCTCTCCGTCTCTTCCATCCTATTAGCCTCCTAATTCACACACATATATAGGAAAGGCAATTATATACAACACAAAAACATAAGAAATTAGATAATAATTAAAAGATACGAAAAATCTCTTTGAGACACTGCAAGTATGCAAATATGGAATCAAAAAATTTTAAAATATGACAAAATAAACGAAAATTCATGAAAAAAAATTACCACTATATGACAAGTTAACAGAAAATGACTAAAGGGTAAAAAACCCCCAAATATGACTCTTTCTGTCACATGAAAATTGCCTAATTTTAGTCATTGTAGATAAAACCATGCCTATCTTACATTTTCCATGGAAATAACGCAAAGAAAAAATATATTACATGTCTTAAACATACGGGCCCTGGTAATGACTCATTGATTGGTTAGTGTTTCTGAGGCGTCAACTGCTAAGGTCGTTGAGAGCTTAGGCTTCCGCGGCCGGAGTCAGTTGGCTGGACTTGTCTTTCCGCGACTTACATAGGAACAGGTGCTTACGTTTCGGCTTCCATGCTGCAACCTTCCTCAGGGCGAAATGTAATTGGGAGCATTTCGCCCTGCGAAAGGTCGCAGCATGGCGGCCGAAACGTTGGACGCGACATCTCCCGCACAGCCAAGCAGTTTCTGATAGGGTCATCATTCCCGTAAGTGTTGTGCATGCTTTTATCGCCGGAGACGGAGGTGATCTTCTCTCGTTGGCTGATGAGATCTGCCGTCGACCTACCCGTAAGCTTACGGTTTGCGACCAGATATCCCCCACCAGCGGGCCCACACCAACCGGGACAAGCTTCGAGCTCCCGACTGGTCTCCAGGCATGTGGTAGTGTAAGCATTTAAGTGCCCAGCGGCCAGAACTGGAAAGGAAGGAGGATGTGGGTAGGGTTTAGGACACTTCACAGGGGTTGGACGTGAAGCAGCCAAACTCGTTTTGTCGAAACAAATTTCACATGAGGTCGACGGGAATCGAACCCGGATCTCCGTGGTGAAAGGCGAACGACTTCACCCTGAGCCACGAGCGAGCTGCGAGATGAGGTTAGGACAAGGAATATGAATCGCGCGCGGTCCGTGGCCCGATTGTTAAGGAACTGCTGCCGCATTCGCCTGGTGTAGGAGCCTGGTGTAGGTCCTTCCGCCGTCGGGACTCGGATCCTAGGACCGAGACACTGCCGTGACACTGCAGCGTCAGAGACACTGCAGTGACTATGAGTCGATGCCACTAATGCCACTTAAGCCGGTCAGAAAAACAGGAAACTCTGTATGTGACGTATGGGGGAGAAGGACATTTGCACACGTTTTCTTGTTTTCCGGAATATTTCCCCCCTTTTTACTTTAAGAAGTTGATTGAAACGTGTTCATAAACGTACCAGAAAAGCGAAATAGGGAACATTTGAAAAATACGCATTTTCGCTCCCGACTAAAAGAAAATTATTGCATCTGTAAACGTATTGCGGTTTTTATAGTATTGCTAACAAATTACAGTAAACCCTCGTTAGCGCTAACTCACTTAACTCGAATTTCGCTGCAACACGAAGAAAACTTCGATCCTTGCCAG
The DNA here is from genome assembly GCA_031308135.1 of Acheta domesticus. Lineage (NCBI taxonomy): Eukaryota > Metazoa > Arthropoda > Insecta > Orthoptera > Gryllidae > Acheta > Acheta domesticus. Next base: position 58,051,248 of record JAHLJT010005437.1, on the reverse strand, counting down.
GGATTAGGGTAAAATGGGCATTTATAATACTCGGTTAATGCGAATTTTTATAATAAAAACTCCGATTATTTCGGACGCTTGGAATTTGTGTTAATGAGGGTTTACTGTAGTAAACCCCATCCACGGCTCCAATCATTTTACCACAATCAGATGAGCAAAACCAGAACTTAACAAAGCGTGGGCATAGGGTCCAGAACCAAATCAAAGGGCCTTTCAGCATTGACTGATTATTTGGTCCGTAGTTTCCCAACCGTTTTCTTGGCTCGACTCCTTTTAAAATGCTTCCCCAATATACGTACATATTTCTCTGAAATGAAATGTAAATTAAAAGAGGGGCAACCCGACTGCTTGAGGTGGCTCAGGACTGCAACTGTTGCCACGCCAGTGTCTTTGATTGGAAGGTTCTAAATCTCGAGTCGCGATTGTGGCTGGCTTTCTAAAACATCATGCGAATGTGGGATTCCTAACAAACCTGGTACGGACCGCGCGCGATCTTTCCTTCCTCTTCGTCGTCCTGTCCTCACCCCCTTACTTCCACACACACTTATGTGCACCGCACTGCCAAGATACCAGTCGGGAGCTTACACGCAACGCTCACCATGCTGGATACTCGGATTGACTTGAAATTTTTCCAGCTTGTTCAGCACCTTTCAAAATCTCTACTTACAAATTTTTATGTGCTATGAAGCATTGCAAGTAGTGTTTTTGCGATAATTAGTATTGGGACCTTTCTTGACCTTACCGACCGTGGAAGGGCGGAAATCGCGGCTCGCCGCTGTTCTGCGGCCGTTACTCACACACCGCGCCTGCACTATCGGAGTGTCGGCAAGGTCTCAGTTACTTGGAGGGCAGATGGGGTGACAAAAACGTGTGTTTACTTTGCAGGTTCAGATGGATGAGTAGGACGAGAAACATACATGAGTAATTCGAATGCAATAATTAAATGCATACTGCCATTATTTACAGGATTTAAATATTACAATGTGGTTTAATTAATCAGACAATACTTATTAAATAATAAATAAGTAAATAAATAAATGCACAACAAAACAGTAAATAATTAAAAATAAATAATAAACAGATACAATAAAGAAAAGATTAATTTTTAAGAAGAAAGTGTTAGAAATGGAAGGATTCCAAGGCAGGAAGGAAAAGAAGACAGGATCAAAATGGTCCGAGGAGAGAAAAGTGACACACAGCGAGCAGATGAAAGAGTACTGGAGGAAGAAGAAAGAAGAACAAGGGAAGAAGCAATGAAATTGGTGCGTGGTCCTTAGATGACCCAAACGAAGAAGAAAAAGAAGAAAGATAAATACGAATTCTTATACGAACGCGCTTGGAAATCTGATACGAGCTGATAGACGCCGCGTAACGTTCCTAGCGCTGCCGAAGCAACGGCTCGCCGGCTGCGGGAAGCGCGAAGGTCACGAAAGGTCCTGATACAAAATGCCTATATAAAACTACTTACAATATTCCATAGCACTTCAAAATTTGCGTATATAGGTTTTGCATGGTGTTTTATCAGCTGGTGAAATTCATGTCAATCCGAGCATCCAGCACGGTGAGTGTTCCGTGTTAGAGCTTTTCCCGGCTGGGGCGGTGCCCCGCTGGCGGAGAGGCCTGGAGGAGGAAAAACCCGCAACCCGAAATGTAGGTCGGCGCTGTGTCTCACCATCCAGCGAGAGAAGAACGCCGCCACCTCACATGTTTACAACCATGCACCACACTTACGGGACAAATGACTATATATTTTCTCACACTCGGACACACGAGATAATCGATCAACTTAACAGTGGTGAGCGAGAAGAGTGATGAGCACGCGCGGTCACGGCCGTTTTAAAAGCATAAGCGGCCCTTGGGCTTAGAGGCCGTCCATAAATTACGTAACGCAAATTTGGATTATTTTCAAAACCCCTTCCCCCTGATAACGCACTTCCCTATCTCTATGTAACGCTTCCTCAGACCCCTTCTCTCCCCCTTTAGCGTTTCGTAATTTATGGATGACCCCTTACGTTAATTTGGGGCTTCCTATTATTACTTTCCCCGATCTCGCCTCCCCCCCCGGCCATTTAAAGACAAGTTTGAAACTAAACTTCTCATCAGTGAGACACATTCTCGCATCAATCAGCAACATTCCATATTATAAATCTCATCCAATGATCCGCGACTCATCACTCCGTTATGCCGATTTTTTTTGCGTAGTTTAATCATTGCATCACGTTTTATCCGGTTTTTCGCTTTATTTTTTTTAAAAAAATAGTATTAAATAATTTTTTTTAACAACTATCGGGGGCCCTTGAACATTGGGGTCGTGGGCCCGGGCTCTTGCGTTAACACGGCACTGCGCGCGGTGACTTGGCAGGGACCAGATGGCGACGTCGTCGCGCCCCCGCCCCGGCCGACGCCGCCCCCGCCGGCGTCGCCGCGTGGAGCAGCCGCTTCGACGACCTGCGCACCGCTCAAGAGTACGTCCGAGTGCGCCGGCGGCTCTCCTCGCCCACGCACGCGGCCGACGCCAGCACCGAGGTCAGCGCCGCTCTCTCTCTTCGTTGGCCTCTGCCAGACATCTCCCTCAATTATCTCTCTCTCTCTCTCTCTCTCGTTAGGTTGTGCTACTACAGCCAAGCATGAGGTACATCTCCCTCACTATTTTCTCTCTCTCTCTCTGTTCGTTGGGTCGTGCTACTACAGCCAGGCATACGATCCGTCTCCCTCGCAATTCTCTCTCTCTCTCTCTCTCTCTCTTTTCCTCCCTCTGTCCGTTGGGCCGTACTACTACAGGCATATCATCCTTCTCCCTCGCATTTCTCTCTCTCTCTCTTCGTTAGGCTGTGCTACTACAGCCAAGCATGTCGTACATCCCCCTCACAATTTTCTCTCTCTCTCTCTCTGTGTTCGTTGGGCCGTGCTACTACAGCCAGGCATACGATACCTCTCCCTCTCAATTCTCTCTCTTCATTAGGCTGTGCTACTAGTCAAGCATGTCGTACATCTCCCTCACAATTCTCTGTCTGTGTGTGTCTCTCTCTCTCTCTGGTCCTTGGGCCGTGCTACTACAGCCAGGCATATGATCCCTCTCGCTCGCAATTCTCTCTCTCTTCGTTGGTCTGTTCTACTACAGTCAGGCGTACCATCACTAACCTTCGCAACTTTGGCTCTTTCTCTCTCTCTCTTCGTTGGTCTGTGCTACTACAGCAAGTATGTCATACACCTCCCTCACAATCTCTCTCTCTCTCTCTGGTCGTTGGGCCGTGCTACTACAGCCAGGCACATGATCCCTCTCGCTCGCAATTCTCTCTCTCTTCGTTAGTCTGTTCTACTACAGCCAGGCGTACTATCACTATCCTTCGCAACTTTGTCTCTATCTTCGTTGGGCTGGTCCAGTAGTGCCGGACGCATTATCTCTCTCCCTCATTACTCTCTCTCTCCTTTGAGATGTTTACAACTTCCAAGTTTTTGTCCTCCCAAATCTCTCTTTCTCTTCTCTCTCTACGATACTTAGAACTGCCACTCCCGTACCTCTCTCCTTACAAACCTCTCTCTCTCCTTTGCAGTGTTAGATTTCAAAGTGTTCTCCCTCATAAATCTTTCTCATTCTCTCTCTCTTCGTTGGGCTGTTTTTCGAATACCACTTGCTCTTCCTCTCTCAGTCTTTCTCCTTTGCAGAACTGTAGAATTTCGATGAGTAAATTCTACTGCCTTTTTACCTCCGCTTATCTCTAAATATTCTTTCCCTTAATGAAATCTGTTCCATAAAGATTGATGTTGGAATAATGTCATGTACAATTTTTCTAACATTTGAGTACTTTTCGCGTGATTTTCCGTGAAAATACGGGCGAGAAAGTACATGCTGTTTTAGCACCACTAGTTCTTTAGACACATTTTGGGAGCTCTTTACTTCTTGGAACATCCACATTTTGACGGGCCCCTTAGGTAAATTGGATGGTAATCATATTACAATCCGAAACATGTATAAAAGGAACACATCTATTGTTTGAACCATTTAAGACAGTTCGTAAACTTGTTGACAGTTAGTTTGACAGTTTTCAAGACAGTTGGTGAGTTTTATGACTTTGCCAAAACATTTTTTCACGCTCTCGCATTATGTTGCAGATCGCCCTGCATACGTCTTCCAGAACCGGCAGTTTCTCCCGCTTATCCTCAGTATCAATGGATCAATCAGAAATCAAAAGGTTTGTTGTTTTCTTAAAAAAATGTTTTTTAATATTTACAGGAAAGTTGTGTATGTTGGGAAAATATCTATATTAAGCGTTTTGCAAGCATGTAATGTTTTGTTTTATTTATTGTAAGCTCTATTTACTTTGCATTCATATTTTCTTTTTCAGAATTCAAGGACAACTGAAAGCAATTCCAGGTAAAGACTTTCTATTTTTGAAACATGACAAATGGTTGGGGGTTACCTAAAAACATTTAGGAGAAAAAATATAGTTATATTTTTATTTAGAGTTATTGATGAGAAATATCAAATAAGTGTAATATTTCCATTTTTTCATTTGGTTGTCAAGTAAACAAGCGTTACTGCAAATTATTTCAAAATTTTCTTTAAGCCAATATTTATCTGCACGGTTATTATTCAAAACTTTAAATATTGTTTTGTTTTCAGAGCTCGCAGATACTACCACATCAAATGTGAGTATACCTATTTTTTTGCTTAGAATGTAAAATGACCTGTTAATTCAGTCGTTTGAAGACCATTTCTGGTGTTTGTGATGCTTCAAAGCACTTTATTTCAAAACCACATGCCTCAAAAACCGACGATAGTGTCAACATCAGGAAATATTGATACAATTCTGATGGTGGCAGGTCAGGCAATGAAGTTTCAACGTTGACATTTTCGGAGGAAACTGCGAAAACTGTTTCGCACAAGAAACCTTACTGAGCAAGTCCTATGTAGTTTGACTGAGCAGGTCCTGTGTAGTTTGACTGATCAGGTCCTGCGCAGTTTGACTGATCAGGTCCAGTGTAATTTGACTGAGCAGGTCCTGTGGATTAGTTTGACTGAGGAAGTTGTGTATAGTTTGACGGAGCGGGTCCTGTGTATTTTAACTGAGCAGGTCCTGTGTAGTTTGAGGTCCAGTGTAGTTTGAGAAGCTCCTGAGCACTACCTTGACTGATCATGTCCTGTAAAGTTTGACTGAGAAGGTCCTGTGTACTAGTTTGACTGATCAAGTCCTGTGTAGTTTACTGATCAGGTCATGTGACTTTTTTTTGACTGATCAGGTCATGTGTAGTTTCACTGAGCAGGTCCTGTGTATTTTAACTGAGCAAGTCCTGTTTATTTGTCTGGTGATGCAGCTAACGAGCAGAACTCTGGTGGCGAATGATTCTTGTTTAAATCATGGCTGCAATCTTTTCTACTTTCTCACATAGTACTTACGTAAAGTATTTTAATACTGCAACAAAAACCGACGATTATTTGACAGAAAATACGTTTTGTAGGTCCCTGATACCAAGTAAGTAGATTTTTCTTTCTCCCATTAATTAAATCACAATTATCCTATGTATTAACTCTCTCTAACACGTTGTGTAATCAGAATTCACATTTTGTGAATCTGATACCGAAAAATTTGTTTGCGGCAAAACGTTTAACTGTTTAACTGTCTGCCCGTCGATTCGTCAGTGAACTGCGGTAACTACGAATTGATATTACACGATCGATTTTGATGACATCAGGCCCCTTATCTTTGAAACGGATATTTTTATTTTCGCGGATAATTTACGTGAAGCTTCAAGGGCATTTAATTTTTTTTTCAGAAATAGCTCCAATTTTTTTTCTCACTTAGAGAAAATTATACTTATAAAAATGAGACAACTCTGATTTTCGTTGTAATTCTTTGAGTTTTCCAAAATTTGAAAAGTTTAAAATTTGTTCGTCTTCCTTCAACCACACTATAAGACATTTTTTCCTTCATGAAATCAGTTCTTCAAAAATAAAGCATTAAATGAGGTCATGTACATTTTGTTCAAAATATGAGAAGTTTTGGTATAATTTTGATTGAAATAGAGCAATTCAAGATTTTCTCAAATAGGAACTTTTTAAGAAAAACTCAGATTTCTCAAAACGCGATGTATTTAATTTTCGTGACTTTCTGCACATTCCTTATCAATCCTCACTTGTTGATTGATTATATAGTGTTCCGTGCGCGTTAACATTAACCTCATTATCCTCGTAAGTGAAGTATATGTTGTATCCAAGGAGGGGATGGTGTTTCTTCCTTCTAGAAAGTGTGATTCGACGCCGCTGGGCTAACGGGGTTCCCCTTCAGACATCCCCGAATCAAAACCCCGGCCAAGCCCGGTCAAGCTCACCCGACTGCAGTGGCGCAGCGTAAAGGCTGATCTACAATAGCCCGCGAACGGGAACGGCAACGCGAGGGCGAGGGCGGGAACGGGAACGCGAGGTACGTGCGCTTCACAATAAACGCCAACGGGAAGAGGAATAGCGCTATGAACCTGTAGCGGCAGAAACGAGTAATTCAGGAAGAGTCACCGAAACCAAGGCACTTCTAGCTGCGCTGCTCTTGCGCTGCGGTTTTTTACGTGTGGTAGTATGAATAATGAATTCTTTAACGAAAGAATATTAATAAAGAAATAATTAATCAGAATGAAAAAATGCAAAAACTACTAAGAACGTATGGAAAATACAACTAACGAACATTTAATCAATAACAAAAAATTCCAATGTACTTAAACGAAACATAAAAAATATTTTGTGGGAAATTGTAATTCTATGTATTAATATGAGTAGAAAACGAAAAATTCTGAAATCACTAAAAAGAACTAAAACAATTCAACGACGGCTAACTAAATCCTCCTCAAACCCTAATCTCGCAAATCCACGCTGTAACCTCAACACCGCTCCAGACTAGTTTTGCGCGCAGGCCGCGCGCTCGATCAGCTGGAAAGCTTCGCCTCCATTTGCTCTACTCTCATTGGTCGAGAGGCTTCCCGTTCCCGGGCCGAGATAAACGTTGACCATCTTTCGCGTTCCCATCAGGCTTCGCGTTCCCGTCATGTTGTGAACGCCTGCCTGGAATGTCCGCCTTTCAACATTCTTTACGTTCGCGTTCGCGTTGCCGTTCCCGTTCGCGTGCTATTGTAGAGCAGCCTTAAGGGGACGCTAAGAAGCTGAGCATCCCCAACTAAAATGTTAATCAAAGAGCCCTAAATATTGTATCGATAAACTTACAAGTGGTCCGTTGAGCGAAGCACGTTTTGAATTAATTTTTAAAGTGATTTCCTGTGATTGAATTCGGATTGTTGTTACAAGCTGGCCTCTGATTGCTTGGACGCTAAAATGGTTCTAACATCTGCCACGAGATTGCGCAGGGCAATGACGCATGCGCAGATGGCGAGGTTCCCCCCTCCCCACCTCACCCCTCTCCGAAAGATTCACGAGTTTCTTACGCGAAGCGTAGGACTGTGCAAAGAGGCGTATGAGAGTTGCTCGTTTGTGCACGAGGGCGCAGCACAATTGACGTTGCTAATGAAATATTTTTCTTTCTCACTTGAGATTCTCTGCTTGGTCATGGGTTCAAATAGGAGAAATACTACTTGCCTACTAAATCTTAATTGATATCTAAGAAGATTAATTCTTTCTTAAATATATTAAATATTAGTTTGGTCTGAAATGTATAAATTCAAAAATGATCTCATTGCCAATCGCGCATGAGAATTAAAGCTGAACCATTGCATAATTTGCTTTCAAGAAGTCTCCTGGCATAAATCTGTTGAAGTATTGTAACATTAGTTTTGATAACATAGATTCTATAGAACATTAAAGGTCATTATGTGTTCAGTTGGCGTTATTGTTGAGCTTCCCCAAACGCGCGAGTCACGCTACGCCACTGCCCGACTGATCTCCCGGAATGTGTAATAGTAATTGTAAGAGTGTCTGTGGAGAAGAGGAGAAGATAAGGACGAAGGAAAAATCACCGGCTCAGATTACCTCAGATTACCGGCATTGCACCGTCTCTGCAGCGACTCTGTCTAGGAGGTGATAGGGTTCGAGTCCCGACTGCAGCTGATTTTCCATTGCAGCTACAACGGCTAGGTCGAATACAGCCGTTGTCCGGAAAAGAATTCTCACTCTGATTGTAAGAGAACTGTAACAAATGGGACATGGACCGCACGCGATCTTTCCTTCCTCTTCCTTGTCCTATCCTCACCCCTTACACACACACTAACGTTCACTACATTATACTTGGTTTTTACTTCTTGACGCGAGGGGTCTTGTCTTTACAATGAAATATTTCACAGTATTTAGCGTCGTTCTAGGTCGTGCCGCTAGAAGTTGGCATGATCACGACTGTATCGAGCAGTGCTGGCGATCATGCGGCTCCTAGCGGCACGAACGAGAACGACGCGAAATACCGTGAGATATTCCATCGTGAAGACAAGCCCTCACGCGCCAAGAAATAAAAACCCATGTATATCACATGTGCTGGGAGACAGGTCGAGAGCTTAGAACTTTTCCCGGCTGGAGCGGCGCCACGCTGGTGAGAGGTATCTGGTTGGGAAAAACTCAGAATTTCATATGAATAGGTTGGCGCCGGTTCTCACCATCCAGCCGGGGAAGATCACCGCCACCTCCGGAAGAAAAAACATGCACTACACTTGTGAGACTGTACTGCGTTGTTTGTTTGTTTTTTTCTAAGAGCGACCCTCAAGGCCATTCAAATCCCATCTTTGCGATTGAATATGTCACGGCATTTCGCGTCTTTTCTTGGTCTTGCCGGTAGAAGTCGCATGATCCCAAGCCCTGCTTCATACGGTCGCGATCGTGCGAAATCTAGCGGAACGACTGAGAAAGACGCGAAATGCCGTGACATATTCCATCGCGAAGACGGGATTTGAGTGGTCTTGAGGGTCGCTCTTAGAAAAAATCGCAGTGCAATTGCTATAGCAGTAGCTCGAAAACAATCATTGAAGGAAAAATCGCGCGCGATAGCTGTCCAACTCTACCGCCGTGTCCATCGCGTGTGACAGCTGCTGCAGCCGGTGCGCGAGGACGCCGCGGAGGAGGCGGCGGCGGCGGGGGGCGTGGCCGTGGAGCCGCCCCCAGAGGCCCCCGAGCTGCCCCCGCCGGCTGAGGTCCCCGCCCCCATGGAAGTGGACGAGCCGCCGCTCCCGCCCCCGCCCCAGCCCGCCGACGACACCGCTCTGCCACCGCCGCCGCCGCCGCTGCCGGAGCAGCAGCCTGTGATGCTGGAGGAGATGCCGCCTCCAGACCCCGCAGCCGCACGCGAACACGAGGCTTTGGAGCAGCCGCAGCAGCATCATAGCCCCAGGTTGGTCTTAGACATTAGAGAAGAAACAGACTGTTAGCAGATCATCTTATCCTCAGGTTGGTCTTAGACATTAGAGAAGAAACAGACTGTTAACAGATCATGTTAGCTCCCGGTTGGTCTTAAACATTAGAAAAGAAACAAACTGTTTACAGATCATCTTAGCCTCAGGTTGATCTTAGACATTAGAGTGAAAGTAATAAATCATTAAAGTTAACAAATTATCTTAGCCCCAGGTTGGTTTTAGATATTAGAATAGAAACAGACTGTTAACAGACCATGTTAGCTCCCGGTTGGTCTTAAACATTAGAAAAGAAACAAACTGTTTACTGATCATCTTAGCCTCAGGTTGATCTTAGACATTAGAGTGAAAGTAATAAATCATTAAAGTTAACAAATTATCTTAGTCCCAGGTTGGTTTTAGATATTAGAGTAGAAACTGACTGTTAACAGATCATGTTAGCTCCAGGTTGGTCTTAGACATTAGAGAAGAAACAGACTGTTTACAGATCATCTCAGCCTCAGGTTGATCGTAGACATTAGAGAAGAAACAGACTGTTAACCGATCATGTTTGCCAGGTTGGAGTTAAACATTAGAGTGAAAGTAGACTGTTCACAAATCATCTTAGCCGAAGGTTTGTTTTTGATATTAGAGAAGAAACACGGTTAACATATCATCTTAGCCCCAGGTTGATCTTAGATATTAGAGAAAAAATAGACTGTTAACAAATAATCTTAGCCCACGTTTGGTCTTAGACATTAGAGAAGAAACAGACTTAGCAGATCATGTTAGCCGCAGGTTGATCTTAGACATTAGAGAGAAGTAGACTGTTAACAAATCATCTTAGCCGGAGGTTGGTTTTAGATATTAGAGAAGAAACACGGTTAACATATCATCTTAGCCCCAGGTTGATCTTAGATATTAGAGAAGAAATAGACTGTTAACAAATAATCTTAGCCCATGATTGGTCTTAGACATTAGAGAAGAAACAGACTGTTGCGAAATTATTTTAGTCCCACGTTGTTCTTAGATGTTAGAGAAGAAGCAGACTGTTTACAGATCATCTTCATCCTTAGGTTGGTCTTAGGCATTAGAAAGGGAATAGGCTGTTCCTAGATCGATGCGAAACCAAGACTACTGACCGGCTGGGGTGACTCACGGCATCATCTGATGCCACTCCAGTGCCTATGACTGGGAACTCCTAGAGTTTGTAACACAATGGTGGTAGAATCTTAGACTCTAGCTACAGGACTAGGTCGAATTCAGCCGCTCTCTGGAGCAGATTTCTAGCGGCCCACTGTTCCAACACCTTTCCAAAAATTTTAGCGGGTTGTTTTTATTGGATATGAAGAATAGAAACACCTTCTTTATATTATTCTCATAAAACTGTGTTCGAGACGTGCTCATAATTCTGTGGAAAGGTGTGTGAAAAGAAGACTTCAAACGATAACTAGTGCTGCTACAGAATGGCACAGACTTTCCCGTATTAATTTTCTATTTCGTTTGGTCTCGGTTTGCTATTAGGACTTGACCCATTCCTTTGCCTGCTGCCCTCTATCGCCACCCAAAGTACATTTTTTTATGTTTTCTTAATTTTTCGGTGTCCCAATAATAGAAAGGAAATATTAATTTTTGAATATTAAAGAACAGTCAAACCTCATCCTAAATGACAATTTACTCTGAAAAATTTGTAGCCGCTTTTAAGAAAATGGAGTTTAAGCACTACTAGAAATGCGAAATTTGAAGCTCTTTTTTACAAGAAAATTTTTGAGTATTCGATACACTTCATTTGAAGTCATTTACAGTACTTACACAACAAATACGATATTATTTACAAATTGCTGGTAATGTGCATATTAAAGGTTTGACAGAACTTTCAAAAAAAATACATTTGTGTAATTTTTGAAAAACAAAAAATACCCCAAATTGAACTTAACGACATATTAAAGAGTGCTATTAACACTATCCGTTCGCAAAGTTGGAAGAAACAATTTGCAGCCATTTGTGAAAAAATGGCGTTTGAGCGTTTCTGAAAATACGGTATTTTGAGCTAGTTTTTACAGAAAACGGTTTAGTTCTGTAGAAACTTTACTTGACATCATTTAAAGCACATGTACTCAGTAATATAATAATGTGAACAAATCGCCGCTAAAGTAAATATCAACGACGTGAAAGACAAGTAAAAAAAGTTACATGTTTGTATTTTTTGAAAAAAACCAAAGGATAGAACAATATATAATTTATATCATCTCTTAGAGTATATTTAGCACTATCCCTACCAAAAGTTTAAAGAAAAAATTTGGAGCCGTTTTTTGAGAAAATGTAGTTTTTGCTTTAAAATTGCAAATATTTCGCGCAATATTGCCAGAAAACTACTACAATTTTCAAGAAAATGTATATAACCTTAATGAAAGAACTCACTTTGGAGAACAAATTATATTTGGAGGAAAAATATCTTCGAATTTGTCGTTGTAGGCAGACGCCGAAAAAATTCAAACCTCTGGAATTTTCGAAAATTCAGAGTTAACCGTGAAAATGAGACGTATGCCACCTTAATAAGTGTATTTTACTCCATGGTCACAAGGAATTTAAAGAAAAAAATTGGAGCCGTGTTTGAGAACATTTTGAAAATGTCCGGAGGGCTTCGTGTAAAGTACCCCGTAATTTTGAAGAAAGTTTTTCAAAATCGCGGCTCCTCGAATGAAACCACATCGATCGGAGAATATTCATTTTGGAAGAAATCGTAGTTATGGTTTAGGAGCTAGTGTTGTTCACTGACAGACAGACAAACGAACGGACGGTTTGAAAAGAACCAATTTTTTGGTGTCAGGGGACCAAAAAAGTGTATTTGCGTTGAAATCTCGAAATCGATTTTCCGCAGCTTTACATAACTTTCCCTACACTACATATTACTCCGTATATACGTACGTTTACGGGAAAGTAAAAAGGCTGAGGGGCCAATGGAGATTACAGAAAACAGGGAGGATAAAAAGTACAATGTTTTGCAATTCATTTCTGGATTATATAGTAAATTTACAAAGTAGCCTAAGCTGATGAGAATGATTACCTTAAAAATTCAGTCCTAATAAAGAACAGTATTGTTACATATGCTAAAGATAAGGTTCTCTTAACAGAAAAGGAAAATGTACAGTTTCCCTCCGATATAAAGACTGAGAAACTTAAGCCAAACTAAAGGGACTATGGAATACAAAAGAAATATTCGAGAAGCCTAAAGTAGAAAAATATTGTCGAAGCATAAGTTGGACATGAACCAGAATTTATGAATCCAGGTATCCTATCGATAGAAAGAAGATATAAAGACAGGATTAGCTTGGGAACCTTACAAATTAAGAAATCCGGAAAACAATGAATTCTGTGATTGAACCCAATACTTTTACTAATAATTGATAATATTATTCAGGACTTAAGATAATCCAAAAAGATTATACTGCCCCAAATTCTTACGTTTTATATCGATCGTATTCGTCCAGGCCTTAACCTCCATCATCCCCCTTCCCTGCCGGAACGAAGAAATCGCCCCCCCCCCTCCTTATCCAGTCGGTCGTCACCATGGTCGGAGTCCTTTTCCCCCTTCACTTTCACTCGACAATCGACCTCAGACCAGGGCCTTGCAACTCGCCATCATAACCGCTGACAAAGCACGACGGTGCTACTGTAGGAGGCACTAGTGTCGCCGGGTACAGCTGCAGGTTAGGCTAGACAACATCCGCACATAAAATTGGCTGATTTCTGAGAAATATGAAAAGTGTCTTCTAAATGCTCAATTATTCATAATATAAACATGTAAGAGAACGCTGAAGAAAGAGCGAACATCGACGCTATTGTTCGTAACATTACGCGCCTGCTTGCGTCTCGCTAACCTACGCAGCAGCCACGCACGTTTAAAGTATCGTTGCCAACAGTTCGTACTTTAGTTCCTGTAGGAAGGTGATGCAAGAGAGTGCGCCACTGTAATGGTCTCCAACGCGTTATATGGGAGCCTTGCAGTAGATAATGCTACATTAACCCGATTCTTCACTTTCCATTTCATAATTCCTTTTATTGTAGAAGCATTCGTAATAATTCACTTATTATTTCTCCATCAAACAGGTTCTAATAATCCTATAGGAATTAACAGAAATCTAGATAAAATCCCATTCCATCCATATTTTACATTTAAAGACATCACAGGATTTATTGTATTATTAATATTATTAACCATTTTATCATTAACAAACCCTTACTGCAAGGCTCTGCCTCAGACGATGCAGGCCACAGTAGAAGGTGCGTGTTAAGCTCTCGCATCCCTCGACCGCCCAGCCCACGATTTTGGTAAGCTCCACGGTCTTGTACCTAGTTATAAGAATTTAATAATATTAAAAAAGCAAGTGTTTGACCAAGTAAAAAATAAATCTTATTGATTTGCTTTGTAGGTAAAATAACAAGGGCGGTGGCTTGCCCAAGTTGTCCCATTGGAGTGTTTCGTGATGGCCTAGTCATTAGGAAATGTCAGACATGAATTTATAATCTAATCGTAAATTTCTATAACGTATTCTAAGTAAGAACTGTACCTAAGGAGTAATGGACAATTTTGAAATTTTTAACTGTTTAAATTTTAATAAACTAGTGCTTATTTTATTGTTTAATATATGTAAACAGCACCTATTCAATGTTGATAACACTCCTTTATGACGAAGTTAATGGAAATTATAAATCCAACCAAACAGAGGAATCAATTTGTAAGTATTTACAGTGCATTTTTTTTTTATTTTTCATTAGACCTGAGGACTGAAGGCCAACTTCTTCCGAAACTTCGAGAAAACAAATTGTTCGTTCTTTATTTGAATATGTAAAATACTTACTGCCTATAACATAAAAAGGACGTTTTTATTTTAAACTAAAAAATAAATAGCTTAGAGTTCAAAGCTATTGAATTATGAAATTATAGTAATACCTATTTATTCAATTTAAATGTCCGTATAATTACCGACATTTTACTTTCCCGTGTAGTACGTATATACGTATTATAGGGAAAGTTATGTAATGCTGCGCGAAGAAACGGCGAATTTTCGGTTGAAATAAATTCATTCCCTGACCTGATAACGAAGAAGTGGATAAAACCAGTTGCTAAATTAAGAAAAAAACTTCCCTAACATGTGGTGTAACCAGTTTTAAGGGTCCTGGATACCAAAAAAACAATTGAAAGCAAAACTTCCGTCTGTCCGGTGTACGTGAACGACACTAGCGCCTAAACTATGCGTACAATTTTTCCAAATTGAAGAAACCACTATCCATTGGCCTGAGACGAAGCTTTGCGATTTGAATAACATTCATAAATTTTTGGGGATGAAGCCCTCCGGACATTTTCAACATTTTCTCAAAAATGTCTCCAAATTTGTTCGAATGGATAGTGCTATTTGCACTCTTTAATTTAACGTAAAGTTCAATTCGGGGTATTGTTTTGTTTTTGCAAAACTTACATAAATGTAATTTTTAAAGATCTCTCACACCTTTAATATGTATATTACCAGTGAGTTGTAAACATTATTGTATTTATAGTTAAAGTGCCTCAAATGACTTCAAATGAAGTGTTTCGAAAACTGAAACATTTTCTGTGAAATGGAGCTTCAAATTTCGCATATTTAGTAGCACTTAAGCACAACTATCTTAAAAACGGCTCCAAATTTTTTAAAGGAAATTGCCATTTAGGATGAGGTTTTAGTGTTCTTTAATATTCTAAATAATATTTCTGTTCTATTATTAGGAAGACGAAAAATTAAGAAAATGTTTAATAATGTAATTTGGGCGGCGATAGAGAGCAGCTGTTACTAGTATAGGGCAATTCCGAATAGCTTCCCCTGAGCGAAGGAAACAGAAAACTAATACGTGAAAGTCTGTGCCATTCTTTAGCACTACTAGTTTAATTTCTTGAAAGATAGATATATGCGGAAAAATGGATGTCCTTTCGATTATTATTATTGAGATATTTAAGTCATGCAAAAATGTGATTCTTAGCGAAGTAAAAGCGCATTAAAACAACTTAACAGATTGTAATTTGAATTGAAAATTGTAATCAGTAGTTGACATCATTGCAATTAATATTTATTTTATGTCTATCGATTTTAAAAGAAAGAATGATAACTAATTCTTTAAAATTTAACATGCTCATCTTTACAAAGGTTCTAGCCGAATAAGATGTTAAAAAGTGCCCCCGCTTGGAATCGAAAAGTGAATCTTTCCTGAGGATTGTGACCAAAAACATTTTTTCATGGACTTTTAAATTCCTGCCCCCCTCACATCCGCCGTAATAACGAAAAAACGTGTTTTTTGAACTTTATTTTTTTCACAGACTCCGCCGCATGTATTTTCATGGAAAATAATGGTTATTTATGTAAAATTTACTGCATTTTTCAAAAATAATGTTTAAAAATTTATTAGCCGCGAAATTAAACCTTTTAAATGGATTTGAAAATTTTGGAATTTTTTTAAAGAAAGTTGTGCGCCATGTCTAAAAAAATTAAAATACGTATTTTCGACCCATTTGGCGTAATTTCATGTATATAGAACTTAATAGAAACATGTAATTACAATGTTATTTGTTTTCTAGCCACGGTATTTGCAATATTAAAAGGCTAATATCAGTAAATAATTTTGTCAATATATTTTGACCGTTAGATATAATCGCACCAGATGGTGAACAATTTTGTTCAGTTATTTTTAATAAATTGAGAATTCGAAAAATTATCTATTATAAAGAATTGACTTTAATTTAAGTGAGAATTTCTTGAGAATTTTAGATGCTGTGGTGTATACTAACAAGATAAATAACTGATTAAACAGATTTTCTATCATATTAAAAAATACTTAAGAGCTTAAATCTCAAAACAGTAACTTACTTTTATCTTTCTACACTTAACTTCGCCCTTTTTATCCCTTTTTTCTTCAAAAATAGCATCTTCATCATTTTCTTTTAATCATTTCAGTAATATTTTTTAGTATGTGACGGTAATGGAAAGCTGTTTTTTTCCAGGGTGGCCGCTGTGATTCGCGAGTAGAGGGGGTAGCTGAAGGTGGTGGGGAGGGAGCCAGGTGGCGGCGCCCCCGCGCGTCCGCCCATACCAGAAGCATTAGCCTACCGCATCATACGTGCTAGCGAACTTGATTGAGAATTAATTTGCTTTAGTGTCTTTGTTCGGTAGTGGAGGAACACCAAATTCATGTGATGGCCTGGCGCTGCTCGTATCATCTACATCTTTTCCACTGCCACCCGTTTCCTCAGTGTCATAAATAGCATCACTATTATTGCCAGCAGTAGCCACTCGCCTTACCCTTTGCACTCGTAAGCAAGCGCATAATACACCTCCTACAGCTCTTACGGCATGTTAGAGATGCCACGAGAATAATGGCTACTAGCTCGTATCAGTACGTAATGTGCTCCGGCCTACCACTCGTAGGGCATGTCTCAGATGCCATCCCAAAATCCCTATTTAACTCGTTGGGCATGCCACAGATGCCCACGTATTTTCCTGATATCTAAAATAAGGTTTTCATTGTTGAATCGAATTGATTTCTTTGGTCAAAAAACAGTAGAACTGTATGATGTGTCGTGTGGGGGAGGACATTATCCTGGTTACTCTTCTATTTTTAAACAATGGTGCAATAATGTGAAAACGAGCTGGAACGGGGGAATGCCGAGTATATTATTTTAAAATGTGACTGAAAATATTGTTACCTAAATTAATATGTAATTTTATAAAATTGTCTCTATAATTTATAATTATAATTTATTTGGAGCTTGATGATGTCATCGAATAACATGAATGGTGAACCTAGCACAGAGGTTAAGTTTACAGACGATAGAAAATGTATCAAATGTATGAAGTTCATTCGCAAAACTTGTTGAAACGAATCTACAATTAGAAATGAAAGAGAAGTCAGAATTGTAAAAGAAAATTAATGGCGAGGTAAATATAAATAATGTTTTGTGCTATAATTGTAGAAAAAATTATTTTTCAATTCCCGGGATATTTTGAGACCATTTTATGCCACTGAAAACGATGCTACGATTATGACAAAAGTAACATCCGACCCACATGGTCTGAACAACTTATTGTAGGAAGTACAACTTATTACAGTACAGGAAGGAGACTTTTGCGTAGTAGACAGAGGTTTTAGAGACGCCAAAAAAATATTTAGACGATAAAAAAGTACATCGTTCTTATGCCTGCACTGAAAGGTAATCGAAAGCAGTTAACAACTGAGGAATTTAATTTTTCCCGTTTCGTAACGAGGAATCGCTGAATTGTGGAAGCAGTTCACGGACTCATTGCTAAAAAATATAAGCTCTTGCATCACCAATTAGACAACAAATTATTACCAAAGGTAGGTTTGTATTGTAAAATAGCATGCTATTTGAACAATTCTTTTGGTCCAAGAATGATTTCCGATATGAGCAGAACAGAAGATATTGTTCAACGAATGTTACTTCCACAACCTACAACTAATACCCTGGCAAACGAAGTCGAAGAACAAAGATGGGCCCGACGAAAAATCGATTTCAAAATGTAACTCTAACAGATATTCCTGATTTTCCAGAACTCACGGAAGAAGATTTATTTTTTTCTGAAACATATCAATTAGGTCAGGTTATTTCACATTTAGGAGAAATGTTTACAGAAAATCGATTTACAATATTTAAAATTAAAGCCAACCATCCTCAAGTTCGAAGTCCGTTCACGGCACATAAAAAGAAAAAACTATAAATGCTTTGTGGAATACAAACCTCATACCATTGGATTTTTAAGAAAACTAAATATTGTTGCGATTGTGCAAACTGTCTTCGTACTATCGGATGTTGCTTGCACATTGCCGCCATAATTTATTACTTGTCTCACGAAAGATACAATGGAAAAACAATAAGGCCAGCGGAATTTTTGAATTTTATTTTTGGATACGAGGATACAAATCCTGTAATTAATGAAGATAGAATATTACATATTATTAATATGTTTGGGATGCTTACTACTAACGTACATGCTATGCTTCATCTATACAGAGACGAGGAACTTCTGTTAATTGTCAATTTCAGTTAATTTTTTCAGGAACGGGAATTTGTTTTGAATTTCGGTTGGTGGTATAGGATTTCGGGCAAGGTTGAGTGCATTATTGTAGAATTTGGAGGCAAGGTAATTAATATGGTTGGCCAATGTGTTTCAATGGATAGTTTTTTTGTGGAGTTGGTCGTTGGTGACAAACCAAGGGACGTTAGTGATTATTCTTGATACTGATTTTGGAACATTTGTATTTGGCGGATGTTTGTTTTTTGCGGCTTTAATCCAGATGGGGCACGCCTATATTATTATGGCTGTGCTCTGTGGTAGTGAGGAGGTTTTGTTGATAATAGGTTTTAGTTGTAATTTTATTTTTACTTGACAAACTTAGTTTGTAAATGTTTCTTTCCAGTTAATTTTCGTGTTTCTGTTGAGTCCAAGATATTTAATTGTGCTCTGTGGATGACAGATTATTGGTTTGTTGTTTAATGTGAAGGGAGTTGGAGAAGTGTAAGTTCTGAGGGTAAATATTTTTACTGAAGCTGTTTTTAATGGGTTAAGTTGGATTTTTAGTTTAGCGGCCCAGCTGTCAATTAGACTTAGATATAGTTGCATTGTGTTACGTATTTTGTATAGATCAGGTCCTGAGAAAAATAGCGCCGTGTTTTCGGCAAATTGGGGGATTATTTGGTAAATCTTGGTGATTTTGACAATTTGGGCGATTTAGCATTTTGTAAGGATTGAATTTTAATTCTTTACAAAAAATTCTTCTAACCGATTCACGATTGATTCGTAGTTCACCTTCATGACGTCTAGCTGACCGTTCTGGCTTCTGACTACCACTTCCATTAGCCTTTATTTCTGGTGTCGTTACACTGCGTTTTCGGGCCAGGCTTCTTAGCCATTATGTTTCCTGCCGATCTGAATTTCTTCACCCATATGAGGATTGCATTGCGGCTCGGAACAGCTCCATGTCGACCAACATTGAACCGTGACCGAAACAATCGCTGCCTAGCTGTAATAGACTCATCACTTCTCTGTCATAGACAAACAATCGACGTTGCTTGTCCCATTGCTCCATAAGGACTGAGTAAATGAAATGGCGTCTTTCATAGAGCAGAACTATCCCACCACGCCCACCTCCCACCACTGCACTATCAGTTCTACGCAGTTCAAAAACCGTTCCTGTCCTGTGTGTCACCCTGTACATGAAAATACGCCGAATGGGACGAAAATACGTATTTTAATTTTTTTAGACATGGCGCACCAATCATAAAAATCTGAAAAAATTCCAGAAGATAAATGATTTCTAGGGCAACATTTGAGAATTTTCTCGTGCTCCCGGTGGAAAAACAACTTTCTTTTAAAAAAAATCCAAAATTTTCAAATCCATTTAAAAGGTTGAATTTCGCGGCTAATAAATTTTTAAACATTATTTTTGAAACATGCAGTAAATTTTACATAAATAACCATTATTTTCCATGAAAATTCATGCGGCGGAGTCAGTGAAAAAATAAAGTTCAAAAAAACACGTTTTTCGTTATTACGGCAGATGTGAGGGGGGCAGGAATTTAAAAGTCCATGAAAAAATGTTTTTGGTCACAATCCTCAGGAAAGATTCACTTTTCGATTTCAAGCGGGGGCACTTTTTACCATCTTATCCGGCTAGAGCCTTTCATGTTAACATTTTCCAAATTAAAGAATTTTAATATTTTTATTGCGTCTCTCCGCCTCGCCTTTTTGTGCGACGTGAATACGGCCCAATAAAAAGAATTGAAACTTTGTATAATTATCATTTGCAAATATCCTTCCAGAAAAATTACTGTGGATGCATTAAAAATGTCATTGGTTGTAATAATTTTTGTAGTAACATATGCACTATTTTTGTCTTAGAACCAATTGGGAACTAAGCCGACAAACTATTCTGGAAAAACTACATCAATTATGGCTGAGTGGAAACGGAGCAACAACTTTCGACCTTCTGTGTCCACGAGCAGTTCCGAGGGTGAGAGTAGCGGTCACATTCAATATCCTTTTACGTAAGTGTAACTTTTCCTATTTATATAATTTTCTTGTTAAACAATTGGTGAATCGCATTGCCAAAGTGCAGGTTAACACAATTGAAACTTTCTCGAAAATGAAGAAATCCACGCCGAAATCTTACCCCGTGGGTCTCTTGCAATGGGTTTAGAGTCCTATAGGAGGCGATTTCGATCGACTGGCTGAAGTGGATTAGGACATAACTGATGTCACTGCAGTGCCTCCGGCCGGAGAAGTCCTAGGGTTCGAATCCCGACGGGGACAGGATTTTCGTCACTAGCTAGGTAGCAAGATCGAAATCTGTCTGGAAGAGATTTCTAGCTACCGGCTGCTCTGATTCCTAGTTTTCCATGGTTGGGAGATCAGTTGGAAGTTTATAGCTTGTCTCGGTTGGGGCGGTAGTCCGCTGGTAGAAGATACATGGTTCACTTACGGATTACTTACATGCACTAAGCTTAAGAAATGAGTAACCTTATCAGTTGGCAGACGAATCAAAGATACTGGCCCATTCGTACTGCGTATATGTGTTTTGCAAAGGTTTACAAGATTAAAGTCGAAGACGAACATTTTCTCACCCACCTTACGTGATGAGAATTCAAATTTTTGGGTTCTTGTTGCCATTCTTAGTGCTTCTTTCAGAGAAAAAGTTAAGAAAACCGAAAAGGTATAAATCCTATTATTATTTACATCTTATTGACATTTCTTCAACAAGTTTAGCATGTTTTATTCAGTAGTTTTAGCCTCTAATAAATTACTTGGAAATAAAATGAATGATTGAAGCCAAAGAATTTATTTACAGTTGCAGTAAAATCAGCAGTCTAATTTTACAGCGTAAGCCTTTTTTTTTTTTTTTTTTTTTTTCTTCAAATTACAGTCCTAATATACGAGTATAACTTTGTACATCTCTTCTGTTTTATTAAATTAAATTATTATTTCCTACCAGTAATCATTCAGTTATTATTTACGTAAAGTTCCATTACAGATCATTTGACACGATTTTCATTAAAATCATTTAACGTAGTTGCGATTATTTTTATTTGTATTATTTACATAATATTTTTTTCTGATGCAGATCTCCACAAGGATAATGCCTTAAAACTGCAACAAAAACATCCTTTTGAAACAATATGCATATATAAAGAATGAGAAGTATGTTTAAAATTTGATCCTTTAAACTTTTAATACCGACGGAAATTTATTTTAAATGCATATTTTGTACATGCAATTCCTTGACAACTTAGAAACTAACACAACGTTTCAAATTTGTATTTTTACTGAATAGTGGATATAGTTCATTTAATGTTATCAATATTTTTTTCTAATATGACGTGGCATCTAAATATGCATGCTTATTACAGACAATTTAACTCCTTTACTCTAATTGTTTTAATTTATTACCATCCACATTATACTAAAAAGTAATTTTCTATGTTTTCATGTTACTTTAATGTTAAACATTGTTGTTGAAGTTTAATTTATGTTAATGTTCTCTGAAAGTAGCAAATCTCACCTTAAAGTACGCACACGTTTTCCAGTTATGTTTGTTTGTTATTAAGTAAAAAAGTGTTACAATATTCAGTTGCTGTTTTGTTTTAGAAACATTCTCCATCCATTCCCAATCCACTACCTCAATTTCACATACCAATTGCGTGTAAAGGCTGTTCTATTTTATTACTCAACGCGTTTCATCTGCTTTTGAAGGGAAACATCTATAGGCGCGTTTGGGCAAATCATCGTGAATTCGACCGGGGATGTGGATCAGGGCTTCAGCTGATGGCACTGCAGTGCCTCTGGTCGGCAAGCTCTAGATTCGAGTACCGACAGTGGCAGGAATTTCGACACAAGCTGTATAGCAAGGTCGAATTCAGTCGTGTTGAGGATAATTCTGGCAGTCGGTTACTCTGATCGGTAGTTTTCCGTGTTTTCTCCGATTGATGTCAGGCGAATACCGGAGCAGTACCCTCACAAACGGGCCACAGATAGTGCGCGATCTATTCTTCCTCTTCGTTAACATATCCTCATCCCTTACTTACACACATTAACATTTAACACGCACTACACTACCACGAAAGTCGGAAGACTGGTCGGAATCTTAGAGCTGGTCCCGACTGGGGCGGTACCCCTCTGGTGGGAGGTACCTGGTTAGGGAAACCCGCTCGCCGTGGTTGGTCGGCGCCAGATATTGTCATCCAGCGGGGGAAGATCACCACCACCTCTCGATGAAACAAAACATGCATTCCGAATTAGACTTTGTTTTCGCTGTGGCCGTTTCCTGCGATGGTTGCGCTGTTGCGTGGAGCAATGCAGAGAGAAAATGTTCGGTAGAACTCTTGCAAACATGTGGGATCCTGAGATCAAAGTGAGAAAACGTGTAGGAGAATACTGTACACTTGGCGAGGCCGAGGCCCAGAATTGGAGACATTTGTGCAGCCACATGCGAACCGGGAAATGAACGAATGATATGATGGTGGCCATTTACATATCAATGAATGCAATAGTTAATGATGTCATTCACTTCATGCAGGGAGACTTGTTGGCATACTGTAATGAAGGTGCAGCGATTTTGAAGAAATATTTAGACAAAATGTCAATGATTATGAATAATGATTTCAACATCAGTTTCAATGAAAGACGAAACTCACCCGTTAATACAATTTTTGGATGAAAAATTTAATTTAAAATTGAACACTGAGAGAGGTCAGTCCAAAGGCTCAGGATTCTGCAGAACAACTCCTATTGCCGGGCCTTGATAGCAAAGAAATGGATAAATTCAGTTGTTAAATTTAGAGAAAAAAATATAACATGTGATGTGGCCATAATCCGTGTTTTTAGGTTCTTGATACTGAACTAGTGGTGCTACAGAATGACACAGACTTTCCCGTATTAGTTTTATTTCCTTGTGTCTTCGGTAGCTATTCGGAATTGCCACAAACTCTTTCTTGCCAGCTACCATTTATCAACGCCAAAAGTACATTTTTTTTGGTCATTTTCTTAATTTTTCGGTTTCCTATTGGTAGAATGGAAACATTAATTTTAGAATATTAAAGAACACAAAAACCTAGTCATTAATGGCAATTTTCGTTTAAAACTTATGTGCCGTTTAAGAGAAAATGGCGTTTTAGCGCTACTAAAAATGCGAAATTTGAAGCTCATTTTCACAGAAAAGTTTTGAGTTTTTAAAATACTTTATTTGAAGTCATTTTAAGCACTTACACTCACAAAGATAATAATGTTTACAAATTGTTGCTAATGTGCATATTAAAGATGTGAGAGATCTTTCAAAAAATTACAATTATGTAATTTTTGAAAAAACAAAAAAAATAACTCAAAATAAACTTTACCCTAAACTAAAGAGTGTAATTTGCACCATCCGTTACAAAAGTTTCAACAGGCATACATGAGAAAATGGCGTTTGAGCATTTCTGAAAATTAAGTTACTTTTCACAGAAAACGGCAGTGTTTTCGAGAAACATTACTTGACATTATTTAAAGCACATGTACTCGTAAATATAATAATGTGAACAAATCGCCGCTAATGTAAATATTATCGACGTGAGAAACATGTGAAAACATTTACATTTTTGTAATTTGTGAAAAAATCAACCGATAGACCAATATGGCTTTTATGTCATCTGATAGAGTACGTTTACCACTATCCCTACCAAAAGTTTAAAGAAAAAATTTGGAGCCGTTTTTGAGAAAATCTTGTTTTTGTAATTTTTTAAAATTCCACATATTGAACGAAAACTACTAAAATTTTGAAAAACATTTACATGACCTTTATTAAAGAACTCACTATGAAGAACAAATTTTATTTGAAAAAAATCTCTATCTTCAATTTTGTAGTTGTAGAAAGACGCCGAAAAAAATTCAAACTTTCACAATTTTCGGAAATTCAGAGCTGTACGTGAAAATCGGACCTATGCCATGTTAATAAGTGTATTTTACTCTATTCATACAAGAAATTTAAAGAAAAAATTTGGAGCCGTTTTTGAGAAAATTTTGAAAATCCCCGGGGGGCTTCATATAAAGTACCCCCAAATTTTGAAGAATCTTTTTCAAAATCTCAAATCGTTGACTAGAATCAGAGCGACCGGGGAATATCCATTTTGGAAGAAATCGTACGTATGGTTTAGGCGCTAACAGTGTTCACAGACGGACAGACAGACCGACGGACAGACGTACGTTTTCCTTTCAATTGGGTTTTCGGTATGAAGGACCTAGAAAACAGTTTCTGGCTACACCACATGTTAGGGGATTTTTTTTCTTAATTTAGCAAGTGGTTTTATCCACTTATTCGTTTTCACAGCCCGGCAATTAATTTTTTTCCGCCGAAAATTGGCCATTTTTTCGCGCAGCATTACATAACTTTCCCTATACTACGTATATCACTCCGTGTATACGTACGTATACGGGAAAGTAAAAATCGAATGACAACAAAACGTCTGTCGGTCCATCTGTGAACAACGCTAGCGGCTAAACTGTTCAACCGATTTTCTCCAAAATTGATGTATCCCAAAATCGATCTGGCTGATATCGCGGACTCTTGAATTTGAGACATATATTTTAATTTGGGGTACTTTGCAAGAAGTAGGTGGGACATTTCAAAAAAGGATTCATCGTTTATGTTCAATTTTGCTGCTGGACGTTTAAGAGACTGGTGCAATGTCTCATGTTTGTTGATAATTCTGATTTTTCAAAAATTGCAAATGTTCAAATTTTTTCGGAGTCTTCCTACAATGAAAATAAGAAAGATTTTTTCCTGATTGAAATATATTCCATAAAGATAGATTTTGAAATAAGGTCGTGTACAATTTTTCGCAAATTTGAGTACTTATCGCGTAATTTTGCCTGCAATACAGGCGAGAGAGTACGTGCCGTTTTAGCACCGCTAGTTTAAATAGCAATAAAAAAAGGTGATCTAGTGTTCCGCGTACAAATCGAAGGTACAAGAAAACAAGATATATTCTAATCGGTAAGTAGTAATTTCGATTCTTATTAGGTCTTAAAATGTAAGTAGCTGGCCACAATACTTACCGTTTTCTTCATTGCAACAGGTTTTCTTTGAAAAGTAATGAACTGGATAAGCAGAGGGTAATTGAACGCGAAGAGAACAGGATTTGTACCTACAAAGAACAGTTTTTTCGTAGTGTACATTTTAAAAAGATGATTTTTTTTTTTTTCAGATCAAAAAATGTCGTCTCATCTCTGAAAGTAGATGCAGTTCCTTCTATTTTCAGTTTCCCTGGTTACCTTATGCCATCAAATTAGCAAGTTTGAAGACAAGAAATCAATACTGGAACCTTAAAACAGGTACAGTAGAACCTTGGATTGCGAGTAACTTGGTTTTCGAATGTTTTGCAAGATGAGCAGAAACATTTTGAAGGTAGTGTGACTCAATATACGAGCGATGTTTTGTAATACGAGTAGGACTAGTAGTTAGCCTCCCCTCCCCCTCCTTCCTCTGCAACGGAATTGATCGTGCAGCGATTTTCTCATACGTGGTTTTATACGTAGGTCACTCCAAAAGTAAGCACATGATTTTTTAAATTCGTTTACTTTTCTACTTTTTTTCTCTTTACAGATATCGTAGTATCATTCTTCTCCTGTGAATTCGTCTAAACCGTTCAGCCGATTTTCTTCAAAATTGATATGCCCCAATCATTTTCACTAATGTCAAGGCCCCTGGAATTGGAAACCGATATTGTAATTTTGGGGGCTACTTTACATGAAGCCCGTCGGAGATTTTCAAAGTTAAACTAGTGGTGCTACAACAGCACATACTTTCCCGTATTATCGGAAACAGCTAAGTAGGATTGAAATATTGCACATTCTGCCCTACTAACATCTTAGCTATTTTATGAAAACGTCCAATTCAAACGGGAAGCGAACCTGTTTCCATCGCAGTGTTGTCAAAACTATGTGAATTCTACAACTGCATAAAAACATATATATATATATATATATATATATATATATATATATATATAAATCTTCTGTCAGTTTTAGTTACCCTACTCCTCCGAAACGGTTTGACAGATTTTAATGAAATTTTATATGTACATTCAGTAGGTCTGAGGATAGGTTGTTATCTATTTTTATGCCTCTAAGTGATAAGGGTGGTCCACCCCAATGTTTTTTTTTTCGGAGAAAACTTTTTATGCAACCCGCTACACACGGTAGGTATTTCACCTGCTACACATGGCGTTTCTCTATATTACGCACCTGCTCAGCGACATGCAGAATCTGCTACTAAATGTGAATAACACAGAGAGAGAGAGAGAGAGAGAGACGGGGAAAGAGAGGGAGAGAGACGGAGACACAGATGGGGAAAGAGAGACGGGGAAAGAGAGAGAGAGACGACGGAGAGAGAAAGAGAGGGAAGGAGAAAGATATAGGGGCAGAACTACGTATGCCGGGCTCAGCTAGAAAAATATTTGTCTCCGCGATACATTGTTGCATTAGATCTGAGGACTCTTAAGCATATTAGAGACTAATAAATATTCAATACAGGAATACATCAATACATCATTAGCAGGAAAAAACAGCAATTACTATTTGACTACAGGTAGAAATGACATTGGGACTAGGAAATTTGTTTTAATAATTTGTTTGTTGCTGCGAAATGTTTAATTAGCCTTAATTAATTAATGTTGAGTTAGCCTTCTGAAGTTGATATCAAATTCTGGAGTGTACAAAATGGGAAACAGATTCATTGTTGAACAGTTAAAAATGTGTACATGTGTACATTTAAATAATTGTCTTTTAAAAGTAAAATCTTTTCTGCTGCAAAACTGTTTCTATACAATTAGAGACTATACTGATCGTGAAAAAGAAAAATAATGTTTATTGTAATAAAACAACGATATATAATGAATTAGTTTACGTTTGCATTGTATACATTTAAAAAAATATTTAATACGCCTGTAACAAGTAATGTACTTCAGCTTCCGGGTCAATGACCCCCATCTCGATCAGGTTTTTGTCCAGTTTCCCTGATCCATTGAGCAAATGCTGAGATGGCCCCTTGTTTTGCTTCTGGACGTAAATGTAGCTTGACTGTGCGCACGTTTTGTTGAGCACTTCTTTTGCTTGTAGTTCATTTACCGTTGAAATTGATTTTCTATAACTCGGGAACAAACATTTTTCAAATATTTTTATATTTCTGAAATAATTATTTTCTAATTTCTTTTTTTTTATTCTGACCCTCAAGAAAATGGGCGCAGATAAATCTCTTTCCCCACACGTCATATACAGTTTTTACTGTTTTTTGACAAATAAGTAAATTTAATTTACCACATAAATACTTTGCCAATTGCCTGAAGGAGTCACATTTTCAAATTAATTTCATTCTTTTCTTTAATGTGTTGATTTTTTTTATAAGAATCCATCCTCATTAACTTCAATTTACGGGGAAGCAGGCTCTAAATTTAGCTTCGACGATGTTTTTGGGGATGTTAGTGACGACGATGCGACATATTATCCAGAAGGTAAAGAAAAAGAAAGCGCAAAAAGATAACCTGGCCTCAGAAGTTTGTGATGGAGTGGGTAAAAGAAATCAGACCTTAGAAGGGAAGAGAACCAATTACATCACCCATTGTCACTACAAATATAATTCAAAATTCACCAAGAACCAAAGAGAAGATATTTTTATTCAGTTTCTGCATTTAGATACTGAAGAATTAAGGTGAAATATCTTCCCATACATTAAAAGTGTATTCCAACAAAACTGAGTTACGCACCATCTGAAAGTCACAAATAATTTACTAACGTCACACACTAACGTCAGACCATATTTCTCATCAAGTGTGCCAATATTTACTTCTCTAAACTTTGGATATATCAAGTAAAAAGGTTAGAAATGCTCACAGCAAAGTTACAAGCACTGGTACCATAGAATCAGATAAAAGAGGCAAGAAAACTCCATGTCAAAAGAAACCAGATAGTTTGATATCATAAGATCTCAGAGGCAGTACCAGTAGTATCTTCTCATTACTGCCGAAGGTACACTACAAGAACGTATCTTCCTCATGGGTTACTTGGGATACAATATAAGAAACTGACACTGACTATAAGAAATACTTAAAAGAACTTGGAGTGACTTCTAAAAAAGGAAATTTTGATAAGAATATTTGTATCTCCAAACTTAACCTTGGATTGCATAGCCAACTAGTGCTGCTGCAGCAGCTCATACTTTTTTACATTATTTCTAAATTCGCAATTTTCGAAAATTCAGAGTTCAACGAAAATGAGTCTCATACCATTCTTTTAAACAATTTCTCATATCATTGGGAAACAAATTGGAGTGATTTTTAAGAATAAATGTTTAAAAATTTAATTGCCTTTATTTCGCCCCAAATTATAGAAAAGCTACTCATATTTTCGAAAAATTTAACATGAACATTTTTAAAGATCCATCTTTAAGAAACAGATTTCATTAAGAAACTAGTGATGCTACAGAATGGTACAGACTTTCCCGTATTAGCTTTCTATTTCCTTTGGTCTGGGCTAGCTATTTGGAATTGCAACATACTCTTGCTAGCTGCCATCTATCGCTGTCCAAATTACTTTTTTTTTTACATTTTCTTAATTTTTCTGTTTCCTAATGGTAGAACGGGAATATTAATTTTAGAATATTAAAAAACACAAAAACCTCGTCCTAAATAGCAACTTTCTTTTAAAAATTTGTAGCTGTTTTCAAGAAAATAGCGCTTATGCGCCTCTAAAAATGCGAAATTTGAAGCTCTCTTTTACAAAACGTTCTGAGTTTTCAAAAAACTTAATTTAAAGTCATTTAAAGCACTTACACTAACAAATATAATAATGATGATTAAAGAACTAAATAAAAAATCTATAGTCTCTAACTGGATTTTTTAATACTGCACGTCGACTTGGTTATTTTTCTAAAGATTGGAAAATTGCTACCATATTGCCCTTTTGTAAACCAAGAAAGAATCCTCATTTACCTGAAAATTATAGACCTATTAGCCTCCTATCTTGTATATCTAAATTATTTGAATTAATTATTCTTGCAAGATTAAATAAATATTTTACAGATATTAAAACAATTCCAGACACAATTTGGTTTTCAATGTAATCGTTCTACTACTCATCAATTACTTGGTTTAACAGAATTTATAGAAAATGCTTTTCATAGCAAAAGACACACTGCCGCTATAATTTTATAGAAAAAGCTTTTGATAAGGGGTGGCATATTGGACTTTTATATAAATTGAAACAAATAGGAACTCCCCAATATCTTTATCAAATTATTCAAAGTTTTCTTCAAAACAAACTTCCCCGTGAAGATTAATGTCATTCTTTCTAGACAATAAACCATCAAAGCTGGAGTCCCACAAGGTTCCTGTTTGTCGCCTCTTCTATTTAATATATATTTATCCGATAATCCATCTCTAAATGATTGCCTTATTTGCAGATGACACTGCTCTTTTCACAGCTCATTCAGATATTCTATGCGCAGACGACAATCTTCAAAATGATTTATTATTATGCTCCCAATTGTCTGATAAATGGAGAATTAAAATAAACTAGAAAAAATCACAAGCAAAAATATTTACTCTACGAAAACCCACAATCCTACCTCCACTCAACATAAGAAATATTAATATACCCTGGCTCTCAAAATATACTTCAATTAAATATATAGGTGTTATCTTCGATACAAAACTAAATTGGAAAGACCATATCAAAAATAAAATAGATGAAACATACAATAAACGTTTCAAATTGTATCCTTTTATAAATTCTAAATCCACTTTCAGTATTGAATGCGGATTACGAATATGTTAATCTATTATAAAACCTGCAATTTCATATGTTGGTCCAGTCTGGTGTTATGTAGCCTCCACTCATTTAACAAAATTACAAATAGTACAAAATAAATTTTTAAGAAAAATTACCCATGGTTTATTAGTAACTCACAATTACATAGAGAATTGAAATTAGAACCAATTAGAAAACCTTTAGAAAAACAAAATTATTTTTTTAATTCTTCCTGAAGCTCCTTGTTCTTTACTTTTTAATGTAGGCCAGTCATACAATGCACCAAAGAGAATTAAATCTCGTTTCCCCAGAGATATATTTAATCCTCCGTAAATCAGAAAGATTGAGATTTTTTTAAATAACTAATAAAATTTATTATTATATTTGCTATTTTAAACTAAAGATAATAAAAATTGCAAAATACATCAATATCGTTAGCCAAACAAGGCAGTTACGCTATGAGTGCCGGACTCTAAACGTTGTCTATCAATTGTAATTCACTTCCTTCGAAGGCAGTAATGCCGAACAAGCAGAATACTAAATAAATAAATAAGTATGCGTCCCCTTTGCGGCTCTCAAGCGCAACCAATATTTATAAATGAGGTCTCTAAAGAAAGAGAATTTCACGGGGACGTGACGAATTACACTTTGACTTTAAAAATATAAAGGATTTATTTACAAAACGCATCTAAATATTCGTGTAAAATGCAACCCGCAACGCACTGCAGGATTTTTAAAAATTTATATCGTTAAATAACTCCTAAACAAGGAATTATAGGGCCTTAAAAACTAAAAAGTGAGAGGCCTACGTCCTCAAGGAAACGTTCTTCACACCGTAATCTACAGGATGAGATCTTCCTGATCATTCCATTGCATTTTTGCTGGTTCGACGCTTTTCGATTCTTATCCCACATGTTCAGAGCCTGTAGAATCTGCAACTGTATGTGAAATTACTAATTATTGATATTCTATGCGATTGAATTACATGGGTGTATCTCTTTGCTCGATAATAAAGTAAAATAAAAATAGTTTGTATCAACAAGGGTGTATTATCGTCGCCTGTATCGTATTTCAGTAATATACCTTTGGGTTCCGGCTCACACAAGCAACCAATCTTTATAAATGAGGGCTCTAAAGAAGAGAATTTCAAGGAGACTTGACGAATTCCATTTTGACTTTAAAAATATGGAGGATTTCTTTAAAAAACACATCGAAACATTCATGTAAAATGCAACCAGCATCACATGCCAACCTATATCGTCAAATAACTGATAAACAAAGCGTTTTAGAGCCTTAAAATGTAAAATTTGGAGGCTACAGCCTCAAAGAAAACGTTTTTCACATTATAGTCTACAAGATGAAACATTCTCTGATCCATTCAATTAACTTTTCGGTTCCACGCTTCAATACTATCAAGGCCACCTCAATATTTCAGTCCCTCCTGCTGGTAGCAATTTTTGTGGCGACACGCTTACAAGGCTTAGATTCGACAATCTTTATTTACGATTTCTGTTAACACCGTAGTTTGTGCAGACGAGGTTTATTTGCATAATCATTAATTCAAGATTTCCTCTCCAGCAACAACTAGAAGTACTATTATAGTTGCTTGATACCTATACCTATGAAGATTGTTTCTTATGCGTGTAGTGAAACTATTCAATTAACGTTTTTTCACGGTCTATAAGTGTTGTGTACTTAATTGTGGAGGAATGTGGATGTTCAGTGAAGAGTGAAGACTGTGTTTGTGTTTTACCTGTACCAATATTTCGTTATCATTCAATGAAATTTTCAAGCCAACGGGTTCAGACACGTAGCTTTCTCAAAAGTAAAAAGCTAATATTTTTGTGTCTATCACGAAAAACCAAAACCTAATTGACAAAGAATATTGAATATTTACTTCAAATGTCTTTAAGTAAGTGTTGGGAATTGTTCCAAGCAAATTCCCCATGATATTGAATAAATATTTATTGAAAATTTCTTTTACACGTTAATTGCATTGTTTTTTATTTTTATTAGTAATTGTGTTAGTACATTGCAAGTTACCTTTATAGATTTAAAAAAAATAAACACGTTTCGTTAACTACTTTCCCTCTCAGAATGAAAATAGAAGGATAGGGATGAGTGTGGGGTCTAACTTGCGAGAGTTCCCGCACGGGTACGCAGAGGTAGTGGGGGAAAACTTGTCCTATGGCACAACACAAAGAACAAACTTTTTAAAGTAGCTAAAGTAAAATAGCTTGAAATAAATAGAAAACAAAAATCAAAACGCACTAGCCTACAATACTACGTAAATCAATTAAAAAACAACAAAATTTAAAATTATAGAAAGAATAGTGCAAGTCACCCGACAACTGCTAACGATCGCAGTCCAAAACGCACGATTTACATATTGGCGGTATCTGGAAGTATGTGTCGTGCCCGTCAGAGCGGTTGATTTAGCCGCCAAGAGACTGGAGGCTCGCGGGCAGCGAGCTGACGTCAGAACAGCCACCGCGCGGTTCTGCAAGCGCGGCGGAGTGGAACAGCAGCGTTATCGGCGGCAAGGAGCGGGAGCAACCCGTTTCCCCTTCCAGCCCCGTGAGGTGACGCGGCGGAGGGGAAGTGACCGTGGCGCTGATAGGCGGCGCGCGGGACGCGCGCGGCCCCCAGACTGCGTACTGCGACGTGTTGAGTGAGCGACGGTGGTGATAAGAACGAACTCTTACGATAACGACTCGGCCATATCAGGTGTTACGAACTCTGGAACTTGGTATTGAATAGCTGCTTGTAACTGGACTTTCTCGTCCTGGATTACTCGGTCGATTTCTGCTTTTGTACATGGTTTTTCTCTTTAACGTAGCGGGTGGCTACGTCCAATAAATTTTTTTGTTTGTGTTCTATGATTTTTTCCTTTTCTCGGAACACAACAGTATGTACA
>JAHLJT010005437.1:58005764-58017149 GCA_031308135.1 Acheta domesticus | reverse complement strand
ACAGTTTTTAAGACAGTTGGTGAGTTTTATGACTTTGCCCCAAAACTTTTTCACGCTCTCGCATTATGTTGCAGATCGCCCTGCATACGTCTTCCAGAACCGGCAGTTTCTCCCGCTTATCCTCAGTATCAATGGTCAATCAGAAATCAAAAGGTTTGTGTTTTCTTAAAAAATGTTTTTAATATTTACAAGAAAGTTGTGTATGTTGGGAAATATCTATATTAAGCGTTTTGGCAAGCATGTAATGTTTGGTTTATTTATTTTAAGCTCTATTTACTTTGCATTCATATTTTCTTTTTCCAGAATTCAGGACAACTGAAAGCAATCCAGGTAAAGACTTTTTATTTTTAAACATGAAAAATGGTTGGGGGTTACCTAAAACATTTAGGAGAAAAAATATAGTTATATTTTTATTTAGAGTTATTGATGAGAAATATCAAATAAATTGTAATATTTCCATTTTTCACTTTGGTTCTCAAGTAACAAGCGTTACTGCAAATTATTTCAAAATTTTCTTTAAGCCAATATTTATCTGCACGGTTATTATTCAAAACTTTAAATATTGTTTTGTTCAGAGCTCGCAGATACTACCACATCAAATGTGAGTATACTTATTTTTTTGCTTAGAATGTAAAATGACCTGTTAATTCAGTCGTTTGAAGACCATTTCTGGTGTTTGTAATGCTTCAAAGCACTTTATTTCAAAACCACATGTCTCAAAACCGACGATAGTGTCAACATCAGGAAATATTGATACAACTTTCTGAGGGTGGCAGGTCAGGCAATGAAGTTTCAACGTTAACATTTCGGAGAAAACTGCGAAAACTGTTTCGCACAAGAAACTTACTGAGCAAGTCCTATGTAGTTTGATCTGAGGCAGGTCCTGTGTAGTTTGACTGATCAGGTCCTGCGCAGTTTGACTGATCAGGTCCAGTGTAATTTGACTGAGCAGGTCCTGTGGATTAGTTTTGACTGACGAAGTTGTGTATAGTTTGACGGAGCGGGTCCTGTGTATTTTAACTGAGCAGGTCATGTGTAGTTTAAGG
The DNA here is from genome assembly GCA_031308135.1 of Acheta domesticus. Classification (NCBI taxonomy): domain Eukaryota; kingdom Metazoa; phylum Arthropoda; class Insecta; order Orthoptera; family Gryllidae; genus Acheta; species Acheta domesticus. The sequence goes on along the minus strand of JAHLJT010005437.1, from coordinate 58,016,103 downwards.
TCCAGTGTAGTTTGAGAAGCTCCTGAGCACTACCTTGACTGATCATGTCCTGTAAAGTTTGACTGAGAAGGTCCTGTGTACTAGTTTGACTGACCAGTCCTGTGTAATTTGACTGATCAGGTCATGTGTAGTTTCACTGAGCAGGTCCTGTGTATTTTAACTGAGCAAGTCCTGTGTATTTGTCTGGTGATGCAGCTAACGAGCAGAACTCTGGCGGCGAATGATTCTTGTTTAAATCATGGCTGCAATCTTTTCTACTTTCTCACATACTACTTACGTAGTATACATAAAGTATTTTAATACTGCAACAAAAACCGACGATTATTTGACAGAAAATACGTTTTGTAGGTCCCTGATACCAAATAAGTAGATTTTTCTTTCTCCTATTAATTAAATCACAATTATCCTATGTATTAACTCTCTCTAACACGTTGTGTAATCAGAATTCACATTTTGTGAATCTTTGATACCGAAAATTTGTTTGCGGCAAAACGTTTAACTGTCTGCCCGTCGATTCGTCAGTGAACTGCGGTAACTACGAATTGATATTACACGATCGATTTTGATGACATCAGGCCCTTTGTCTTTGAAACGGATATTTTTATTTTCGCGGATAATTTACGTGAAGCTTCAAGGGCATTTAATTTTTTTTTCAGAAATAGCTCCAATTTTTTTTTCTCACTTAGAGAAAATTATACTTATAAAAATGAGACAACTCTGATTTTCGTTGTAATTCTTTGAGTTTTCCAAAATTTGAAAAGTTTAAAATTTGTTCGTCTTCCTTCAACCACACTATAAGACATTTTTCCTTCATGAAATCAGTTCTTCAAAAATAAAGCATTAAATGAGGTCATGTACGTTTTGTTCAAAATATGAGAAGTTTTGGTATAATTTTGATTGAAATAGAGGCAATTCAAGATTTTCTGAAATAGGAATTTTTAAGAAAAAACTCAGATTTCTCAAAACGCGATGTATTTAATTTTCGTGACTTTCTGCACATTCCTTATCAATCCTCACTTGTTGATTGATTATATAGTGTTTCCGTGCGCGTTAACCATTAATCTCATTATCCTCGCAAGTGTAGTATATGTTATATCCAAGGAGGGGATGGTGTTTCTTCCTTCTAGAAAGTGTGATTCGACGCCGCTGGGCTAACGGGGTTTCCCCTTCAGGCATCCCCGAATCGAAACCCCGGCCAAGCCCGGTCAAGCTCACCCGACTGCAGTGGCGCAGCGTAAAGGCTGACCTACAATAGCCCGCGAACGGGAACGGCAACGCCAACGCGAAGGCGACGGCGGAAACGGGAACGAGAGGTACGTGCCCTTCACAATAAACGCCAACGGGAAGAGGAATAGCGCTATGAACCTGTAGCGGCAGAAACGAGTACTTCAGGAAAGAGTCACCGAAACCAAAGCACTTCTAGCTGCGCTGCTCTTGCGCTGCGGTTTTTTACGTGTGGTAGTATGAATAATGAATACTTTAACGAAATATATTAATTAAAGAAATAATTAATCAGAATGAAAAAATGCAAAAACTACTAAGAACGTATGGAAAATACAACTAACGAACATTTAATCAATAAACAAAAAACTCCAATGTACTTAAATGAAACATAAAAAATTATTTTGTGGGAAATTGTAATTCTATGTATTAATATGAGTAGAAAACGAAAAATTCTGAAATCACTAAAAGAACTAAAACAATTCAACGACGGCTAACTAAATCCTCCTCAAACCCTAACCTCGCAAATCCACGCTGTAACCTCAACATCGCTCCAGACTAGTTTCGCGTGCAGGCCGCGCGCTCGATCAGCTGGGAAGCTTCGCCTCCATTTGCTGTACTCTCAATGGTCGAGAGGCTTCCCGTTCCCGGGCCGAGATAAACGTTGACCATCTTTCGCGTTCCCGTCATGTTGTGAACGCCTGCCTGAGATGTCCGCCTTCAACATTCTTTACGTTCGCGTTCGCGTTGCCGTTCCCGTTCGCGTGCTATTGTAGAGCAGCCTTAAGACGACGCTAAGAAGCTGAGCATCCTCACCTAAAATGTTAATCAAAGAGTCCTAAATATTGTATCGATAAACTTACAAAAGGTCCGTTGAGCGAAGCACGTTTTGAATTAATTTTAAAAGTGATTTCCTGTGATTGAATTCGGATTATTGTTACAAGCTGGCCTCTGATTGCTTGGACGTTAAAATGGTTCTAGCATCTGCCACGAGATTGCGCAGGGCAATGACGCATGCGCAGATGGCGAGGTTCCCCCCTCCCCACCTCACCCCTCTCTTTCACGAGTTTCACGAGAAAGATTCACGAGTTTCGTACGCTAGCGTAGGACTGTGCAAAGAGGCGTATGAGCAAGTTGCTCGTTTGTGCACGAGAGCGCAGCACAATTGACGTTGCTAATGAAATATTTTTCTTTCTCACTTGAGATTCTCTGCTTGGTCATGGGTTCAAATAGGAGAAATAGTACTTGCCTACTAAATCTTAATTGATATCTAAGAAGATTAATTCTTCCTTAAATATATTAAATATTAGTTTGGTCTGAAATGTATAAATTCAAAAATGATCTCATTACCAATCGCTCATGAGAATTAAAGCTAAGCCATTGCACAGTTTGCTTTCAAGAAGTCTCCTGACATAAGTCTGTTGAAGTATTGTAACATTAGTTTTGATAACATAGATTCCAGAGAACATTAAAGAACATTAACATGTGTTGAGATGGCTTTATTGTTGAGCATCCCCAAACGCGCGGAGTCACGCTACGCCACTGCCCGACTGGTCTCCCGGAATGTGTAATAGTAATTGTAAGAGTGTCTGTGGAGAAGAGGAGATAAGGACGAAGGAAAAATCACCGGCTCAGATTACGTCAGAGCCGACATTGCACCGTCTCTGCATTGACTCTGTCTAGGAGGTGTTAGGGTTTCAGTCCCGACTGTGTCTAATTTTCCATCGTAGCTACAACGGCTAGGTCGAAACAGCCGTCGTCCGGAAAGGAATTCTCACTCTGATCGTAAGAGTACTGTAACAAAATGGCCGTGGACCTCACGCGATCTTTCCTTCCTCTTCCTTGTCCTATCCTCACCCCTTACACACACACTAACGTTCACTACATTATACTTGGGTTTTTACTTCTTGGCGCGTGGGGTCTTGTCTTTACAATGAAATATTTCACAGTATTTAGCGTCGTTCTAGGTCGTGCCGCTAGAAGTTGCATGATCACGACTGTATCGAGCAGTGCTGGCGATCATGCGGCTCCTAGCGGCACGAACGAGAACGACGCGAAATACCGTGAGATATTCCGTCGTGAAGACAAGCCCTCACGCGCCAAGAAATAAAAACCCATGTATATCACATGTGCTGGGAGGACAGGTCGAGGGCTTAGAAACTTTTCCCGGCTGGAGCGGCGCCACGCTGGTGAGAGGTATCTGGTTGAGAAAAACTCAGAATTTCATATGAATAGGCTGGCGCCGGTTCTCACCATCCAGCCGGGGAAGATCACCGCCACCTCCGGAAGAAAAAACATGCACTACACTTGTGACACTGTACTGCGTTTTTTGTTTGTTTTTTTTCTAAGAGCGACCCTCAAGGCCATTCAAATCCCATCTTCGCGATGGAATATGTCACGGCATTTCGCGTCTTTTCTCGGTCTTGCCGGTAGAAGTCGCATGATCGCAAGCCCTGCTTCATACGGTCGCGATCGTGCGAATCTAGCGGAACGACTGAGAAAGACGCGAAATGCCGTGACATATTCCATCGCGAAGATGGGATTTGAGTAGCCTTGAGGGTCGCTCTTAGAAAAATCGCAGTATAATTGCTATAGCAGTAGCTCAAAAACAATCACTGAAGCAATCGCGAATGTCAGCAATCAGGAATCGCGCGCGATAGCTGTCCAACTCTACCGCCGTGTCCATCGCGTGTGACAGCTGCTGCAGCCGGTGCGCGAGGACGCCGCGGAGGAGGCGGCGGCGGCGGTGGGCGTGGCCGTGGAGCCGCCCCCAGAGGCCCCCGAGCTGCCCCCGCCGGCTGAGGTCCCCGCCCCCATGGAGGTGGACGAGCCGCCGCTCCCACCCCCGCCCCCGCCCGCCGACGACACCGCCCTGCCACCGCCGCCGCCGCTGCCGGAGCAGCAGCCTGTGATGCTGGAGGAGATGCCGCCCCCAGACCCCGCAGCCGCACGCGAACACGAGGCTTTGGAGCAGCCGCTGCAGCATCATAGCCCCAGGTTGGTTTTAGATATTAGAGAAGAAACAGACTGTTAGCAGATCATCTTATGCTCAGGTTGGTTTTAGACATTAGAGAAGAAACAGACTGTTAACAGACCATGTTAGCTCCCGGTTGGTCTTAAACATTAGAAAAGAAGCAAACTGTTTACAGATCATCTTAGCCTCAGGTTGATCTTAGACATTAGAGTGAAAATAATAAATCATTAAAGTTAACAATTACCTTAGCCCCAGGTTGGTTTTAGATATTAGAATAGAAACAGACTGTTAACAGATCATGTTAGCTCCAGGTTGGTCTTAGACATTAGAGAAGAAACAGACTGTTAACAGATCATGTTTGCCGGGTTGGAGTTAAACATTAGAGTGAAAGTAGACTGTTAACAAATCATCTTAGCCGAAGGTTTGTTTTTGATATTAGAGAAGAAACACGGTTAACATATCATCTTAGCCCCAGGTTGATCTTAGATATTAGAGAAGAAATAGACTTAACAAATAATCTTAGCCCACGTTTGGTCTTAGACATTAGAGAAGAAACAGACTGTTAACAGACCATGATAGCTCCCGGTTGGTCTTAAACATTAGAGAAGAAACAAACTGTTTACAGATCATCTTAGCCTCAGGTTGATCTTAGACATTAGAGTGGAAGTAATAAATCATTAAAGTTAACAAATTATCTTAGCCCCTGGTTGGTTTTAGATATTAGAATAGAAACAGACTGTTAGCACATCATCTTATCCTCAGGTTGGTCTTAGACATTAGAGAAGAAACGAACTGTTAACAGACCCGGTTAGTTCCCGGTTGGTCTTAAACATTAGAAAAGAAACAAACTGTTTACAGATCATCTTAGCCTCAGGTTGATCTTAGACATTAGAGTGGAGGTATTAAATCATTAAAGTTAACAAATTATCTTAGCCCCAGGTTGGTTTTAGATATTAGAATAGAAACAGACTGTTAACAGATCATGATTGCTCCAGGTTGGTCTTAGACATTAGAGAAGAAACAGACTGTTTACAGATCATCTCAGCCTCAGGTTGGTCGTAGACATTAGAGAAGAAACAGACTGTTAACAGATCATGTTTGCCAGGTTGGTCTTAAACATTAGAAAAGAAACTGTTTACAGATCATCTTAGCTTCAGGTTGATCTTAGACATTAGATTGGAAGTAATGAATCATTAAAGTTAACAAATTATCTTAGCCCCAGGTTGGTTTTATATATCAGAGTAGAAACAGACTGTTAACAGATCATGTTAGCTCCAGGTTTGTCTTAGACATTAGAGAAGAAACAGACTGTTTACAGATCATCTCAGCCTCAGGTTGGTCGTAGACATTAGAGAAGAAACAGACTGTTAACAGATCATGTTTGCCAGGTGGAGTTAAACATTAGAGTGAAAGTAGACTGTTCACAAATCATCTTAGCCGAAGGTTTGTTTTTGATATTAGAGAAGAAACACGGTTAACATATCATCTTAGCCCCAGGTTGATCTTAGATATTAGAGAAGAAATAGACTGTTAACAAATAATCTTAGCCCATGATTGGTCTTAGACATTAGAGAAGAAACAGACTGTTGCGAAATTATTTTAGTCCCACGTTGCTCTTAGATGTTAGAGAAGAAGCAGACTGTTTACAGATCATCTTCATCCTTAGGTTGGTCTTAGGCATTAGAAAGGGAATAGGCTGTTCCTAGATCGATGCGAAACCAAGACTACTGACCGGCTGGGGTGACTCACGGCATCATCTGATGCCACTCCAGTGCCTATGACTGGGAACTCCTAGAGTTTGTAACACAATGGTGGTAGAATCTTAGACTCTAGCTACAGGACTAGGTCGAATTCAGCCGCTCTCTGGAGCAGATTTCTAGCGGCCCACTGTTCCAACACCTTTCCAAAAATTTTAGTGGGTTGTTTTTATTGGATATGAAGAATAGAAACACCTTCTTTATATTATTCTCATAAAACTGTGTACGAGACGTGTTCATAATTCTGTGGAAAGGTGTGTGAAAAGAAGACTTCAAACAATAACTAGTGCTGCTACAGAATGGCACAGACTTTCCCGTATTAATTTTCTATTTCGTTTGGTCTCGGCTTGCTATTCGGACTTGACCCATTCCTTTGCCTGCTGCCCTCTATCGCCACCCAAAGTACATTTTTTTACATTTTCTTAATTTTTCGGTGTCCCAATAATAGAAAGGAAATATTAATTTTTGAATATTAAAGAATAGTCAAACCTCATCCTAAATGACAATTTACTTTGAAAAATTTGTAGCCGCTTTTAAGAAAATGGAGTTTAAGCACTACTAGAAATGCGAAATTTGAAGCTCTTTTTTACACGAAAATTTTTGAGTTTTCGATACACTTCATTTGAAGTCATTTACAGTACTTACACAACAAATACGATATTATTTACAAATTGCTGGTAATGTGCATATTAAAGGTTTGACAGAACTTTCAAAAAAAATACATTGTGTAATTTTGAAAAACAAAAATACCCCAAATTGAACTTAACGACATATTAAAGAGTGCTATTAACACTATCCGTTCGCAAAGTTGGAAGAAACAGTTTGCAGCCATTTGTGAAAAAATGGCGTTTGAGCGTTTCTGAAAATACGGTATTTTGAGCTAGATTTTACAGAAAACGGTTTAGTTCTGTAGAAACTTTACTTGACATCATTTAAAGCACATGTACTCAGTAATATAATAATGTGAACAAATCGCCGCTAAAGTAAATATCAACGACGTGAAAGACAAGTAAAAAAAGTTACATGTTTGTATTTTTTGAAAAAAAACAAAGGATAGAACAATATATAATTTATATCATCTCTTAGAGTATATTTAGCACTATCCCTACCAAAAGTTTAAAGAAAAAATTTGGAGCCGTTTTTTGAGAAAATGTAGTTTTTGCTTTAAAATTGCAAATATTTCGCGCAATATTGCCAGAAAACTACTACAATTTTCAAGAAAATGTATATAACCTTAATGAAAGAACTCACTTTGGAGAACAAATTATATTTGGAGGAAAAATATCTTCGAATTTGTCGTTGTAGGCAGACGCCGAAAAAATTCAAACCTCTGGAATTTTCGAAAATTCAGAGTTAACCGTGAAAATGAGACTTATGCCACCTTAATAAGTGTATTTTACTCTATTGTCACAAGGAATTTAAAGAAAAAAATTGGAGCCGTGTTTGAGAACATTTTGAAAATGTCCGGAGGGCTTCGTGTAAAGTACCCTGTAATTTTGAAGAAAGTTTTTCAAAATCGCGGCTCCTCGAATGAAACCAGATCGATCGGAGAATATTCATTTTGGAAGAAATCGTAGTTATGGTTTAGGAGCTAGTGTTGTTCACTGACAGACAGACAAACGAACGGACGGTTTGAAAAGAACCAATTTTTTGGTGTCAGGGGACCAAAAAAGTGTATTTGCGTTGAAATCTCGAAATCGATTTTCCGCAGCTTTACATAACTTTCCCTACACTACATATTACTCCGTATATACGTACGTTTACGGGGAAGTAAAAAGGCTGAGGGGCCAATGGAGATTACAGAAAACAGGGAGGATAAAAAGTACAATGTTTTGCAATTCATTTCTGGATTATATAGTAAATTTACAAAGTAGCCTAAGCTGATGAGAATGATTACCTTAAAAATTCAGTCCTAATAAAGAACAGTATTGTTACATATGCTAAAGATAAGGTTCTCTTAACAGAAAAGGAAGATGTACAGTTTCCCTCCGATATAAAGACTGAGAAACTTAAGCCAAACTAAAGGGACTATGGAATACAAAAGAAATATTCGAGAAGCCTAAAGTAGAAAAAATATTGTCGAAGCATAAGTTGGACATGAACCAGAATTTATGAATCCAGGTATCCTATCGATAGAAAGAAGATATAAAGACAGGATTAGCTTGGGAACATTACAAATTAAGAAATCCGGAAAACAATGAATTCTGTGATTGAACCCAATACTTTTACTAATAATTGATAATATTATTCAGGACTTAAGATAATCCAAAAAGATTATACTGCCCCAAATTCTTACGTTTTATATCGATCGTATTCGTCCAGGCCTTAACCTCTATCATCCCCCTTCCCTGCCGGAACGAAGAAATCGCCCCCCCTCCTTATCCAGTCGGTCGTCACCATGGTCGGAGTCCTTTTCCCCCTTCACTTTCACTCGACAATCGACCAGGGCCTTGCAACTCGCCATCATAACCGCTGACAAAGCACGACGGTGCTACTGTAGGAGGCACTAGTGTCGCCGGGTACAGCTGCAGGTTAGGCTAGACAACATCCGCACATAAAAATTGGCTGATTTCTGAGAAATATGAAAAGTGTCTTCTAAATGCTCAATTATTCATAATATAAAAATGTAAGAAAACGCTGAATAAAAAGCGAACATCGACGCTATTGTTCGTAACATTACGTGCCTGCTTGCGTCTCGCTAACCTACGCAGCAGCCACGCACGTTTAAAGTATCGTTGCCAACAGTTCGTACTTTAGTTCCTGTAGGAAGGTGATGCAAGAGAGTGCGCCACTGTAATGGTCTCCAACGCGTTATATGGGAGTTAAAAGGCTCTGCCTCAGATGATGCAAACCACAGTAGAAGGTGCGTGTTAAGCTCTCGCATCCCTCGACCGCCCAGTCCACGATTTTGGTAAGCTCCACGGTCTTGTACCTAGTTATAAGAATTTAATAATATTAAAAAAGCAAGTGTTTCGACCAAGTAAAAAAGAAATCTTATTGATTTGCTTTGTAGGTAAAATAACAAGGGCGGCGGCTTGCCCAAGTTGCCCCACTGGAGTGTTTCGTGATGGCCTAGTCATTACGAAATGTCAGACATGAATTTATAATCTAATCGTAAATTTCTATAACGTATTCTAAGTAAGAACTGTACCTAAGGAGTAATGGACAATTTTGAAATTTTAACTGTTTAAATTTTAATAAACTAGTGCTTATTTTATTGTTTAATATATGTAAACAGCACCTATTCAATGTTGATAACACTCCTTTATGACGAAGTTAATGGAAATTATAAATCCAACCAAACAGAGGAATCAATTTGTAAGTATTTACAGTGCATTTTTTTTTATTTTTCATTAGACCTGAGGACTGAAGGCCAACTTCTTCCGAAACTTCGAGAAAACAAATTGTTCTTTCTTTATTTGAAAATGTAAAATACTTACTGCCTATAACATAAAAAGGACGTTTTTATTTGAAACTAAAAATAAATAGCCTAGAGTTCAAAGTTATTGAATTATGAAATTATAGTAATACCTATTTATTCAATATAAACGTCCGTATAATTACCGTCATTTTACTTTTCCGTGTAGTACTTATATACGTATTATAGGGAAAGTTATGTAATGCTGCGCGAAGAATTTTCGGTTGGAATAAATTCATTCCCTGACCTGATAACGAAGAAGTGGATAAAACCAGTTGCTAAATTAAGAAAAAAACTTCCCTAACATGTGGTGTAGCCAGTTTTAAGGGTCCTGGATACCAAAAAACCAATTGAAAGCGAAACTTCCGTCCGTCTGTCCGGTGTACGTGAACGACACTAGCGCCTAACTATGCGTACAATTTTTCCAAATTGAAGAAACCACTATCCATTGGCCTGAGACGAAGCTCTGCGATTTGAATAACATTCTAAATTTTTGGGGATGAAGCCCTCCAGACACTTTCAACATTTTCTCAAAAATGGCTCCAAATTTGTTCTTCAAACTTTTCGAATGGATAGTGCTATTTGCACTCTTTAATATAACGTAAAGTTCAATTCGGGGTATTGTTTTGTTTTTGCAAAACTTACATAAATGTAATTTTTAAAGATCTCTCACACCTTTAATATGTATATTGCCAGTGAGTTGTAAAATTTATTGTGTTTATACTTAAAGTGCTTCAAATGACTTCAAATGAAGTGTTTCGAAAACTGAAACATTTTCTGTGAAATGGAGCTTCAAATTTCGCATATTTAGTAGCACTTAAGCACAACTATCTTAAAAACGGCTCCAAATTTTTTAAAGGAAATTGCCATTTAGGATGAGGTTTTAGTGTTCTTTAATATTCTAAATAATATTTTTGTTCTATTATTAGGAAGACGAAAAATTAAGAAAATGTTTTAAAAAATTGTAGT
>JAHLJT010005437.1:57939128-58005664 GCA_031308135.1 Acheta domesticus | reverse complement strand
TTGGGCGGCGATAGAGAGCAGCTGTTACTAGTATAGGGCAATTCCGAATAGCTTCCCCTGAGCGAAGGAAACAGAAAACTAATACGTGAAAGTCTGTGCCATTCTTTAGCACCACTAGTTTAATTTCTTGAAAGATAGATATATGCGGAAAAATGGTCCTTTCGATTATTATTATTGAGATATTTAAGTCGTGCAAAAATATGATTCTTAGCGAAGTAAAAGCGTATTAAAACAACTTAACAGATTGTAATTTGAATTGAAAAGTGTAAATTCAAAAATTGTAATCAGTAGTTGACATCATTGCAATTAATATTTATTTTACTTCTATCGATTTTAAAAGAAGGAATGATGACAACTAATTCTTTAAAATTTAACATGCTCATCTTTACAAATTTCATGTTAACATTTTCCAAATTAAAGAATTTTAATATTTTTATTGCGTCTCTCAGCCTCGCCTTTTTGTGCGACGTGAATACGGCCCAATAAAAAGAATTGAAACTTTGTGTAATTATCATTTGCAAATATCCTTCCAGAAAAATTACTGTGGATGCATTAAAAATGTCATTGGTTGTAATAATTTTTGTAGTAACATATGCACAATTTTTGTCTTAGAACCAATTGGGAACTAAGCCGACAAACTATTCTGGAAAAACTACATCAATTATGGCTGAGTGGAAACGGAGCAACAACTTTCGACCTTCTGTGTCCACGAGCAGTTCCGAGGGTGAGAGTAGCGGTCACATTCAATATCCTTTTACGTAAGTGTAACTTTTCCTATTTATATAATTTTCTTGTTAAACAATTGGTGAATCGCATTGCCAAAGTGCAGGTTAACACAATTGAAACTTTCTCGAAAATGAAGAAATCCCAGCCGAAATCTTACCCCGTGGGTCTCTTGCAATGGGTTTAGAGTCCTGCAGGAGGCGATTTCGATCGACTGGCTGAAGTGGCTTAGGACATAACTGATGTCACTGCAGTGCCTCCGGCCGGAGAAGTCCTCGGGTTCGAATCCCGACGGGGACAGGATTTTCGTCACTAGCTAGGTAGCAAGGTCGAAATCTGTCTGGAAGAGATTTCTAGCTACCGGCTGCTCTGATTCCTAGTTTTCCATGGTTGGGAGATCAGTTGGAAGTTTATAGCTTGTCTCGGTTGGGGCGGTAGTCTGCTGGTAGAAGATACATGGTTCACTTACGGATTACTTACATGCACTAAGCTTACGAAATGAGTAACCTTATCAGTTGGCAGACGAATCAAAGATACTGGCCCATTCGTACTGCGTATATGTGTTTTGCAAAGGTTTACAAGATTAAAGTCGAAGACGAACATTTTCTCACCCACCTTACGTGATGAGAATTCAAATTTTCGGTTCTTGTTGCCATTCTTAGTACTTCTTTCAGAGAAAAAGTTAAGGAAAACCGAAAAGGTTATAAATCCTATTATTATTTACATCTTATTGACATTTCTTCAACAAGTTTAGTATGTTTTATTCAGTAGTTTTAGCCTCTAATAAATTACTTGGAAATAAAATGAATGATTGAAGCCAAAGAATTTGTTTACAGTTGCAGTAAAATCTGCAGTCTAATTTTACAGCCTAAGCCTTTTTTTTGTTTTGAAATTACAATCCTAATATACGAGTATAACTTTGTACATCTCTTCTGTTTTATTAAATTACATTATTATTTCCTACCAGTAATCATTCAGTTATTATTTACGTAAAGTTCCATTACAGATCATTTGACACGATTTTCATTAAAATCATTTAACGTAGTTGCGATTATTTTTATTTGTATTATTTACATAATATTTTTTTCTGATGCAGATCTCCACAAGGATAATGCCTTAAAACTGCAACAAAAACATCCTTTTGAAACAATATGCATATATAAAGAATGAGAAGTATGTTTAAAATTTGATCCTTTAAACTTTTAATACCGACGGAAATTTATTTTAAATGTATATTTTGTACATGCAATTCCTTGACAACTTAGAAACTAACACAACGTTTCAAATTTGTATTTTTACTGAATAGTGGATATAGTTTTATTTAATGTTATCAATATTTTTTTCTAATATGACGTGGCATCTAAATATGCATGCTTATTACAGACAATTTAACTTCTTTACTCTAATGTTTTAATTTATTACCATCCACATTATACTAAAAAGTAATTTTCTATGTTTTCATGTTACTTTAATGTTAAACATTGTTGTTGAAGTTTAATTTATGTTAATGTTCTCTGAAAATAGCAAATCTCACCTTAAAGTACGCACAACGTTTTCCAGTTATGTTTGTTTGTTATTAAGTAAAAAAGTGTTACAATATTCAGTTGCTGTTTTGTTTTAGAAACATTCTCCAACCATTCCCAATCCACTACCTCAATTTCACATACCAATTGCGTGTAAAGGCTGTTCTATTTTATTACTCAACGCGTTTCATCTGCTTTTGAAGGGAAACATCTATAGGCGCGTTTGGGCAAATCATCGTGAATTCGACCGGGGATATGGATCAGGGCATCAATCCAAAGGCTCAGGATTCTGCAGAACAACTCCTATTGCCGGGCCTTGATAGCAAAGAAATGGATAAATTCAGTTGTTAAATTTAGAGAAAAAAATATAACACGTGATGTGGCCATAATCCGTGTTTTTAGGTTCTTGATACTGAACTAGTGGTGCTACAGAATGGCACAGACTTTCCCGTATTTGTTTTCTATTTCCTTGTGTCTTCGGTAGCTATTCGGAATTGCCACAAACTCTTTCTTGCCAGCTACCATTTATCAACGCCAAAAGTACATTTTCTTGTCATTTTCTTAATTTTTCGGTTTCCTATTGGTAGAATAGAAACATTAATTTTAGAATATTAAAGAACACAAAAACCTAGTCATTAATGGCAATTTTCTTTTAAAACTTATGTGCCGTTTAAGAGAAAATGGCGTTTTAGCGCTACTAAAAATGCGAAATTTGAAGCTCATTTTCACAGAAAAGTTTTGAGTTTTAAAATACTTTATTTGAAGTCATTTTAAGCACTTACACTCACAATATAATAATCTTTACAAATTGCAGATAATGTGCATATTAAAGATGTGAGAGATCTTTCAAAAAAATTACAATTATGTAATTTTTGAAAAAAAAATTACTCAAAATAAACTTTACCCTAAACTAAAGAGTGTAATTTGCACCATCCGATACAAAAGTTTCAAGAAAACATTTGCAGCCATACATGAGAAAATGGCGTTTGAGCATTTCTGAAAATTAAGTTACTTTTCACAGAAAACGGCAGTGTTTTCGAGAAACATTACTTGACATTATTTAAAGCACATGTACTCGTAAATATAATAATGTGAACAAATCGCCGCTAATGTAAATATTATCGACGTGAGAAACATGTGAAAACATTTACATTTTTGTAATTTTTGAAAAAAACCAACCGATAGACCAATATGGCTTTTATGTCATCTGATAGAGTACATTTACCACTATCCCTACCAAAAGTTTAAAGAAAAACTTTGGAGCCGTTTTTGAGAAAATCTTGTTTTTGTTAATTTTTTAATGTTGCACATATTGCACGCAATATTGCACGAAAACTACTAAAATTTTGAGAAACATTTAAATGACTTTTAGGAAAGAACTCAATATGCAGAACAAATTTATTTGAAGGAAAAATCTCTATCTTCAATTTTGTAGTTGGAGAAGGACGCCGAAAAAAATCAAACTTTCAAAATTTTCGAAAATGCAGTTATCCGTGAAAATCGGACCTATGCCATGTTAATAAGTGTATTTTACTCTATTCATACAAGAAATTTAAAGAAAAAAATTGGAACCGTTTTTGAGAAAATTTTGAAAATCCCGGGGGGCTTCATATAAAGTACCCCCAAATTTTGAAGAATCTTTTTCAAAATCTCAAAGCTTCGACTAGAATCAGATCGACCGGGGAATATCCATTTTGGAAGAAATCGTACGTATGGTTTAGGCGCTAGCAGTGTTCACAGACGGACAGACAGACCGACGGACAGACGGACGTTTTCCTTTCAATTGGGTTTTCGGTATGAAGGACCTAGAAAACAGTTTCTGGCTACACCACGTGTTAGGGGATTTTTTTCCCTTAATTTAGCAACTGGTTTTATCCACTTATTCGTTTTCACGGCCCAGCAATTAATTTTTTTTCCGCCGAAAATTGGCCATTTTTTCGCCCAGCATTACATAACTTTCCCTATACTACGTATATCACTCCGTGTATACGTACGTATACGGGAAAGTAAAAATCGAATGACAACAAAACGTCTGTCCGTCCATCTGTGAACAACGCTAGCGGCTAAACTGTTAAACCGATTTTCTCCAAAATTGATGTATCCCAAAATCGATCTGGCTGATATCGCGGACCCTTGAATTTGAGACATATATTTTAATTTGGGGTACTTTGCAAGAAGTAGGTGGGACATTTTCAAAAAAAGGATTCATCGTTTTTGTTCAATTTTGCTGCTGGACGTTTAAGAGACTGGTGCAATGTCCTCATGTTTGTTGATAATTCTGATTTTTCAAAAATTGCAAAACTCAAATTTTTTCGGAGTCTTCCTACAATGAAAATAAGAAAGATTTTTTTCCTGATTGAAATAGATTCCATAAAGATAGATTTTGAAATAAGGTCGTGTACAATTTTTCGCAAATTTGAGTACTTATCGCGTAATTTTTGCCTGCAATACAGGCGAGAGAGTACGTGCCGTTTTAGCACCGCTAGTTTAAATAGCAATAAAAAAAGGTGATCTAGTGTTCCGCGTACAAATCGAAGGTACAAGAAAACAAGATATATTCTAATCGGTAAGTAGTAATTTCGATTCTTATTAGGTCTTAAAATGTAAGTAGCTGGCCACAATATTTACCGTTTTCTTCATTGCAACAGGTTTTCTTTGAAAAGTAATGAACTGGATAAGCAGAGGGTAAATTGAACGCGAAGAGAACAGGATTTGTACCTACAAAGAACAGTTTTTCGTAGTGTACATTTTAAAAATATGATTTTTTTTCAGATCAGAAAATGTCCCTCATCTCTGAAAGTAGATGCAGTTCCTTCTATTTTCAGTTTCCCTGGTCACCTTATGCCATCAAATTAGCAAGTTTGAAGACAAGAAATCAATACTGGAACCTTAAAACAGGTACAGTAGAACCTTGGATTGTGAGTAACTTGGTTTTCGAATGTTTTGCAAGATGAGCAGAAAAATTTTGAAGGTATTGTGTCTCAATATACGAGCGATGTTTTGTAATACGAGTAGGACTAGTAGTTAGTCTCCCCCCCCTCCTTCCTCTGCAACGGAATTGTTCGTGCAGCGATTTTCTCATACGTGGTTTTATACGTAGGTCACTCCAAAAGTAAGCACATGATTTTTTTAAATGCGTTTACTTTTCTACATTTTTTCTCTTTACAGATATCGTAGTATCATTCTTCTCCTGTGAATTCGTAGTTAGTTCAGCCTGTTTCCTCAAGTGTTGCTTTCGTAGCACTCTTTTAAGATGGCTGCTGCATTACATGTTCGTCGGAAACAACCTTCTGTGAGAACGAGACAGTGCCAAACATTCACAAGAGGTTAAAAATGGGAATGGAGATGATTCTGTTGATCACAGAGTTAGTCGGTGGTGTTATATCCAGGAAAACACAGAAGTTTCGTAAACCAAGTTTTATTAACAAATGCAGCAAGGCAAACTTTACAAATCCGGTAACCAAAGAATAATACCAAATAACATAGCCAGGTTACCGTTTACCAATAGATGTCCCAAGTACAAAGCCGTTTCACCAATTAACAAGAAGAGAGTCCAATAATACAATTGCCGGGTCTAATAATATCGCCTTGTCCACAACTATATCACTTTTCCACTCCGAACTTCGCTTTAGCACTGTCCCTCTGCTCGGCGGCGGGGCCCGCTTTTATTCTCCCTGGCGACATAGCCTCGCATCCATTCCGGGGCTTCGCTAGCTGGCCGCCTCTTCTTTCGCCCCGTCTCGCTACGGCCCGTTGCTCCCCGTGCTGTCGCCGAGTGCTGGCGGTGCGGCGCGCGATTCAACTCGCCGCGCACCACCATAACACCCTCCCCTCTCGAAAACGTCGTGTATGGTGCGAACCGCACACGACGTCTAGCCGACCTCATCGGCGCCTCCGACTGCAGGTTCGGCGCCGGTTGCTGCTCCACCGGGTGCTCGGCTGGTTGCTCCGTTGTTCGCTGTGTTGGCTATTCCTGTAATCGATCCATATCAATTAATTCTCTCATTGACTTTTCTCTCTCTGCTCTTTTCCCCATTGCATCTACTGGTTCCAGTGTGTATCTCGGGCGCACCTGGCCCTGATGCCTAACTACTACTTTTTCCAAAACTTGTATTTGGTACATCTTACTTCCCATGGTGCTTATAACAATGCCCGGCCACCAAGCAGGATCTCTCTTAAAACTGGTACAATATATCTTATCTCCTACCTTATATTTCTGCTCCACCGCCTCTTCTTTGCGATCGTTACCTGGCTTTAACAAGGACAGCAGGGTTCTGTGCTGCCGGCCGTGTAGCACCTCCGCTGGGCTCCTCCCCTCTGCTCCTGGCAGCGTCCTTGTATGTTGCCAAACGCGCAATAAAGCGCGGCTCCTCGGTGTTCCTGCGTCCCTCGCCTTCTTCATGGCCGTCTTGAAAGTGCGCACGCACCTTTCCGCTTCTCCATTGGACTGGGGATGGAAAGGAGGTGCGCAAACATGCTTAATGCCGTTTGCCTTACAAAATCGAAAAAATTCTTCAGATGTAAATTGTGGACCGTTATCTGAGACTACTGTCTGCGGGAGCCCTTCCGTAACGAATATTTTCTCCAATGCATCTATCGTGGCTCCGGCCGTTGTAACCCCCATCTCCACTATGTAAGGGAAATTAGACAGTGCGTCTACCGCCACTAGCCACATCTTTCCCCAGAACGGGCCCGCAAAATCTACATGAACTCGCTCGCACGGAGCTTCCGGCTTGGACCACGAGTGCCACTCTTGCCGCGGTGCCGACTGGTTCATCTGACAAGCATTGCACCGCCTGACCATGTCTTGAATGTCTTTTGCCATTTCTCTCCAATAGCAATGTCGCCTAGCCAACTGCTTAGTATTCACTACACCCCAATGTCCCTCATGTAGCAACTCTAAAATTTGTTTCCTCAGGACCTTCGGCACTACTACCCTAGTTCCTTGGTCCCCTGCCAATAATAATACCCCTGCCTTTACTGAAAGTCTTTCTTTTCGTACCAGGACGCATTGCTTCTTAGCAACTTCCTCGGCCACCCTTTCCTCACATACTCCCTAACTACTCGTAACTCTGGATCCTCGTCTACTGCCGCTGCTATTGTGGCTGCTGTGATGGGGAACTCTTGTAATACCTGCCAGTCCTCTTGGTCCAGTTGCTGGCACACCTCCTCGGACCCATCAAATCCAAATCCGGTCCTGCTGGCAGCCTGGAAAGCGCGCCCGCGTTGGCGTGCTGCGTAGTCGGCGTGTAATGAATCTGATAGTAATAGTCAGATAAAAATAAGGCCCATCTCTGTAGTTTCTTCGCTGTGCCTTCCGGTAACCTCTTCCCATATGAAACAATTGCACCAAAGGCTTGCGGTCGGTAATTATGTGAAATTTTGATCCGTAGACATACTCATTAATTTTTTTTTACACCAAATAAACCGCTAATGCTTCTTTTTCTACTTGTGAATAGTTCCTCTGATGTTTATTTAGAGACTTCGACGCGAAGGCTATGGGGCGCTCCACACCATTTTCATCCTTTTGTGACAGCACGGCCCCAACACCATAGTCGGATGCATCAATAGCTATCGACGTCACTCTTCCTGGCACATAATGGTTGAGTTGCGTAGTTTCTATTATCGCACTCTTCAGTTCCTTAAGGACTCTTTCGCATTCCGGTGACCACACAAACTTGACACCTTTCTTCTTTAATGCATTTAATGGTGCCGCAATTGACGAGAAGTTCCTAATAAATTTGTTATAATAGTTAATCTTACCTACTAATGCCTGCAATTCTTTGATATTCTTAGGTGCTGGTAGGTTTCTAATTGCTTGCACATGTTGCTGCGTCGGCTTAATTCCTGACTGTTAGTTCGTGACCTAAGAAGTGACCTGTTGCTTAAAAAATTCACACTTATTGAAGTTCACTTTAAATCCCCACTCTTTTAACAATCCTAGTAAACTCTTCAAATTAGTCACGTGATCTTCTGTTTTTCCCTGTCACTATGATATCGTCCAGATAGTTAATGCACCCACTTACTTGAGACGTAATTTTCTTCCAACACTTTTTGAAATATTGCTGCTGCTGAGGCGACCCCAAACGGCAATCGGTTGTATTGATACAACCCCAACTGTGTGTTTACCACTAACACTTTTTGCTTCTTCATTTAGAGGTATTTGTAAATACGCGTCTTTAAGATCAATTTTGGTGAACTGCTGCCCCCCCTGCTAGTTTGTAAAATAAATCTTCCGGCTTCGGAATGGGGTGTTGCTCAATTTCCAGCTGCTCGTTTACCGTGCTTTCAAAATCTCCGCATAAACGAATGCCGCCATCTCTTTTTGACACCACCACCAAGGGAGTGGCCCACTTGCTGGTAGCCACCTTTGTTATAATCTCTTCCCGTTCCAATCTTTTGATCTCTTCTTCCACTTTGTCTCTCAGTGCCCATGGCACTGGACGAGCTTTAAAAAAACCTGGGCTTACTGCTTTCTTTTAACATTAGCCCGGCTTCGAAGTTATTACACTTGCCCAATCCAGGTTCAAACACTTCCGGAAATTGATTTCTTAATTCACAGACCAATGTTGACACTTTCTGTTGCTCTAACGCACACACTTCATCCACCACACCTAAAACCGATCTTATCAAAGCTGTTTAATCCTAGTATGTTCACTACATCATACCTATCCACAACTAACACCTCTAATTCTGCTTTCCTTGATTTATACTTAACTGGTACCTTAATTTTCCCTAGCACTTTTATGGGGTCTTTGCCAAAACCATACACGGGTTTTTCTATTTTTCTCACTTGTGGGTTCCCTAATTTCCTGTACGTATCTAAGTTTATCAATGTCACAGTTGCACCAGTGTCTACTAAAACCTTCACTTCCTTCTCGCCCACGTCCAACTTTATTATTAACTTATTCTGCCCTTTTGCCACTTAACAACTGGTGTACCACATTCACGTCCATTTCTTCTTCTTCTCTTGCTTTTCTTCTTTCCCACTTCTCTTGCCGCTCCTGCCAACACACTTCTCTGATGTGTCCAGTTTTCCCGCACTTGTAACAACTCGCCTGCCTGAATCTGCACTGCCACCTTTCGTGGCTTCTCGTACAGAACCTGCATGATTTTCTGTTATTTTTGTTTAGGCTACTATTGCTGGTGTCGCTGCTGCCGCTTTCGTATCGCGCAATCTTTCTTCCGCGATAACGCGCTGGCCGGTCCACCTCGTTATCACAGCTGCCCGCCGACCTCGCCCTAACCGGGCTGTTGCGCGGCCGCCTTATCTTGTAACCCGGCTCCTTATCAGCGCCACCTTGGCTCTCCTGGCGTTGCCCTCGCTCGTAACCGGTCTGAAATACTTGGTTGTTACTGGCGATTTCTCGTGCGGTGCGCGATGTCACTTCGAACGTCGTAGCAAATTTTTGAATTTCATCTAGCGACGGATCGCTGCTCTTGAGTGCTTCAAACCTGATTCTGTCTTCCGGAGTGTTCAAGATTACCGCGTCTCTTATCAGAGTCTCTGCATAAGATTTTCCACACTTCTTCGATTGGCACTTAAATTTGCAGCTCCTAGCTAACCCGTTCAACTCAGTAATCCACTCTGTGTGTGTTTGCGTATCTTTCTTTCTACACTGAAAAAATGCATATCTCGCCGCTACCACATGCGGCCTTTTTTCATAATATCTATCTAATGTTTCTTTTATCTCCGACCACGGCAATTTACAAATTTCTTTATCACTGCACAATTTCTTTAACAATGAATTCGTCTCACTGTCCACAGTACTTAAAAATGCTGCCCGTTTTCTTTCTTCACTTTCAACCCCATAATATATCCAATGTTGCTCTAATCTCTCAACATAATCTGCCCAACTTTCTGCTTGCGGCAGGAATGGGGTAAACGGCGCAGGCGCATGCTCGCCTTTTGCTGCACTCACCGCTAGCTGCGCTTGAAGTTGCTTCTCTTGCCCTGCAGCTATCTGTTGCATAAGTTGCAGCTGTTGTTGTTGCATAAACTGTAGTATCTGCGCTAGTTCTGACTGGGCCGGTGCACTTGCCATTTTCACGTTTTCCTCGTCGCCAATTGTTATATCCAGGAAAACACAGAAGTTTCGTAAACCAAGTTTTTATTAACAAATGCAGCAAGGCAAACTTTACAAATCCGGTAACCAAAGAATAATACCAAATAACATAGCCAGGTTACCGTTTACCAATAGATGTCCCAAGTACAAAGCCGTTTCACCAATTAACAAGAAGAGAGTCCAATAATACAATTGCCGGGTCTAATAATATCGCCTTGTCCACAACTATATCACTTTTCCACTCCGAACTTCGCTATAGCACTGTCCCTCTGCTCGGCGGCGGGGCCCGCTTTTATTCTCCCTGGCGGCATAGCCTCGCATCCATTCCGGGGCTTCGCTAGCTGGCCGCCTCTTCTTCTTTCGCCCCGTCTCGCTACGGTCCGTTGCTCCCCGTGCTGTCGCCGAGTGCTGGCGGTGCGGCGCGCGATTCAACTCGCCGCGCACCACCATAACAGGTGGGATTTCAGATTATCTGGTAAATTAGGGTAAGGGTCATTCCATATTAAATCAACACAGTTTTAATTAAAATTTTACATCACCATTTTACATTCAGATGAAATTTGACACATAGGTAGTATGAATGGTAAATAAGAAAACTATAAATTTTGAGTAAAATATTTCCACCAATTTCCGAAATACAGCCATGTAAAAGTTTGCAAAATTGGGTTCCCGAAAATTTTTAAATTCATGTAGAACCTCACCAAATTAAGATAGAGGGCTGAAACAGGTGTCATTTTTCAGCTTGCTTTATGACCTTTTATACGATTTACAACTTAATAGGGGTTGCGTTCAAAAAGTTTTTGAAATTTGAATTTAAAATTTTGATTTGAGTTTTTTCAAAATGCTCATCTTCAAAAAAATTGAAAAAATTCTAAAATAATCCTTGTATATATCCAAACAGATGGTGAAAGTTTAAAAATGGGACAGTAATGGGTTCATATGATAATCTTTATTTAAAATGCACAATATTTACTTACTCTAGATTTTACTGATTTGAAATGCTTTTTATTTCAAATTATAAGCCCTAATATTGTGATATACCAGAACGGGACATGGTTTATTCATAATATTAGTTGTATACGGGGCGATTAAATGGACTTGTAAAATGGCGATATCCGGCCCTAGTAACGCCAGCGCAGAGGGTTGCTATGGTGCAGGGCAGGTAAATAAACTAGCTGCAAGCCTCGTAGGTGCCGGAACGCTGGCTAGATCGATATAATAAAGAATATGTGATTGGTCGAAAAACGTATGACGGACGAAGGCGCGGCTACATGGGGTTGTAAGAAATGAGCGGGTTGGCGGGGGGCAATTAGACTTTCTGGTGTTTACCGCCGTGTTTTGGAAAAATAGAACGTGAGACGCTACCGACCCATCAAGGGTTGCAAAATACAGAAAAACATTCATTCGGACTTGGAGCTTCGTTGAGTGCAGATCGTTACAGTCTGACTCAGAGTGGTGGAGTGTAGGTCGTGAACTCGGCTCTTGAGTTTCGTGGAGTGCAAATAGTGTGCGGACCTTGTAGTTGAAAAGTGAGACTTATACATTTTCGTGCGAAAAGTAACAGTCGTCATCGGACTTAGAAATTATTTGCCGGAGTACATCCGCGGACTTGGGCAGTTTTGGGTGTTCACCGGACGATAGTTCGAACATTAGTATTTTATTAAACTCGTGTGAAAGATTATAAACCTAAAGCGTCGGAAAGAACTTAGCTAGATTTTATGCAGTGTGGACTGGATACTTCAGCAACCGCGCAAGATCAGAAGACAGAAGAGCGACTCGGATTCATCGGCCAAGTGAGAAGCGTCTTCGGAACGAGCGGGTCGGCAAGACGGTAACATATACTGCAGTATATTAAAATAATATCTTTTAAAAGGGGTCATTGGCCATTAAGTAATCTGTTAAAATTAACATTGAATAAATTGTTAAATTTTGTTCTTTGGAAAAAGAAAAGAGTCTGTTCATTTGTCAATCATAAGCTTCTAATTAGTTGGAAGCAGAGAATTTCCATATTTCAGATTCCACGCCAGGCTGTACAGTCGGCAGATCAGGTAATCGGCTATCTTAGCGATAGCGAATACATGTAATCCGAATCCATCGGCCCAAGCTAGCTGGATGCCCATATAATTTTGACAGAATTAAATAGGGAAAAGTTAGTATTAGTTTATGTCACCTGTTCCTGGCGCCCACATCTTTCTATAAATTCGGAACAGGTCAAACTCACGACAACGTATTACGAAGTGAAGGATGAAGGTATATTCCAATATATACAAATTATTAATTTAGTGTTTTTTATTGGTGAGTGTGTTGTGTTTTCTTCTTCTTCTTCTTCTTCTTCTTCTTATTATTATTATTATTATTATCAGACCGCGGAATGTCATGCAATTGCACATTTTTCTGACTGTGCATATCGAAAGGAAATGTGTATAACTTTACCTATCACCAAAAATGAAACAAATCAAGGTCACCTTTCAGTTGATGAACCAGATACGTGGGATCCTAAATATTTAAGCGAAAAGAATCGTTGAGGAATGAACACCAACTTTGAGCAGCGTCAGCTGGTTATTCACCATAATGCAAAGGGTTAATGATGCCCAAACGTTTGCAAAATGCCGTTAATGAAAGAAGCACAGTGAGTGACATAATCTTATGGTACATCAATGAATAGGCGAATGAACTGCAACCCGGAGGTGAACGTCCGAAGACTTTCTGATCGAGAAAAGAATCTTGTTGTGAAAATAAAAAAAGAAGGACTCTCGTATTAATGCACCAAAAGTTACTCCACAGTTATGAATTGTCATTGGCAAGAAAGTAAATCCCGGAACCGTGCGAAGGGTACTAAGGAGGTTCAATTTCCATACCCGCGTAGTCAGAAGAAAGCCACTTCTAAGTTAAAAGAGAATACCCGAAAAGATCTGACTTGGATCCACTTCTCCACAAAAAACCTGGAATATATGCACTAAAATATACCGCATACATTAAAATACGCAATAATAATAATAATAATTATTATTATTATTATTATGACCGAAGTTATAATAATAGTGACCGTATAATGGGAAACAGAGGCATTGTTAGTGCAGCAAAAAGCATTGCGAAGAACACTAGGCAAGACACGTCGAATAACACAGACACTGAAATTTTGATGCTAGTAAACATGAAATGTGAGACACAAAAAAATGTTAAAGAACACGTGGAGAGACAAACCACTCCACGAAAAATATCTAAAAATAACGGACAATGTTTAGATCAATAAAGATCTATCATTTATGTGGCTTATAAGGGGAAGAATGAAACTAGAATCGAAAGCAGTTCTAATAACTGCTCAAGATCAGGCCTTGGAACACGACATTATCATAAAGCGGTTCTCAAAATTTCCCAAGATGACAAATGCCGCATTTGCCAGGTTTACCATAAGAAATGCCGCATGCGCCATTTGATCATATCTTCTCAGCTTGTCCAATTCTAGCAAAGACCGAATACTTCAAAAATCACAACAGGGTGTGTAGTTACCTCCACTGGCAAATCTGTACCGCCCTCAAAGTTCCAAACACTGCTCCAAGTGGTACGAACACTCACCAAAACCGGTGACGTCTGTTGGATTGTGTACGATATTGTACGACCAACAAATTCAAACTGATCGCACGATAGCGGCAAACAAACCGCATATAGTCATCCGGGATTTGGAGAAAAAATCGTGTTTACTTGTCGGTGGTGCTGTACCTTGCGATCGAAACGTCGTTACCAAGGAGGCAGAGAAACGTCTTCAATACAAGAGTTTGGAAATCGAGATCAGCCGAATGTGGGGCGTGCCGAATGTGCGACGAAAAGCACAGGTCGTCTCGATAGTTATCGGAGCTCTGGGATTTGTTCCGCAAAATTTGAGTAAGAACTTGTCTAAACTCCCAGGTAATTCAAAAGACTGTGAGGTGCAAGAATTCGCTTTATTTGGAACAGAACCTTAGGTAGCTGGTTGCAACCTCGAGTAGATTTTATATTCAGCCGACTCGTAACATCTTTAGTCGTGATGTAGTGGAATAATAATAACAATAATAATAATGATAATAATCATAACAATAAAACACAACACATTCGCCAAGAAAAAAACACTAAATTAATAATTTGTATATATTAGTTCTTATAATTTGAAATAAAATGCATTTTAAATCAGTAAAATCTAGAGTAAATAATATTGTGCATTTTGAATATAGATTACCATATGAACCCATTGCAGTCCCATTTTTAAACTTGCACCATCTGTTTGGATATATACAAGGGAATATTTTGGAATTTATTCAATTTTTTTTGAAGATGTGCATTTTGAAAAAACTCAAAATCAAAATTTTAAATTCAAATTTGAAAAACGTTTTGAACGCAACCCATATTGAGTTGTATATCTTATAAAAGGCCACAAAGAAAGCTAAAAAATGACACCTGTTCCAGCTCTCTATCTTAATTTGGTGATGTTGTACATCAATTTAAAAAGTTTCAAGAACCCCAATTTTGCAAAATTTTACATGGCTGTATTTCAGAAACGGGTGGAAATATTTTACTCAAAATTTATAGTTTTCTTATTCTCCATTCATACTACCTATGTGTCAAATTTCATCTGAATCTGAGATGGTGATGTAAAATGACTGTAATGATTTAATACGGAATGACCCGTAAGCAATCTGCCGCGCAGAGGCAGACTGCGCCCTTCATGCTTTCCTGATAATGTGTAGATCATTCACAAACTCATGTTGGCTGACAAAAGTGTAACCGTGAAAGAATTGTCAATGAAAGTGGGTATCGTAGAAGCAAATATGGACAGAATATTGAAAGAACTACAAGAGTTGAAAAAACAGGTTTCTGTCAGGTGATTTCCAGGAGATGATTACTCCAGTGTGAAGAGTGTTAAACAGTGGTTCCGACGTGCTGGCCCAGGCTTCTACTGTCAGGGTATCTTCAATCGTCCGTATATGCCCTTCTTCAAACGTGTCGTAAGGCACTTGCAATAGACGGAGATAATGTGGAGAGGTGACGTTTTGTTCCCCAAAGATAAATCATACTGTAAAAATAGAACAGTAATGGAAAATAAATTGAATGTTTAAAAAATGACTCTAGTAGTTCGATAAACTTTGGACTACGCATGCGAGAAAAGTAGAGGGCTTGAACTTTCTACCATCCTTTCCGCCTGAAAAATTGTTTTTCTTTTACAATGCCAACGGGAAACGGAGAGGAAGGCCTTGTCTTGCCCAACACTACACTTCTCAAGTTCTAATGCAATATTGTCAAAGTCGATGCCACGATGAAATCGCCCCGTCACGCAGTTCGTCACCCCACCAGCAGTCAACGTCATCCCTATTGTAAAACGGCGGGGTTACTAAGGTCCGATTAAATTAAGAAGGTGATTGACACTTGTGAGTGGAGGGGAGCGACGTTGCCAGGTCGCAAACCAATGAGCACGTGTTACCGGGACACGAAAACAAACACTTCAAAAACTACGTGTAAAAGTGTAAAAAATACGACAAAAGCCTAACCTCAACGCAACTCATCACAACACAGTACACATTGCGCGCGCAGCACAGGCAGAAACGCGGGCGGTGTGGCGGCAGGGAAGTCGCTGTGCGATGCTCAAATGTTCCCCGTGTTCGGTAGTGGCAACTGAGCGACCTGACACGTCACATTTTGTTTCTCTGGTTGGCAGCTGCCATGGAAACGGGAGAGGCGTCCTGACGTCACACAACTGTCAATCACCTTCTTAATTTAATCGGACCTTAATAGTTTCCTTTCCCGACGCTAGTTGCGGAGAATAACTCATGGCATGCTACGGAGCCAAGACGCGTGCCACTGCCACTGGTAGAAGACCTTGACATCACTGTTGTAAGATTGAAGTTTACGGATGTTGAAAATTACGGATTTGCGAGGTGTGCAGTCGCGTGCCTTGAGGGCAAGTACCTCTCTGGCCAAACAGGACTGTGGAGCAACTTCATAACTCCTTCTGTCGCTAATCCTATCCTCGTGGTGTACATGATTTAACAGTTTTGCATTATCATCGAATAGTCTGCATTTCAATTATTTCTTATGGGAAAATTCGCTTGAATACAAGAGTGTTTTGGATTACGAGCACCATTTTTGAACGGATTATGCTCGTAAACTTAGGGTTCTCTTGTTTGTGGTTTTAAAGTTTTAACATTACTGTTTAACACGTTCACTGCCGAGTGTATTCTCGTTATACTACACCTCGGTACCATACAGGTTCTTCCCATATTACGTCTAGGTGCCAGTGGTAATTGGCGCACTTCGATACTTACTAGATCATTCAAATTTGTATTGATATTTTTATATTGCTGTACAGAAATAAATTTATTTACAGAGTCCATATGGACTCACGGGATAGACGTTTTGCACCTGTGAACACTGTAATGAGTCCAGAGGAGAGTATTGGAGAGAACATACGGTCTCGCATAGCAGCCAACGTGGTAAGTTCTAACACTACACTTTCTCCATTCTGACTGAATAAATCAAGCCCATATAATATTATAAATGTTGACTAGCATATTGATTATTATTCTATTTTCTCTTTAGTGAATTCAGGAGCAAAAAACAGAATGATACTGGCATGTCTTATAATACAAAAATAATAATACCAAGGCACATTTTCTCGTAACAATAAAATCACTATAATATTGAGAATATGTTCAGCTTGACTCCAAATACACCTACAGTAATTCTTTTTCAGTGTATCACTGTAAATCTCCCTGTTGTTACCCCTGAACAAGGTTTCAAATGTTCAGGTGACGTAAGGAAGTGAATGGGAGTTTCTCCAGCAAGAATTTTGTCCCAATGATTACAAACCTGCTTTGATAAAACGACCTAACCTTTTCAGAACGGTGACAAGGATTCTCGACCAGAGTAATTAGGCGATTATCATCCCATTTCATCTTTATTCCATCTACATTAATATACCCTCACTACGAATTGTACGTGGCATTTAGATTCACGTCAGAGTTATCATTTATTGTCTTGTAATAACTTGAATTTCACTTTTATTCTTACTGCATTTACGACAGAAGGCATTGTGGGTGTCCTAGTCTCTTGGAATTCACTGGATCTCAGAATTCAAACAGAACCTATGTTGGATGAAACTGTACTTCGTCTTGGAAGAAGTGTGAAGGCTCTATGTGAACGTGTAAGACGTAGGAGATGAACATTTTTACTATGAATGATATTATTAATTTGCTGAAAAAGAAGAAATGTCTTACTGAGTAACTGAAGAAATTCCTGTCAGAAATGATTTTTTAAAATTAGTTTTAAATCTAATGAAGAACAAGTTTCAAACTAATAATGGTAATCAAAATTCTGAGAATTTAAAGAATTTTGCTTAAGGGTATATTTGTATTCACCGAAATCGTTTGCCTATTTAAGGACAATAATTGCAAAACAATGGTAAGGACAATAAAAATAGCAAAAGCTACTGGTATTTTGTGACAAAATTCTAAATGAAATGATTTTGAACATGTATTATTTAAGAACAGATTGCATTAGCAAATAAATCTCTAGCTTGTACATTGAAGGAGTTCGAAAACATTAAAACATTATCACTAAGTAACTCAAAATTATGCGGATAATACTCATATTTGAAGAAACGTGTACATAAGTGTACATAAGATGATTTGAAGATCTAATATTGAAAAACAGATTGCATTAGGAAAGAAATCTCTACAATTATCATTCGGTTAACGTAGTGTATTCTTCAGATAACATTTACAAAGTAACGAAAAACCAAACAAAGAAAAAAACTCAGTGTAGGAATCATCCGATCAGCACCTTCTACAGTAACTCTAGGAGGCGGTGATTCGATCCGTACATTTTTACTTTCCCGTATACGTACGTATACACGGAGTGATATACTTAGTGTAGGGAAAGTTATGTAATGCTGCGCGAAAAAATGGCCAATTTTCGGCGGAAAAAAATTAATTGCCGGGCCGTGAAAATGAATAAGTGGATAAAACCAGTTGCTAAATTAAGAAAAAAAATTTCCTAACACGTGGTGTAGCCAGAAACCCTGTTTTCTAGGTCCTTGATACCGAAAACCCAATTGAAAGGAAAACGTCCGTCTGTCCGTCCGTCTGTGAACACTGCTAGCGCCTAAACCATATGTACGATTTCTTCCAAAATGGATATTTCCTAGTCGATCTGATTCTAGTCGAAGCTTTGAGATTTTGAAAAAGATTCTTCAAAATTTGGGGGTACTTTATATGAAGCCCCCCGGGGATTTTCAACATTTTCTCAAAAACGGCTCCAAATTTTTTCTTTAAACTTTTGGTAGGGATAGTGGTAAATGTACTCTATCAATGGCATAAAAGCCATATTGGTCTATCGGTTGGTTTTTTCAAAAATTACAAAAATGTAAATTTTTTTACTTGTCTCTCACGTTGTTAATATTTACATTATCGGCGATTTTTTCACATTATTATATTTACAAGTATATATGCTTTAAATAATGTTAAGTAAATTTTCTTGAAAACACTACCGTTTTCTGTGAAAAGTAGCTCAAATTTCGCATTTTCAGAAATGCTCAAACGCCATTTTCTCGTATATGGCTGCAATTTTTTTCTTGAAACTTTTGTAACGGATAGTGCTAATTACACTCTTTAGTGTAGCGTAAAGTTTATTTTGAGTTATTTTTTTGTTTTTTTCAAAAATTATATAAATGTAAATTTTTGAAAGATCTCTCACATCTTTAATATGCACATTATCCGCAATTTGTAAAGATTATTATATTTGTGAGTGTAAGTGCTTCAAATAACTTCAAGTAAAGTATTTTGAAAACTCAAAAATTTTCTGTGAAAATGGCTTCAAATTTCGCATTTTTAGTAGTGCTAAAATGTCATTTTCTCTTAAACGGCACATAATTTTTAAAAGAAAATTGCCATTTACGGCTAGGTTTCTGTGTTCTTTAATATTCTAAAATTAATATTTTCGTTCTACCAATGGAAAACCGAAAAATCAAGAAATGTACTTTTGGCGGTGGTATATGGAAGCTGGCAAGAAAGAGAATGTAGCAATTCCGAATAGCTAGCGAAGACCCAAGACAATAGAAAACTAATACGGGAAAGTCTGTGCCATTCTGTAGCACCACTAGTTCTAACTGTAGCCGTGACATATTCCATTGCGAAGATAGGATTTGAGTGGCCTTGAGAGTCGCAGTTAGTTGAATTCGGTCGTTTTACTACAAGAAAATATAGATACTTAACTTGTAGTTTCAGTACTTAACCCAAATTCGCCAAAAATTGACTTAAGAATGTTTACCCCGTGACCACAGAATTATCAACTTCATATTTGTAACCAGCAGGTTCTTGATTGTATCGATTAGTCACTTTTGCTTATTCGGCTATCGACCATCAATGGAACCATCGATCATCATTAACGCCCTTTAAAGTTTCATCAACCCCGCCTACCCCGATCTTGCTGGGAATTCCTGGACTGAAAGTGATGGCAGTCAGAGAAGTTTGAGCTGACCGCCACTAGCAAGGAGCGTCGACAGCCGCGGGGCGTGTTTCGTCGGTCCGCAGCGAGAGGGCGTCGCAAGAGCTCCATGACGGCAGCCGGTGGGCCGTAGGGGCTGCCACCCCACCCCTCCCCTGAACCACGCGACGGAGAGGGGCGGAGCAGGAGCCGCTGATGAGTCATCATTCATAATTCAACGTAAACGTAATGTTTTGAAATGAGTTACCAAGCGAGACCATTCATAATGCCTTGAAGTAACCGTAGACGTAACTTAAACCGCAAACTTAAAAGAGTTCACAAGCTCCACGTTTTTATGTTAAATTTACGTTGGAATTCTACCAGTGACCAGTCAGCAACATGGAAGGTCGATTTCAGATTGTGTTCAGATAGTTTGTGGTTATGTCATTGTTACTGTTCTGTGGAGAACTAGTTTGCGAACGGTTTTGATGCGTATAGTGAATTCAAAAAAATAAGAATTTGGACAATTTTTATTGCGACTTTAACTTCACATGGCGAATAAACTATTTATGTTCGACAAATTGCTAGTAAATTTGGTGCAAGAGAATCCTTGTTCATAAGACGAAACCACAACAGCTACTCTCATATATTATAAAGATAAATCGATAGCAATGTCGAAGAAAATGCTAGAAACCATGATGGAAAGATATTTTCACCATGCTAGAAACGAATCGATCAAGTTTCAGTACGTTGAATTATGATTCTGCACATCTGAGGTGAAACTTACGTTCTTCATTGTGAATGCTTGTTTTTACGTGTACATTTTACGGCTAAGTTTATAGCACCACGTTACGTTTAGGTTTGCATTGTGAATAAGGCACGGCGGTCGCGCTCCCTGGTCTGATAGCGATTGCCAAATGTGTTGAACTGCCTTTACGTAACATTGTATAACGACCCCGCTAGGTTTGTGAACTGTGACTTGGCATACGATTAGGCATATTCTCCTGGAGTTCTGGTTATTTGGCTTTGTGTATCTGGTTACGAGTTTGGAACTGCGGCACGCAGTGTTGTAATGAAAGACATTAGCCTGGCTGCATTTTTCTGCACATCCTTGGTCCACAACAAGAAGAACACTGCTGTTTGCGTGCTTTCCTGTGCCCTCGCTACCCGGACAGGAAGGGAGGTGCTACCACGCCGCTACTCCGGATATCAAGGCTTTGAGGTTACGCAGACAAGGTCGGTGATAACCATTTTGTTCACTATATATAAAAATATAAATATAATATAAAAACCTTTCTTTTTACTATCTCAAGACTGCCAACACACCGAGAAAATTCGAATTCACTAGGCAGGGACGACCCCGCTGTTATGGTGTGCAGATTTGCAGCGTTTACCGATGCAAATAAATTTTCTATTACTCGGGAACGAAAATATCTAGTTTTTCAAATGTTGCTAATCTCACGCTTGTTTTAAATTTTAATATTTATTTTGTTTGTTTCTTGTAAACGTTTATTCATCTTTCAACTACTTATATTTAAAATGTTGCGTAGGGATTTTGAAGCTTAAAAAACGTGCACAGAGATCTCCCGTTACGTCACATGCAGTTTTTTACGTTTTTTATTAAATAAATCAAATCAGATAATGTTGTCTGAGTGATGAGAACAAACCATAATATTATGAGGTCGACCGTAAATTGCGTAACTCTAAAGACGAGGAGGGGTTGAATCAGTGTTACGCTGCATTACGTAGGGGTAGGGGGTATTAGTGCTACGTAACATTTATATTTATAATTTAATTGTATATTTTTTTACATTTGTTGAAATAATTCCTTTTTTAGTCTTGTACTAAAACATTAAAATATTAACCTATTAATTGGTTTTGAAAACAAATTAATGTTATTAGATGTAGATTGTTAGCATAAATGGAAATATTTGTCATCAATGTCTTATTGATTCTGTAAGATTATGAAGAAAATATTCAAACTAATTTGTAACATTTTCTTCAGTCTATTTAAATTTTCGCAGTATACTCACGCTTATGCATCATCAACGATGGAATGTGCACGGCTTGTGATCAAAATGTTTTCGCATATGTGTCCTTGCTTCACTCACGACTTGCCCCCAGTCGGATCGTTAGGTGCAGTCAGCATCGTCAACTTATTTCAACTATAATTTTCATAAATAAAATGAATCAAAATTATTTTCACAATGCTATAATTTATTTTCATTTCTTACGTTTACAAGGGGGAGGGGTGTTGTCTCAAACGTTGCGTAATTATTTAAGGGGAATTCAAAATACTCCAAATTTGCGTTACGTAATTTACGAACGGCCCCTGTCCACCATCTCATCCACGAATTTTGTACTGCGCTTTTCTCTTTTCTTTATTTTTTGTGAGAGTGTAAATGGTTTGTCATTACATACTGTAACCGTCGTGTGATAACATTTTTTGTAAGTGTTGAAAATGAATCAAGAAGTTCATCTGTGAAAGATTCAGAACTTAATTTAATGGCAGGCAAAATCCCCATCTCGATCAGGTTTTTGTCCAGTTTCCCTGATCCATTGAGCAAATGCTGAGATGGCCCCTTGTTTTGCTTCTGGACGTAAATGTAGCTTCACTGTGCGCACGTTTTGTTGAGCACTCCTTTTGCTTGTAGTTCATTTACAGTTGAAATTGATTTTCTATAACTCGGGAAAAAACATTTTTCAAATATCTTTATTTTTCTAAAATAATTATTTTCTAAATTCATTTTTTCGTTGTTTTTTTTTTAATTCTGGCCCTCAAGAAAATGTGCGCAGGTAAATTTCTTTCCCCACACGTCATATACAGTTTTTACTGTTTTTTTTGACAAATAAATAAATAAATAAATAAATAAA
Organism: Acheta domesticus; assembly: GCA_031308135.1. Lineage (NCBI taxonomy): Eukaryota > Metazoa > Arthropoda > Insecta > Orthoptera > Gryllidae > Acheta > Acheta domesticus. The sequence goes on along the minus strand of JAHLJT010005437.1, from coordinate 57,983,028 downwards.
AAGCCAACATTATTATTTGTATTTTAATCAGAATTTTGAACAATTAGTTTTCAGCAAAGATATAACGGAGATATAATTTCATGCATTTTTGTTAATATTATTAACATTTGTTGTTTAATATTAAATGTTGCTTCTCAGAAAGTACAATGAAATGTAATATCCTGTATTTTAAGTATCAAAATATCTCACGATTGTTGGCTTAAATGTAAGTTATTGAGGACTCCATATGAATAGATTACATAATTTTAGATTAGTTTTTTTCTTTTGTTTTTGTTATTTAAAGTCGCATCAACACCTAGGTCATTAGCGACCACTATTGTGTTTAACGTTATGGCAACTGTGAAGATGACATATGATGATAGGACGAACACAAATACAACCATGCCCGAGGCGGGACTCCAACCCGCGATCCTTCGGTCCGAGATCACTACAACACTACTGGCTTAGCGATATCGGCGGGATCGGTGAATTTCTTTGTTAAATCCTTCATAATAATTATTAATGAACCTAGTCGTCTACATGAGTCTTTAAGGGTGGGGCTGGAAGGCTAGTTGCGAGACGGAGCGATAACGGAGCCGAGTAGTTAAACCTTAGGGTGGGGCTGGAAGTTAACCTTCCAGCCAAGTCCTTAAAGTCTAACAGAGAACGTGTTGTATACAATGCTTTTTTTTATTTCTAGTTTATCACTTCATCAAAATAAACAGATGCCACTTTCTTCAAGTAAAGAATTTTCATATACTTGCTTTCGAAACTCATTTCAATCTTTGGAGTATTTGGTGCTCGCTGTAGACAAGAACTTGCAGACATGACCGTGAACATTGTACAGAACTAATAGAGGACGTGATACATACGAATCTCTTTGATATTTTTAATTTATCTCTTAATCAAACTAAACATACTATACCACTTTCAGTAAGTTAAGAATTGTCAAATTTGAGGCGTTTTTCAAGAAAAAATTGTTTAATAAAATACAAAAATTGCATATTTTTCAAGCAAAATTAAGTGAAAACTATCAAATTTTCGAAAAATTGTACATGGCCTTATTTCAAAATGTGTATTTAAAGCAACCTCTCCGTTACGCTATCCGACAGCAAAATTTAATTAAAAAAATTTGTGCTATTTTTTTTGTTCTTTTGAAAATGTCTCAGTGGCTTCATGTAAAGTACACCCAAAAGTAAAATATCAGTTTCAAATTCAAGAGGCCGCGACATCAGCCAGATCGCTTGGAGAATATGAATTTTGGAGAAAATCAGCACAATTGTTTAGCCGTTAGCGTTGTTCACACACATGGACGGTCGAATTTTTTTCTACATTTAGCAATTGTAATTATCCACTTTTTGTCACTAGGGCCCGGCAATAAGTTTTGGATCGAAAATTTGTTGTTCCCCCTAGCATTAAATAACTTTCTTTATACTTCTTAAGCAGTGGAGAGTAAGTACAGCATGAGAAGACTGATGTAGCTAAGCAAATTAGTAAGTTCAAATAATTTGAAAGAATTGTAAATACTAAAGACTTCTTATTTAAAATGCATTGCAACGTCAGGTGAAAGAGCGGTGCAGGTGCAACGACTACTTTAAATGATGAGCCGTAATTGGGCAGTAAAATAAAATGATACATTTATTTCCGACCTACGGCCGGGGAAGTTACATGAAAAAAAATCCCATGAGGTGGGATCACGCCCTACCTATTGAGCTCGGTAAAAAGGAAAAATAAAATAAAAGAAAGTTAATGACACTTCTGTTACACTCTACAAAAAAAATATGCCATTGCGCGGCATCGCTTAGTTTCAACAATAACAAACAAACAAACAAACAAACAACAAAAAGAAAGACCAAACACTTTAAAAGTTCGATGGCATTTTCCGCCTCGTCCCGAGGCGGGGCGCCCCAAAGCGCGGGCGTGCGTAAAAAGTCTTATCTGTGGACGAGCGTGGACTGGGGTGTCCACGTTGAGGTCGGTGGCCTTGGCGTCTTCTACAGGCGTTGTCTTACTAGTTGCAATGTTGCAACGGGAAGGCGGATGTCTTCCCGCGGTCACTGCTTGCCCCGAGGTCTCCTTGGCGTCTCGCCAACAAGACGCTGGACGAGTCCGGGTTCGTCTCTCATTACGGCTAGGACGAGCGATACGACAGCATTTAATCGCTGGCGCGGACCGTAGGCTGGCTCCTGATACTCGCGGCTCGTTCGCCCGACTTAGGCAACGAGTTTCGGTCGTGAAGCGCCCTCTCGTAACTTACAGCGCTCGCTTTTAAGCGTTACTTTCGCAGCCGACGCTCACGCGTGTTCGCTCTCACGACTACCTCCCTCTCGTAACTCTAGTGTTAGTCTTTTTTAAGATTTTGGGAATCCGTCCCTCTCCGTATTTTCCCCCTCCTAAGTTTTTTCTGGGCTCGCTGACCTACTTTTTGAAACCTCTCATTGGCCGCATCTTACTGCGTCGCAGAATTAATTTAGACGAATGGCGGTCCGAGGATTTGTGGAAATTTTCTAAATTCTCTCTCTCTCTCGTGAAATGCTATCTTTGTTGACCGGAACGCAGCTGCGTTCGTCGGGGGGGGGGGGCATTTCTATCGAGCAATTATTGTATGGCAAAAGGGGTTTGGACTTTCTTAAATTATCGCCCCAGGCGTGGAAGCGAGGAGGGGCCCCAGGATCGGCGGGGGTTGGGTCACAAAAGGTGCATTCAGTGGAGTGGTTTCGTCAAGTGGCCTCTGACGGCCATAAATTTTTACCAGGTCGGCTTCCAGTCGGAGGGCGAGACTCTGACAGCAGGACAACGGGTGGGGGTGGAGCGCGGCTGGGCCGAGGCGAGCGGGGAAAAGCACGTGCGTCTGCCTGAGAGTACGAAAAAGAAGTTTTTGTTGTAAATTTATTAAGGCACCGCTATATGCCGCCACAGTATTCTAATATAGAATACATAATATATAAAGTCGTTGAATTTCTGAAGAAAAATCTGAAGGATAGAAGTCTAAAAATCAGAAATTTTATCGAAAAAGTAATTAGTATGTACACTTGCAAGAGGCTGACGATGACATATACTTGCTTTTGAAATTCATTCTGATCTGAGTTGGTTAAACTCTTTTTAATGGACTCGAGCATTTTAGCGGTTGTTGCTATGGGCGCGCTCTTAAATCATTGTTTAGATGGTTGGTTGCTAAGGATCTAAGCGCCTGTTTATCGACATAAATAACAAAAACACAATATTAATGTTTTAAAACCATTAAAAAAATTTAGATTTTTCAATTGTTATTTAAGGATTGAAAACACGGGTTCATGGTTGTTTGTTTTTTTGGATACATGGGTTTCTTTGGATATGACGTCATTTCTTTTTTCATAGTAGCCACAATCCAATTACGGTCCTAAGGAAAAGAAAAGGTAATATAACAAGCAATGTACTGTAGCGTTACCGAATATCAACTTCATTAAATTAGCATTAATTTCTACATTTCTCTGGTAATAATCTGCGAAAGGCGCCTCCGCTGGCGCCGGGGAATTTTGGCGTGACTCCTCCCGCTCTAATTCGACACGCGCAGCTGCGCGCCTCATCCACCGCCGCCCCCGTTCTTTGTGCCCGCCTCCACCTCCGCGTGTTTGTCTTCCGGGAAGCGTTCCTTAAGAGAACGCACCCACCCCCTTCCAGCCCCTGGGCCGCCACCCAGTGGACGTCAACAAAAATTAGCTTGCCCTGGCCCACTTCTACGACGCATGTCTAGGCTTGCACGTGCGTCCAAGTAAACAATGTAAGACAGACAGACTTGAGACAGAGGATCTGGAAATTTTCCATTAAAGATCCCTGTTCAAACGCCTTCAGCGATTGGACGAAGTAATTTCACTGCGCAGTTTCCTGTAGCCTATCGCCGAACGGGTTCAAAATTGTAGTAGAACATTCTCGAACTTTGGAGAATTCTTTGGAGAGGGATCGAGGCTGCGGGCAGAAAGAAAGTAACACCCGAAGGGGCATTCCGCTTGCGACTTTTGACTGAGTAGCATCCTTTTTTTTTGGCTTTTGGCTGAGTATCGCTCTGCTTTCGACTTTCGACTGCGGCGCTTGTTACTAAGACTTCCTGAAGGCACTTCTGTGACTGCCCTCCGGGGTCTTCACTTGATTTATCTTGTGGCGAGACTTTTCAAGAGAAAGTTTCTCTTTCAGACTTGATCAATTTTCTGAACCATAGTTTTATCGGTTCAAGTTATTTAATGTGCCGTGCTTGGCCACGATTCGATGAACCAAAACAATTGATTTTGTTGAAGTAGACGTGATTATTAGTCTATCTTTGGCATAAGCACGCGGAAGTGACTGTGTTAATCGTCAAGATCGCCACCGCTTACGTCAATGCCCGTCGAAAGTGCTACCTGAAGGCGCCCGCTCGACCAGCTGAGAGGATCATTGTTCCCGGCCGCACACCCTCCCTCGGCCGCCGGGCCAGAACCGCGCGGCCCAGACGACCTGACCGCCGCCACCCGCCTCCGCCGCCGCTCGGGAGAAGCGCCCCTTTCTGAGACGCCGCCCCGCTGAATGGGGCAATGACCACGAAACTCTCCAGATGCTCGAGAGCTTCGCCGAAAGCGCTCAATTGCCCCTCTTGCGCTATGGAATGAACTTTTGCAGTTAGCTCAAAACAAGCAGGGAAGGAAATATTTCAGGCCGCGCATTGGCCGTTAATAAAATTAGTCGTAGTTTTTTGTATAATGCATTTTGTCTGTTGTTGATTGTAATAATTTAATTTTAATTTCTCTTGTTTCGCTTATTTTGGTTTGCATTACGGGGAAAACTCACGAGCTCGTGCATGGTAGTGTAAATCTAGGTTAATCTCTTTTTGAATCATTAAAATTTTTACGTTAACCTCATTCAGATATGTTCTTTCTTGCTGAAACAACGTCCACTCGCCATCCCATTTCTTTCAGGCCACCTTTCTGCCACCTGAGCTTGCTGGAAGGTAAGGCGACCCACCTTCACCGTCACTCGCGGAGACCGCTAGTGACGTGGCAGTACTTGCAATATATTTGCATTATAATCAGCAATGTATTTGTTTGTTTGTTTTCGTCAGAAGTAATTGAAGATCTAGAAATAAATAAAAAGCAAAGTTATTTTTTCTCAATGTGATAAAAAACGTTTCATTTTCTTGTATTATTCTGGCTCAAGAACCAGATAAAATCAACCTAACTAACCAAGAAGGCTTCATGACAGGAGTAACTACAAATATATCCTTATTTCCGTGTGTACATTGATTACCTTATACTTTCCAAGTAGAGGCAAAAGGGTGTCACAAAGAAACTTTTGGATCTGCTGATACTCCGCCTGATAAGCGAGATTGCAGCGCATTGTTGACAGCTTAAAGACAGTTATCAGCGCATTTAACACCTCTGTTCATTTACAAGACGTGGAATTCCACGTCAAGCATTAAGTGAAATTTCAATGTTACGTCGTCACTGGCTTTGTGAAGAAAATAGAGGATGTCTTCCGCAAGTTATAGTAAAAATGAAAGCAACGGCGTGAGTAATGAATTACAATATATTGCCGATGAAGTGAACAGTGCACCGGTGATTTTAGAAAAGTTCCAAATCGCGAAAGTAAAAAAAGGAAGGACGAGACCATTGCGACAGCAACATCAAAATACGAAAGAATGTTCGGGAAGGCACTTGATACTAAAATCTTTCTGAAAAAAGTAAAAACATGAAATTAATATTGAAGAAAAGACGGACCTAAAGAAATTGGAAACGTGCAGATTAAATTGTTAGATCGGGAGAGAAAATTACTGAAAGCTTAGGAATAATTGAAGAGGCCGTGCAATTTGGTGTTGTAGAGAAAGACATCCAAATTGCACGCCTTCATCTAGAGGGCAATCTCCGAGCAAAACAACTGCAACGCGTAGTGTTGGTACTGCAATATCGCACAAGTGCCAGAAACACATTACGAGAAAAGGATTATGATGCTTCATGAGAAGTCCAGACAAAACTTCTTTTTGATGACTCGTATTACAATGTATAAGAATATTTTATTAATGTTGTTTTTGGTATATAAATATAACTATTAAAATTGTAAAAAATTTAACTCAAATTTCTTCTCTTTTCTTGTCCTTAACGAAAAGCGATTTCATCATTGGCATAGAGCTTCTGGTTATTTTTTCATCACCTTTCATTATTTCACTCCAACTGGTTCGAAGTCAGAATTGCCCAAAGGTTTTGCAAAGTTATGGAGCACAACACATGTAAAGAATATATTTGGCACATTTTGTAATTTCACGCAACAAACTTACTGAAAAAAATAGGAAACCGACGTTTCAATTGTCCAAAACATCGTTCTATTTTCACTCTCTTGTTTCAAAAGTTAGTTGCAAATCACTTCATCACCCGGAGCAGGATTTATAAACGGAATTAATTGTAGGTAAGCTAGGCTTATAGTTTTAACCATACCTGGCATGCACAACTTCTGCCATAAAGATAAAACACAACCTTTTACTTCAACGATGAGTCTGCTACTTCGCCACACTCAGTATTGTTGAAGTATATCCTTCCCATTTGAAGTAGAAGGTAATGGTTAAACATAATATTTTACTTCTAAGTGAAGCAAATGGTTTACGATCGAAGAATAAGCTTATACTCGAAAAGTATAAGGTATTCCTTGTTTTTTTATGCGCATAGAGTTGAAGGATTTCCTTTATATTTCTCTAGTATAAACATAACCGTCTTTTTATACATACGGTCCATTGGCATTAACAGAATAAAGCACTCCCCATTCACACAATGTTGGCAAGATACGTTATCTTTCGGAATATTATGCTGCAAATATTGAGTAAACATAGAGATGAGGCGGATTCCAAACGAAAATTGATGCACTTCTGAACATGAAATCACCTTGGAGAGGGCCAGATTTATAATTTACACATGCTTAAGCCTGACACGCTGGAGATTAGTAATAATAAAACACCGATCGTGTAATCAGGTCCCATCGCGATCAGGTTTTGCGTCCAGTTTCCCTGGTCCTTTCAGCAAATGCTGAGATGGCCCCTTGTTTTGCTTCTGGACATAAATGTGACTTCATTATTTGTGCACGTATTCTAAATTTCAGTGGGAAATATAGTTATTCAAATTATCGTTGGAAACAATACGGAAAAATATTGTCGCGGCAAAAAGTATTATTGTTTCATGATGAGGGTTAAGGGCACAAATTTATAGCTAATTTACCTTTGAAAATAGATTTCATTATATAGGAGCGAATATGTTGTCAACAAAACTTTCAAAAATCTCTCGTTTGTTCTGTATTCAAAATTCGACTAGAATATGGCTTAGGATAGAGATCAGAGAATTATGAAAACGTGCATATAATTTCACATCTCCCCATAGCTCGTCACACACAGTTTTTAACTGTTTTTGACGTAAATAAATAAATATCACTAGTTTCTTATGCGATCAGAAATTGAAAGTAATCTATGCATCTTCCGGGCGTGTGAGATGTGTTTATAGTTTTGTTTGATATCCAGGAACTCGAGGAATATCTAAAAGCAACAACACAGTTTCGATTTTGGCTGAAAAAGTATTTAAGTAATTTCGCCTATTTTCATACTGTAGGTATCGCTGAATTCTCTAAGTGCGTAACTACTTACCACATAGCTGACGTCATGAGACAGCAAGACTCTAAGGAAGAAACCACCCACCGTTAAATACATGCTTTCTACGTGTTAGATTATGGAACAATATTTTGATATTCTTGGTGTGTAGGAGCCTTCGCAGAAAGAAATGAAAGGCGATGGGTTGCTGCATAACGAAGTATGTTCGTTAGAATTTCCACGGTGATATACCCCCAAAAAGTACTTTAAAATGGAAACAAAATTCTGCTCTTCAGGATGGTAAGAAAAAATTTGACCCCTAACGGCCTAATTGTCTTAATAAAAGAAGTTTAAATTAGTACACTTGCCTGGTACAAATCATGATATTGTCAACATTGGTTGTCTTGGAGCACGAGAGAAAAGTGCCTTAACTTAAAAATTTTGTACCACACACAACCACTAGCCATATGACGATAATTCACTTTCACTGCAAACAAAGTAGCGGCGGTGGTACAACACAATAGTGTAGTAAGAAAAGTAACGGAGCCGATGTCAACCTAACGTATTAGGTATAAGCCAACCCATGAAAATGAAAAATCATGTGAGAGACTAAATTGATTAAAAACCTTGTTCTATAGAGCAACTATTTTTTCTTTCTAGAGCAAACAATTCAATTCTTCTCTTTTTAACTATTTACGAAGTTATTTAAATGCTCCGTTCACCTTTCCAATCAGGTATTGTATAGATGTAATACATGGTTGATTGACTAGCGACGGCCACGAACATACCACCTTAACGGTAAACAGGGCGCGATTTGGGCGCTTGGGAGAACGCGGTTGGCACACTTGCATGCAACGACGCATAGCGGTGAGCAAAAGTGATGGTGGTGGTCTTGTCGTGACACTGTTGTGTGCAGTGATTCACGTCCACGTCCCTGTTAATTGTTGGTGTCAGAGCGAATCCTGGTCTAGGTGTGGAAGATGAAAACAAATCCAATAAATGCCAAAGAAATGAGAGGATATTTCAGAAGCTGGAGGCAAAACTAGCGGAAGCGCAGAAGAAAATATACGAGCTGACACTTGGAAACAAGAATCTACAAGTATTGGAGAACAGTTGTAGAAATGGAAGTGGCAACAAGTGATTCGAGTTGTACGTGTGAGGTGCGAATTGCAGGAACAATTGGGGAGTACATTGTTGCGGGGAGGTTGCAAGAGATCTGAAAAAGTAAATGTAAAGTACTTGTTATAGGTGACTCAAATCGTCAGGACATGGAGGAAAATGTGAAAATGTAACAAGTAGAATGTACAATTTACCAGGAATAGGGATATAACAAATGAAAAGGTATGTAGAAAGAAGCAGTTTGAGTGCAGCAGGTACAGTGGTTCTGTAAGTCGGTGCGAACAATCTGAAGAACAGAGATGTGGACAGGTTAATGAGAGGAATATATTGATGCGATATGTATTTCGTGTGACGATATTTGTACCATATTACATTGTCATGTATCCTAGAGATAAGACGGTTGTTGATTCTTATCTATATCTATACCAATATATAAAGACAAACATGCCTCGACTTACAGCGCGATAATTTTTGAATCTACTGAACCAATACTGATGAAACTTTTGTGCTAGCTTCCTTTAAAGGTCTGGAGAACTATAGGCTATGATTTACAATCACAAACCCTAATATATTTACAAAATAATTGCTTTTCTGGACCGTTTTCGCCTAGCATTACATCACAGATTCAAAAGTGCATCAATGTTTAGCTGCGCGCCACCAAAGAGACTGACGCCAACCGACTGAGATCTAGATTGAGTTCTTCTATGCATGAATTGCGAGTCTAAAGGGAAGAGATTATAATATCCTATAACCTCCTTGCAGAGGCCTTTTTGTTGATTTGTACTTGCCATTGTTTAACCTGAAATGTTCATATTTAGGAAAGATAATGGCAGTTTTCTTTATGTATGCAAGTAAACTTGATATTGATTTTAATTGCATCTAGGCGGGAATGTATTAAGTGTAGAAGTGACATGAAATATAGAAATAACTCATTTTTCAAACGGAAGTGCTTGATATTGTCGTAAAAACGGTGTGAATGTACACATCTGTTCGACTTGAAATACTTTCTGGGCTATTGGCAGTAAATTAGCATGATTATTGCGTATTTGCGAGTTGAACAAGCGAAAGTGAAACATACTATGAATCATTTATGTGTTATGCTTAAACTGTGTCAATGGATGAATTTTTGTAGGGAAAGTATTTTATTATAGTAGAGGGTGAAAGCGTACTTTTGGATGGTGAAGAAGTGATTATTTAAATTTCACATGTAAATTCGGCAAGAAGTATAAATTAACGTAACAAGAGAAAGTTGAAACTTTTCTTTATAAATACGCGAGAAGAAAAAATACGAAAAAGAGTATATTTTACAATGTGGCAATTGATAGAAAGTATGGGTACTACAGTATAATACACAAAATTTCGCAAAAAGAATACATGTGAGTAAATGCATTTTATTTTTGTTTGCATTTTTTGTCAATGTTAGCTGTAAAGTGAATGCAAATGGGGGGCGGGGACGCAGTAAGAAAGCTATAAATATATATTTTTTTAAATCTTGCACAACAAAGCTTACTGCATTTTACTCATCCCATCCACATATGTACCATATTTTTTATGTGTCTAATTATACAGACTTATGCTGTGTGCCCTCCCATTTTTAGGCGAAAACCCCTAAGGTTTTCAGGGGGTGTATGTTCGGGCCCACAGCAAAGCAGAAATAAATACGTTAATTTTCACAATGCAAGGCAGAACGGTTAAGTTGCGTAATCGGCAGGAGCGTGGCCGTTGAGCCGGCCGAAATCACGCCATCGCCTTCGCATCTGCTCTTCCGCGAATTCTCCAACGGGCGGAGACGGCTCACACGTGTGCGCCTGGCTATCTGTCGCCCCCCCCCCGCTCCATCCGTTGCAGGAGCAACGGACAAAAATCGCACAGATTCTTCCATGTCCAAATCAAATGGCAAATTGTAATTGGCCATCGCCATCCCCACCTCTGCCGCACGAGAGAGCCCATTCCTAAAGTCTTCTGGCCGCAACCGAATTCGGCAGTCCACTGAAAGACACCGTAACAGATGGTCACGTGTGTTCAGGGCTCCGCGCGATAGCGTGTAAGAATGTATAATCGTACACATTGAGCTGCATACCGCTCGCACATATATCAATTCAATCGTGGCAGTAAACATTTAAATTGTGTCTGTCGCTCTTGCGTAAGTTTACGCCCGTAATTATTAATTGAACTGTGTAACTCGCGGCTGCTTCTGGTCGGCACAAAGTAACTACAGCAGTGTGCAAGGTCATTGCAAAAACCTGTACTTGGACAAGTGTGAATTGACGCGCCAAGTGAAAATTTTATGTCAACATACTGTGCTTCTTGTAAGTGACATTCAATAACTTACTTATTAAATCTTGTTTGTGCTGGAACTTTACTTGTGTATGTATCCTGCAACTCCTTCGCCAATCCCAAGAGCTGTCAAAGGGTTTCGGAACTACTGTACCTCATCACTTAATCATACAGTCCACTCATGAAATAACGCATTATGCGTATAGTAGCCCCGAACAATTTTTTAGTGAGAAAGTCACGAACACCGGTTATTTCCAGATGGATGCAAGGCAAAGATGGGCGGGGCAGGGCAAGGCGGGGATACAATGAATAGTCGTAGGCTCCACAACAGTGCGGGAATATATGGAATTCCTTTTCCTGGCTAATAAATTACGATAAATACCCCCTGCAACGCGGGGTATTATGTCTTATGTAGTAACGACTTCCACGCAGTAATGATTACAAGAAGATTGTAACAGAGCGTGGTTATCTGATTACAGCATAGTAATATGATTATATCGCACGTATTCCATTTTGACGTCGCATGTGATTGAGACATATCGTACGTAATTAAGTTACGCCGTTTATGTATTCGTATGTATGAGTCCTGGATGTGAATAAGAAAGATACAACACGAATTTTTAAATACACGGAGCCGAAATCGAGCGTTGTTGACACGTATCAAGAATTTTTGGAAAAAAAAAGTAAAACATTTGAAGAACGATGTCCGAAGTCTTTAAATAGAGACGAATTCGAACTTGTGGAGTTTGCGAATGACAGCATTAATTAAGTCAAGGCATTTGACATTATTTTGAAAGATGAACTTTAAACTCGTAGAAGGTGATCGTAACAGTGTAAGAATCTGGGAAGATTGGAATCATAAGAACGATGAGGTGTATGGATTGATAATTTTGTCTCTATCGAAGGAACAGGTACCAGCAAGCAGAGGAATTACCACATCGAAAGACTCGTGGGAAACTTTAAAAAAGAGACATGAAGGTACGGAAAAACATGTCTATGGAAAGGAATGTCCATGTTAAGGAAGATCGCGAAAATCGAAAAATTCGAAAACAAATCGATTCAAGATTTTTTAACAGGTTTCCTTTTTTAACGCGTTGCCTAAAGAGTATAGCGATGTGACGACAGCGCTACACGCTAATCCTGATGTCAATTTCGAAATGGTACGTGAAAGTCTGAAAAAATACGAAAAGGAATATTTGCAATACAATGAAAAAAGAAATGTAGTCGCCCTTAGGACTAAAGAAGTGAAGAAATTTAATTGTTATGTCTGCGGTAAAATGGGCCATTTCGCAAAGGATTGCTAGCACAATCAAAATAAACAGAAATATAATTATAAACAATTTAATTATTCAAAGGATGAGCATAAGTCTTTGGGACACAAATAAACAAAAGACAAAAGAACATCGAAGAGTTGAACATGCGATGGTTGCTAAAGGGAAAAACGAAATTTTTCCCGAGGAAAGCAGTCGTTGGTTGTTGGATTCGGCATGTACTTCGCATATGGCTCCCGAACGTGATCTGTTCAAAATGAGATCATCCATGTAGAAATAATAATAGCCGAATCAGGGCGAAAACTACGATCGCAAAGTATTGGGAACATAAAAGGATTTTGCTTAACGAATAATCAAGAAGTCACAAAATTAAGAATGGAAAATGTTTTATTTGCGCCGAACTTAACTTCGAATCTTTTGTCCACACCTAGCTTCGAGAAAAATAAGAAAGTCATCTTTGATGACAAAGGCGCAAGGTTTTACGATGTGAATACAAGAAATGTAATCGCCAAAGTATCATTCGTGAACGACGTCTTTGTTCTTAAAGTGGGAATCAATGGAAGCGACGTTATAAAAAATAGTTTAACTGAGGCGTTAAGTGATTCGAAATGCAAAGTAAATGATTGTGATGAAATGTGCTTTAAATCCAGTGAAAATGTTCTAAGATTGTGACATAGAAGATTAGGTCACGTTAATCTGAATTACATCAAGAAAATGCGGAAAGAAGAAATGGGAGTTCAGAAGAGTTCCAGAATGAAGAAGAAAACTGTGAAGAGTGTATTCGTGGGAAGTTAACGCGATTACCGTTTAAAGAAATGAATATTGAACGATCCTTTAGAATTTTAGAACGTTTACACATAAGATTTATGTGGTCCAATGTCCGTTTTATCTATGGCGGAAATAAATACGTGGTGATTATCGTCGATTAGTATAGCCGAAGATATTTTATAGAGTTCATCGAAAATAAACATGAATGTGCTGATAAAATAATAGATTTTATAAAACGTCGAGAAAATGAAACCGGCAAATACGTGAAATACATTAGAACTAGGTCAATCATTGTAACCACGAGAACATTACTGATTGATTCGGGTTTACCGAAGAGATTTTGGGTGGATACAGCATCACTTGCCACCTACGTTTACAACGTCACACCAAATAGCAAGAGAAATAAAGTATCTCTTAAGATACGGACAGGTATCAAGCCTAATGTTAAGCATGTCGGATGTAAGGTTTACTACGCTACAGTAAATAAGACAAGAAGTAAATTGGATGATCGTGCAAAATTGGGAATATTCATAGGATACTCCTTTAATTTGTTTTGCAATAATTTGTTTTCCAGATAGAATTGCCTGAAGAAGCGACTGAAAATTGGGTCGCAAAACGTTGCAATGTTTTCAAGTTTTATAAAGATTACGTGTTATTTTATTAAGAACAAGTGTTCCCTTTCATTAATTTTAAATACCCTCCCGTTCCATATACCTTATTTGGTTTTTAACTGACTCTCCTTAAAAATTTCATACAGAATCAGTTAATAAGAAGTGATTGTCTATAATAAAAGGATAGTGAATATTTGAATCATATTACTCTCATTCAAAATCTATTTTTTTCTGTTTTTATCACTGCAATTTCAATTACTTTAGAGATAAAGACTGAAAGGAACTAATTCGACGTATTATACTGATGCATATTATAATGATCTCATTTAAATATTCAAGACAAATGCAACCCGCAACACTGTCAACATTTTGGAATCTATATCGGGTTAAATAACTCCTAACCAAAGCGTTCTATGACCTTAAAAACTAAATTTTTGAGACCGAAGCCTCAAAGAAACCTTCCTCACACAGTAATGTACAAGATGAGATATTCTTGGACATTCTATTAAATATTTGCCGGATCGGTGCTTATCGATAATACTAATACCAACTATATCTCAACCCTTGGTACTGGTGACCATCTATGTAACGTCACGTTTATAGATTCCTCCATCTTATATTCACGCTTTTTGGTACACGCGTAGTTTGCGCAAACTGACGAGGTTTATTTGCATAATTATTCAAGTTTCGCTCTCGCAGCAATTAGAAGTTCTGTTAATAGTTGCTTGATACCGATAAAGATTGTTTCTCATCCTCTTGAGTCCTGAGGTATCATATGATATACCTTCGTCTTTTATTTTTTCTACGCGATCCTAACCCGTAGAAAGTTTTGTGGCCGTCGTATCATATACTACAACGTTATCGCTTCTCAGCGATCATTTTTGTGCATTCATTTGGGCGTCAGTAGATGGCAGCACCACACGAAACGCTCGCGTTTGCCCAGCATGAAGGATGTCTCGTTTGAAATCAGGTAATTTTCACTCATTTAATGGAATTTGCATATTTTTATGAATACTTCTCTCTTCTAATACTATGTTAAAATATTTACAATAATCTTGCATCTTGTAATATTTTTAATATAAGATTGAGAGATCTCTAAACTTGAGGTATCAAATGTGATACCTCGGGATCCTATCAGGTATTTCTTCTGAACAGGGTTTTTGAGGTTATGTTGAATGTTTCTTCATTTAGCTTTGGCTGAGAAAGAAAATGTCGATCGGATTGATCCACATATCATACATAGAGTTTGATAATTCTTACTACTATGAACAACAATTTGTTCAATAATAGTTCAACAATTAGAAGAGAAAAATAAAAGTGACAGCTCTAATTCAAAAGAAACTGTTCTACTTATGTAGTTTTGTAAATGTTCTAATTTTGTAGAATTGTAAACATTCTAGTTTTGTAGTATTATAAATGTTCTAGTTTTTGTATTGTAAATGTTCTAGTTTTGTAGTTTACTGTAACAACTGTAACAGTTACTTTGTAACTTTTGTAACTCAATATATTGTTGGTCAATAATTACGTGCTTATTTACGTGCGTATTTACGTGCTTAAAATGAGGCGGAAAACAAATAAATTCATGCACATGAATCCCATAACATGGACGAATATAGAATTATTCGAACTCCGTAGAAATTTGTAAACCATCAATACAATTAATACGGCCCGTATTTTCCGATTTAAATATGGTGACTCTCCAAGGTAAGGAGGAGGAAGGAGAAGTTGACACTATCATCCAATTAGGAGTTTTGTTTGGCTTAAATTTTGGTACTGAAGCTCCCGTTTGGATTTCCTCTCTCCTTCCAGCGTCTGGCCTTAGGGTCTCACTATATATAAATCGGACATTGTTGTTGTCACTCTCATTCCTAAAAGGGAAGGGAACTTTTAGCGATATTTTTATGAAACCGCTGGCCTGCTACATGAAATGCATTTCGAAAATCCTTTGATCGTATATATTTCCAGTACAAAGTTGTTCAAAGCTCTAATAAGTGTTATTGGGGTAAGGCAGAAGTCAATTCCGCTATACACCAGACCCTACATTATCCATATCTGAATTAGCTCTTGCTCTAAATGTGAGTACAACCTTGCTTTGACTGGATGGCTTGGACAATTGTGTCTCGGAATTTGAGTTGACGATAAACTCATTCAGCAAGTTGAGTAACGATAAATTCATTCAGCAAGTGTTAAACCAAAACAACCCTGAAGAAAACTAGTGAACAGAGAATCCGGTGAACCTACGAAAACCATTACAATGCTTAAGAATGCCTGAGAATTAGATAAGCGAACCAAAGCAGATACTACTCAGCTATTACAATTAAAAGAAAACGAGGCACATCCTCCAATAAAGAACAGGATCTGCTCATAATCATTAAGATCATTGGCCCAATACCGTGCAAATAGAGTTTTTGCAAGTCGTGAATTTGAAAGACGTAACACGAAAATTCCGGAGAGAATTCTATTGAGTATGAGCCTTCAACCAATGACAGGATCTCGATTGTCGAATCTCGTCGTTCTCCGTTTTCTAGTTTACTACAAATTGGTTTACAATTTACGACGTTTTTGCAGCCACCACTTCACACAAGAATTCGACACTAATATACAACAATCAGAGAAATAACGGAAAATGAAATATGTGTAATATGAATATATATTAGCAGGTACTTAACGGTTAATTTTAGCACGTATTTTTTCTCGAATGTATCAGGAATGCTCTAATATTCTTATAAAAGCAAAAAATTAGGATTTTGAGGTTACGTGTACGTTGGGAATACTTTAACACGATAATTTCTTTATTAATTTATAAGACGCTATAATTGCCATAGATCTTTCACTTCTAAACTAAATAACATTAATATGTTTACCCTTAAATATAACACTTATTTAATTATACGTAAATATAACGGTAGGGTCTTTCAGACCCCAATTTTAAAGAATGTATATTTTTACCTGAAGGTTCGAAAGTTCTGTAAAAAAATTTTAATTATACTTTCAAGTCCTTTTAGTAGAGCTAGCACTGTTTTGAGGGAAATTAATGTTATTTTATTAAGATATTAGCACCATTCATAAAAAATTACACATTTTTTTAACAAATGTGAAGAGATTTGGATGAATAATTTGTTCTTGTTTTTAAAATAATATATCACTGTTAAAGTTTATATTTTATTAAAGGCCATAAAAAGTACTGTAACCCAGTATTATCATTATCTTAAAAATGTAAACAGTTTTTCTTATAATACCTTAGCAAATGAGACGTTATTTAGATAAAAAAAACAACTAAATAATACTTCATTAGAGATTTGATAGAAGTAAAATTTGACTGAAAAATGAAAACAAATCAAATTTTAACTATTATTTTTAATGTACACACTTAAAAATAACATTTGTGTTAAAAAGAAATTAAAACTATTGAAATCGTGTTCTAAAACAAAATAAGGATCCAAATCCGAGTGATCACCAAACAAACGCTCTCCGATGTTTCTTCGTTATCACTCTCATCTAGTAAATCTCGTATTAGGTGTAAATTATTTTTAATGTTTGATGTTATTTTGTCTAGAAAAAGTCTTAAAAACAAACAAAAACAAAAATTGCAACTTTGAAAAAGACACACGTAAATATAACAGTGGGGTCCAGCAAACCCCAAAGACACTTCCGCACTCTACTGCGAGGTTAGTAGCAGACTGTTAGAAGGCGGCAACTGTGCAAACCCTTCCCAAACGTACTAACTGAATTTACGTGGGAGTAAAATATCCCTATTATTTATTTTCCAAGTAAATTTACATAAAGAAATTTGGGTGGGGTCCAATAGACCCCAAGGTTATATTTAAAGGTTAGGAAGGAATAGGGCAAA
This sequence comes from Acheta domesticus, assembly GCA_031308135.1. NCBI lineage: Eukaryota > Metazoa > Arthropoda > Insecta > Orthoptera > Gryllidae > Acheta > Acheta domesticus. The sequence continues at coordinate 57,965,586 of JAHLJT010005437.1, read as the reverse complement.
AAGCTCTCCAATCACGGACGCGAATGAAGTACCAAGGTGATTGCAGAGGTTTGTAATAAGTCCGTTATTTGTAGTATCGGACGTGTGCCATTCAATATTTTTCGTAATACTATATCTTTTAACCCAGCAAGGGTTAACGAACTACCGAGTTGTCGCACTTTTAGCATGCGGGACCCCAGTATTTAATTTTTCTAATTTTTTAAGCCATAGTTGTAATAAATTATGCCAAGTATGTAATAAATTATATTAGAAATATATAGTCATTATTTAAATATTTTCATTTTAAAAAAGACGAATAATTTAATAAGGTTACAAAACTGTTACATATTTTAAAACTTGAATTATGTTTCAACGATTTCAAAATTTGTATGTGATTGAATTAAGAGAGAGTGATCAATTCGGTATAGTAATTGAAATCGTGGGGATAATGCTTGACTATCCCAAGAAATATTTCCACGATAAATACGATCAGCTGATTCTTTTCTGATTTTAATTTATGCACTAATAAATTATCCAAACAAATTAATAAATTTTAAACGGTTGTATTTTAGAACTAAAACAATATGTCGTACAACATATTGTTTAACTTTAACATTATTTATTTATATATACTTTGTCTTTTTTACTGTAAGTTCACAAATTTCATAACGGCAAAACGTTTTTTCTTCATTAGTGAGACATTTTTTCTCAGAAAGTGCGGGGCCCGTAGCATGTGCTACAAGTACTACTAGGATAAACCGGGACTGAACCCAACATATGATTTTTCATACGCATAACACGCTTAGGAATTTTTGGTTGTTAAACCTTATCTTATCTGCTTTGATGGTATAGTGGTTATTACGCTGGGCTACTGATCCCAAGATTGCGGGTTCAAACCCGGTCAAAGTAGGGAGACTTTTTGAGGTGCCAAAAATCGATGGTATGCATGCGGACGCTTGTCGACATGTGAAGCAGATTCCAGGAAAGGCACTTGGCCGATCCTGGCAAAATTAAATCCTCTGGTAATTTAGCAATAATCAGAGTTTTCATTTGAACTACTGGATAAGGTTACGGATATTGTATTTAGGATCAAATCCCATATCACTCTTACAGTGATATAAATCTCTACTTTCAGATTAGGTTTAATAGACAAATATTATTGTCTACTAAAAGCGCTGTCCGTTCGCAAGCGAGAATTGTTAACTTATAGAGACTTGTTGATTTATTTTACATTATTGCTAAATGCAATTAATAAGAGAAAGATTTAATAAGACAAAACAAAACAAAAGCAAGGAATGAATTCGCTATTGAAACGTATTCCTGACCTTTGGCAAAAGGCAGAATTTAAAAAGAAATTAAACATGAAATAGTAATAAGTAGCGAAGCATATAGTATACTGCGATTTCTCTAACTGCGTCCCTCAAGGCCACTCAAATCCCATCTTCGCGATGGAATACGTCACGGCATTTCGCGTCTTTCTCAGTCGTTCCGCTAGACTTCGCACAATCGCGACCGTATGAAGCAGTGCTTGCGATCATGCGACTTCTACCGGCAAGACCGAGAAAAGACGCGAAATGCCGTGACATATTCCATCGCGAAGATGGGATTTGAGTGGCCTTGAGGGACGCAGTTAGAAAAATCGCAGTGTAAATACAATACAATTCTCGGTTATTTGATAGAACAAATCTGTCAAAAATATTTTCGTCTCGAGCCGTTTCAGCTTGCGCGTGCACACCATTTTCTAGATCTGGAGGGGAAAGGAGTGCGGAGTCAGGGGAAGTTGCCCGTACCCACAGGAAAGCCGGGCTCCCCAGGAGGGCAAGGAGGGCTTGCGCAGGCGCGGTTTGACGTGCCTCACCTACACTAATCCAATACACGCAACATGGTTGGTGTTGAACTTTTCGATAAGCTTCGATCGAGCAGTAGATCGGCTGAAAATTCGAAGCAACAAAGGAACTGGCTCCACATTAGAACGTGTGGCTTTTGAACAGTGAAATTGAAAAGGACATTCCACTTCTGAAATTGACAAGGTGTATTGTTCTAGTATTACTAGTAGGGGCAGCAATTGCAAAAAGAGTGCGACCCAGCAGATTATCTTTTGTTCAACAAGATATTCGGTATGATGGATGATCATCTTGTAGATGCAACAGATGGAGTTCACTGTCGATGGAAAATGTACCAAGTGCCAAGTTGTGAAATGTGACGTCGGATTTCACGCCAAGAAGCTTTTCGTTCAATTTCATACGAAAAAGTAAGTCATTGTTTCGAGACTTATTTGAAATTATTTTTATAACTTCCAAATTTTATTGGTTTTGTTAGTGTTTGTAACTAAAAGTTCAAATATGCTGGCTCAAAGTCGGAAATGTGAACAGTCGGTGTAGCTCTGAACCGAAAAAATGTTTAAACAATATTAAACATACTCGTACAAAGTATACAGTATACTTTCTTAGAGGCAACTGCCAAGGTTCACAGTACCGGAAGTCAAAGTACGACATAAATATCATCCAAGAAAAATCTTCTGATTAATCGATTGCACTGATACAATGTTTTACAGTAGACCAAGTTTTGATCGAAATTTCACTGGCAATTTTTTTTCAATTTGTGAAATAATTGATCCAGTTATGATCACATTAATACCGTTTCTGGTCTCTTCGTGGGCGAAAAATAGTAAACAGACCTTTCATTAGGTAATCAGGTTGATACTCGTCCCAGTCTCGTGTATAATTCCATAAGATTACAGGTGGGCCCAAGCTTCTTATAGTTTGTACTAATCTTGTATTATGAACTTTATAACTTTAGATAATATTGGTAACAAGTTTTGTAAATTAATTTCTTTCTAGATTTTTACACCAACAATACCTGAAGACAAACAACCTTTGTCGAAACGTCGTGATGAAGAAAATGTTTTTTTCTAACAAATGAATGTTTTAGTAATCAATGTAAATGAACTGTCTTTAATCAAGTTAGACTATTTCTTAAATATGAATGACAATAGACAGTATATACAAAATATAAACAAGATCTATTTTAGTGGGCCTTGCATTGTGTCTGTTTGCACGAAATATTTGCAAAGAGAAAGTACTGAACATATCGCAGATAAAATATTAGAAGCTGACTAAGTTTTGAAATCATTACTTCTCACGAAAAGTAAAGACAGGTATGAGAGAGATTACATGTATAAATATTGGAGGGGAAGATTGATTGATTGATTAATTAAGGTTTAGAGGGCGCTTCAACTGCCAAGGTCATTGGCGCCCATGTCGAAGAATTTTAAAAAAGGGAATAGGTTCAGTATGTGTTACAGATGGAGCCTACCCCCTAATTAAAATCATATACATAAAGAGAGACTTTAATTCTACATCGAGTATTCAAGTAGTAGGACAGAAAGAATATAAAACAAACACGTAAAATTCATAGTAGAACTAAAAGTTGGCTGTAAAGGGGCCAAAAATAAAACAACAAAAAAGTAAAACACTATTCTATTCTCTCAAATAAGATTATATATTCCGCTTTCCCTCAAGAAGCAAAAAAGTTTTGAGAGCGCGGAATCGTCATCCCCGAGCACCTCCCTTAGCGAGTTGCCCTGGCCATGTCTTCGTCGGTTGCCAAAATATTTCCTGCAGTTCAGGAGGACGTGTTCCACAGACAGAACCGTCCCGCATGAGTCACATATGGAAGGAGTTTCTCCTCGAAGGAGGAAACCGTGAGAAAAATGGCAGTGTCCAATTCGAAGACGGGTTAAAATGACTTCCTCACGCCTAGAGGAGCGAGATGAGGAACGCCAGGGAATTACAGAATTCTTTATCCCACTTAGTTTAAAATTGGTGTTGTGCCACTCTGTTTGCCACGCTCTAAACAAAGATCGTTTCAAGTAAGCCTTAACATCGGACAATGGCACAGCAGGAACGTCGATACGAGTATTACGAGTAGCTGATTTCGCCGCCAGGTCGGCCAGCTCATTCCCTGTGATTCCCACGTGGCCTGGAACCCAACTAAGAACCAGATCATAGTTGCGGGACATGAGACTATGAATCAGGTTTTGAACTGATTTTGTCAGGTAGTCTGACGAAGGCCGGGAGACAGCCTGAAGAGAACTGAGAGAATCAGAACAGAGAACTACTCGATGCAACGTCGTTGACTCGATGTACTTTAGGGCTTTGAGTATTGCATACATTTCAGCAGTGAATGTACTGCACTGTGAATAAAGACGATATGATTTGGTGGCCCATATGCAATGAAAACTACACGCCACTGCGTCATTGTGCGATGACCCGTCCGTGTACAAGAATAGATGATCCGGATAGGCTTCCCTCGTACCCTGAAACTGCTTCTGGTAAACCAGAGGACTAGTATTTTGTTTGGAAAGATTGGAGAGTCTGAGATCAATATTGGGGAGAAGGAGTTTCCAAGGGGGAATCAGGTCATTTGGGGTTTCACAGGAGTGGGAAGATCGACATTAAGTCCCCGCAAAATATTTCGCAATCGAATGCCTGGGGGCTGGGGTAGCGATGTTCGAAGAATACAAGAAGATTCATATTTTGGGCGAGTGATTATTCGGCGACAAGGATGATTAAAGAGTCCTGACACTTTAGCACCATAAGACGCTAATAGAATATCTCGCCTTATTTTTAAGGATGGCTCCCCAGCGTCAGCTAGAATGCACTCGATTCGGCTGGTGCGATACGCGCCTGTTGAGAGGCGAATACCTGCGTGGTGTATGCTGTTGATGGGTCTAAGGGTGGAAGGAGCTGCAGAACCATACCACCACACTACCGTAATCCAATGCTGAGCGAATGAGTGCTCTGTATAACCGCAGTAGGGTAATGCGGTCGGCTCCCCATGAAGTGCCACTAAGCATTCGAAGAAGATTGAGGGGGGAGACGCATCTGGTTTGCAATGTGCGGATATGAGAGCGCCACGTGAGGGACTTGTCAAAAGTCAGCCCCAGAAACCTGGCAGTCAGTGAATGGAAGCTGATTTCCTCCCAAGTACAGGATTGGATCGCTATGCAAGTGGTATATTCTGCAGAAGTGCACTCCAGTGCATTTAGTAGGTGAGAACTTGAAACCTGTCGACATGCTCCATTCGTGCAGCTTGTTGAGCACCAGTTGGAGTTGCCTCTGGATCACACTTATGCTGCTGGATGAACAAAAAATGGCAAAATCATCTACAAACAGCGATGCCTTCACAGATTCCCTAACGACCGACGCTGTACTATTTATGGCTATGGTAAACAGAGTGACACTTAGCACCGAGCCTTGGGGATGCCGTTTTCAAGGGGGTGACTGTTAGATAGTTTGTCACCAATGCGAACTCTGAAAGATCTGTCCGATAAGAAATTTTGGAGGAATAAGGGGAGCCTCCCCCTGAATCCCCACGAGTGCAAGGTTCGCAGAATGCCATACCTCCAAGTGGTGTCATACGCCTTTTCTATATCGAATAGTACGGCCACAAGGTGTTGTCTCAGAACGAACGAGGTTGAAATTTCCGTTGCCAAAGCGACGAGGTGGTCAAGGGTTGACCGGTGTTTCCTGAAACCGCACTGAATTGGTGCGAGTACTCCAAGGTCCAGACCAAGCGCTGGTTTACCATCCGTTCCAGCACTTTGCAAACGCAGCTGGTGAGAGCGAGAGGTCGGTAGCTCGATGACAGCGACCGATCCTTTCCCTCCTTCAGAGCTGGGATAACTATAGCTTCTCGCCATACAGCAGGGATGGTGTGCTCTTCCCAGATGCGATTATAAAGGCGGAGGAGAAATTGCATCGCCACATCAGGAAGATGTTGTAACATTAGGTTGTGTATTTCATCAGGACCTGGGGCAGTTCTTCTGGCCAATGCAAGAGCAGAGCGCAATTCCGATATGGAGAAAGGTGTGTTGTAATCTTCAGATGCTCTGCAGAAGAAATCCAACGGACGGCTCTCCATCCTTTCTTTGATCAAAAGAAAGTCAGGAGCGTAGTTCGCCGAACTTGACATGGCTTCATAGTGCGCGGCGAGTTCCTCTACAATCATATCTGGAGATGTGATCATTTCTCCGTTTTTCAGGAGACCTGGCACCGTATTTGGTAAAGAGTGTCCTTTTATCTGTCGATTTTTTCTCCATACCAGGCGTGGTGGCGTGTGGCAATTGAGAGACGAAACGTATTATCTCCACGATGCATTTTTGCTCTCTAAGATAGTTCTTCTAGCCTTCGCCCTGCATCTTTTATACTCGATTAAGTTATCCACTGTTGGATAGTGTCTGAGACGAGCCAGTGCCTTTTTTCGAGCACTGACCGCTCTCGAGCAGTTCTCATTCCACCACGGAACGAAAAGGTGTCGCGGTTTACCACTTGCCTTCGGAATTGCGATGGAAGCAGCAGCGAGTACAGCGCTATTAAAATGTTCTGTCATTTCATCCACATTTCCGAAGGGACCGTCTGACAGGTTAACATTATTTTGGAATGTCGACCAGTCAGCTCGCCGCACGATCCATTGAGGGGGCCGTGCACAACTACGGCGAAGATGATCAATGTGGACAATCGTGGGGTAATGGTCGCTTCCATAAAGAACTAATATGGTCCACCGCATAGCAGTAGCAAGTGAAGAGCTGCAAAGGGCTACATCAATAGCCGTGCTAGAATTCGTAGCTACGGCAAAATGAGTTGGTTCCTCAGTGTTGAGAATAGCCAAATTCATGGTGTCGATGACAGATTCCAAAATAGCACCTCTTTGACACGTACGAGAGGAACCCCAAAGAGGGCTGTGGGCGTTTACATCACCCACAACCAAGAAAGGTGTGGGTAATTGGTTTATTAGGTTTACGAGGTCATCAACCGACACCGTGTCTTGGGTGAATATAGATATTACATACGGTGAGTGAGAGGGACGGCAGATACATCTGCACACAAACTGTTTGAAGGTCGGTGTGAACAGAGATTTCTGCAGAATGCAGCGAATCCTGGACCAAAGTAGTAACTCCGCCGTGAGCGCGGAGGCCGTCATCGACATCAACCCTATAAGGAGTGAAACCGCGAAAGTGTATGGACCGTGGTGGAGAAAGATGCATTTCCTGTAAGCAGAAAATTGATGGTGTATAAAGGGACAATAAGAGTTTTAATTCGTCCCGTCGGAGAGAAAATCCGTTCAGATTCCAGGATAGGAGAGCCGTTGTTTAAGAAGTTAAGAGGATTTCTTCTTTTCCTTTTTTCGCCTCTGCCGCCCGAAGGAGCGAGTGTCCACCCCGGCTGAAGTTTCCTCCGAGGCAGACTCATCCTGACCACTGCTCGACAGGCTGAGAGATCGCTCAGAGCGAGTTTCAGGAGTCGGGGTAGGTGGTCGGAGTTTGGAGGATCTATCATTTTTCTTGTCCAGGCCAGCAGGCCGTGTGACATCAGCCTTCCTGCGCGGCTGAGAAGTGGATTCTTGTTCTGTCTTCGTCTTTGTTGCCTTCTTGGATGGTGTTTTGTATTTTGTGGGAGTTATTATTTTCCCACCTTACAAAGGCGATGTCTCTTCAGGGAAGTCCACTGGGGATACCTGGCAACAGAAGATCGCTACTGGGGGAGTAGCAAGGGAAGACTTAATACTCGTCGCTTTGACCGTGTTCGCCAGAGTGCTAGAAAAAGAACGCCTGAGATCCACAGGGTTCTTCACCAGGTATCGGCGTTTCGCTTCCGGGAAAGATACATTCCCTGTTACTCTAATTTTTTGAATCTCTCTCTCTCTCTCTCTGAGATATGTGGGGCACTTGTTAGAGTTGGCCGCATGGTCTCCTTCACAGTTTACACAGCGCACTGGTGATGAACAAGGGTTCGGATCATGCGTGGATTTACCGCACTTTGCGCAAGCAGGGCTTACGGCCATGCACCTTTGTTGTGTATGACCGAACCTCTGACACTTGAAGCAGCGCAGGGGGTTCAGCACATACTGCCGCACGTGAAGGTTATAATATCCACAGCTAATTTTTTCTGGGAGAGAAGGGAGATTAAAGGTCAGGATCAAGGTGGGAGTGGGGATCTCTTTCCCATTCTCCTTCCTCCTGATCCTATATACCTCCGTAACGCCATGTCTCTTAAAAAAGGAGAGAAGTTCGTCCTCACTTTCAAGCGCAAAGTCTTCGTGATTGACCACTCCCTTGCATAAGTTAAGGGTAGGGTGAGTGGTCACTTCCACTTGGAGGCCGGCAATCTGCTTGGTTTTTTGGATCTTGTCAATCTGCTCGTCGGTGCGCGCTTCGAAAAGAATGGTACCATTCCTCTGTCGCACGACCGCTTGCAGCTTTCCAAAAGAGTCTTCAATGGCTCGCGCGAGGCGGACCGCACTAACACTTTTGAAGGATTTTTCAACTTCAACACATGACATTACAAGAAACCGAGGTTTCTTTGGTTTGTTTCTCCTCCCGAAAGAAGAAGCTATTCAAGTCTACCGTCTCACATCGCCTCTTCCTTGTGGAAGAGGGCAAGGGGTTTGTTTTGGGCTCCATACGATTGAAGCAGATTCGTCTCCGTGCTCCCCACCCACCATGGAGCCCAACAAAGGGACACCCCACTGGGGTGCCAGGGCTGACACGGAGATATAGTAGGGGAATGTCACAGCGCTGCACCGCCGTGGATCCCACGCTCACCCTGGAGTTCAGTGCAAGACCTAGTCCGAGCCGATTGATCGGGAGTGGGTTAGCTCCCGACCGCCCGTCTAGAAGAGTCCGTGGCCAAAGCGAGTGTATTGACACCTACAAGGAATGTTCCCCAAAAATACGTAAACGTACACCTTAGCGGAAGCCAAAAAAACGTAGCACCAGGACTAGTTGGGAAACAAACAGGTCTCTCAACTGCCAGGACACACATTCCCTCCGACACGGGTCGCCATGCACGGTAAACACATGGGTGGGCGTTCAGCATACAGAGAAGGCCCGTGAGGAAGAAAAAGGAGTGAAAAGAATTTACGTTACATGAAATGAAAAGCAAGACGATGAAAAAAATGGAGAAAGGAACACTTGAGAGCCTTCTCTGCATCAGGACGTGTCAGGACATGAACGTGGACCAACCCACCTCGACGGGTGGAGGGGAAGAAGTCAGTTGTGACAGTTTTGCTAAAGCGTACTTTTTAGAACTGGTAAACACAAGTGACGTTTACATATTTTACATTTGTATAAGTAAGACTAAATGTTTTACATCTAAAACATTTAATTTATTCACGTTAAATATTTTATTGTTCCTTATTTGAAACGTTTACTTCTACAATTTAGTTTTATTCATTCGTTGTTTATATGTAGTTGTTGCACGTATCTTTGATTTAAACTTTTGTTCATATATCATGGCCGACTTGAAATACTATGGCTGCGTCTGTGTCATAATTTAATTAAACGATTTGGCTCATTTTCTGAATTCTGATTGGTAGTTGTGGAGTTTTAATTGCACGGTGGAATTTTAATTGCACACGTAGAGATAATGAACGATTTTTCACGGAATTAATGAGTATATTTAGTTAAAACTAAACGAAAAAATTATTAAAGTAACAATCTCAGAACCTTTTAGTATTAATAGTTTTTGAAGGAAAGACAACTAAAAACAACAAAAATTAAAATAAAACATGTGAACATCAGAACTATTTAGTTTTTTAGTGCATCTGGCAAAATTGTCACCAAAAGATGATGATCGATCGTTGTCACCAGATGAAAGATCGAAGACAAAATTTAAAGGATTTCAAGTTGTAACTCTTATGTTCCAAAAACAGAGAACATAGGAGATTCTAACCATGTGTGTCTGTTTTGGTGCAGCTGAGCACGAGAAAAATAGGACTCATTTTGAAAGAAAGTGGCTTCAGAATGACCGTAAAAAGTCAACATTTAAGAAATAAGTCATCAAATTTATTGTGGTGATGAGCAGCTTCTTAAAGTTCATTTTGATAACGATTATGGGGTTAGAAGAATACAGAATATAAGAGTTTAAGTAAAGTGGAAGAAATATTCCTTTGGAAAATTGGACCATTTTATGGATACGAACCCAATGGCAAAACTTTTCTTTTTTGCTAGTTATAGTTATGTGTCATCTTCACCTATGACCAATTATGATTGTCATCATATCAAAATTAATAATAAAAATCATTAGGTGTGGATCAATAGCCAAATTATCTAGCCTACCCATGTAGATCCAAGTGGGTACTCTGTATCTCCTGGCTTGCAAGTTGTATATTTGGATTGTAAACTATCTTGTACTTGACGGATGCCATTTCCGTGAGAAGGGGTATCGTAGGGTGTAGGTCATGTCGCCAGGCTATTATTAGAAGAGTAAAAGGAATAGATCCCTAAGGAGGTATCAAATTTCGAAGGACTAAAAAGGCGACTTTTGGTAATCCTATTTAAATATCCGTAATGACAAAAAGCAGAACGTGCGACGAGATAGAAACAGAAGGGGTAGATGGTAACACCCCTCTGTTAGCTGGAGAAAGGAACGTCACGTCGAATGCAGAATGGAATGGGTCCCAAGAAAAATTGGTCACCGAAGATGAAAAATTAAATTCAAATCGTGAAACCAGTGAAGTGAAGTTCATATCGGACGACTCGCAAAACGGAGTTGCTAAAATCGATATTGAATATGTCAAGCATACATTCGCTGGCTTGGGAAAAGATGAGCTAATGCAATTCGCCAAGGATCCCTTTTGGATTCGTATGAGATGGTTTCTGTTTATTTTCTTGTGAGAACTGTGGATCGTTATGCTTGTTGGAGCTGTTGCAATTATAATTTTGGCTCCCAAGTGTGCAGGTCCTGCACCACTTAACTGGTGAGAAGAATCATTTTTGCATGAAGTCAATGTACGAACTTTTGTGGACGTAGAAAAATAAGATGGAATCGGTGTCTCATTGGTTTGAAGTCCAAATTAGATTACAAAAAATGTCTCGGAGTAAAAGGTATTGTATAATCATCAGTTCTTCAGTGCAACCACATATCGGAAGATGGGTATGTTGAAAACATCGTGGAAGTTGATCTTCTTGTTAGTACTGTTCAAGAGTGTACTAATCTAACAGCTGGTACGAAGGAAGAAGGATTGCATCTCATTTTAGATTTTATTACAATTCACACCAATAAGAAGCATCCATGTTTTGTTGCTTCTGAAAGGAGGGAATCTCCCGTCATAGATTACTACATCTGCACAGCAGGAGCCGAATAATTGTGTGGAGAATCAGCTTGGGTATTCAGTGAAAACCACAAAGAATTTTATTTACATAATTTCAAACCAGATCAACCTGATTTGAATTTCAGAAATGGTGACGTTATTAATGAATTCAAGGAAATTATGAAATTGTGACTAGTATGTGGTGTGAGTAGATTCCATAGGAGAAATGTAGCGTTCCTTGTGTAGTTTAAGGATTTAGAAGAGTTTGTGAATCCGCATACTCTTGTAACACTTGGACAATATGATTTTCTGGCACATTACAAAATAGCAAATTTTCCAACAACTTTGTATGTTTGAGATAACTGAAAGAATCTATGATAAACGTTTCATCAGATACTGTTTGAATTGTAAGCTCGAACGTTACACATTTGGTGGACTTGTAAGAGACAGTAACTTGACACATGCTTTTGATATTACAAAAATACTGATGTTTTCATCTCTGAAGCATGATTTTACTGCTGAAAATCACACCACCTATGGATTGATGAGAGTTACAGAAGGATATCGCGTATATTGGGAGCTTGGTAATGCCTACTGTTCAAGAGTTGCTTCAACATTTCACCAGAAGTTGTGAATGGTTTAAAAGCAATTGTAATGCTTTTATCAGGCACCACACCACTTTATATGGAGATGAGCTTAATATGAGTGATTCGGCTGGAGAATCTCGTGCTCTCTCTCCAATGTCACGAAGAAATAGTTTAGGGATCAATGCTAATGAGAGTAGTTCAGCTTCGAATTGAACTTTCAAGAGAAGAATGTTGAGACTGAAGAGAATGGTGAAGATAATCACATTGGTATCTATCAAACAGTTTCTAAGAAAGTTCTAATATCTCGTTCCATTGTATATGGAAAGTTTGAATCTACAGTCTATAATGACACTGTTTACTCCTACACAAGGCTTAAAAGAGGCAATCTGGGATACATGATTGTGTTTAATCCCAGTGATTAGGAAACCACTACAAATTTGAAGGAAAGTTTGAAAAGATGATTTAACTGTTGTAGTGAAGAGTCCAGATGTATAAAGTAAGGGAGAATATCAAACTTCGTAGCAAACATAGGAAAAAAGTGATTCGAGTATCCATTTCGATGACTTTTAACAAGGCGATAGTTTTGGTACCTGGATGCATTTAATATTCTCGCTAATAAAAACGCAAACTAGTGCCTGAAACTCATTGGCTGGAGTCAGATACGATGCGCACTCACGTCTTTCCATTATGTAAGGCGAAATCGACTCGCATAGCGAAACGTCTACTCCTCTTAATAGTAGAGATTATACATACGACGCCATTCCAATCGTGGCACCGTGATTTTCGCCATTTTCTTGCAGGTTTGAGTCAATTTCTTAAAATATCAGAATATCCTGTTGGCCAGTTATTCAGGTTCTTCGTATTCTACGAATGCCTTACAGAGTAGCAGAAGTGTTTGTGAAAAAGCTGGTGAGCTGGATCCGCAGGTCAGGCTTTCTTTGCGCTTGAGGCAACCGGCAGGCGTAACAAAACGACAACTCGTTTTAAAAGTTAAGGTTATGCATACGACGGCATTCCACTCAAGGTTTAAATTAAGTTAATGCCTTATTTTACGTGGAGAGACTCCGGCCATCAGGCCCGCTCTTCCGTCTGACCACACAAATTTCGCTATGCTTGTTTCACCATCTAGCGGAGAAAGAAAGTATTATCTCGTGCGACGAAACAGACGATTTGAATTTAGCTCAGAGGCTTCATTTAGGCTTGATCTTTTACATACAGTAATTCTACTACATGGGACAGCCGGATTTACTTCCCCTCCGAAGGAAGGCGAGCGAAGAGTTTTTTCGCCCTTAAAAATCCACTGCTTTGATCGGGTTTGAACCCGCAATCTTGTGTACAAGAGTCCGAGTTGTTCGCCATTTTCTCGCAGGAGTGAATCGATTTATCATCATTCATCATACAAGTAGGTTCATCTCGCAGGTGGAGTAAGATAACTCATAAGGACTAAACTTTGTTACTGACGTGTATTGTTTCCCGTTCATTTGATTAATTATTATTGGCAAGTTATGTGTTCATGAGAAAAAATGGTAACACGTGGATTTTGTTATTTTGTCCTGCTCGCAAGCGCAATATCTTTTTTTTAAAAACTGTCCTGTCTACATCTAAATGAGACAGAATTTTTATTTTCATTATTAACTTTCTCTACTTGATTGTTCCTTTCATTATTTCTCTTTATTTTTCATTTTCCTGCGCATTCATTTCATTTTTATATGCGATCGGTCCTCCTCCTGATTGAAGTTTTTCTGAGTTTACTCAATCAATAAAACAATGTAGGCTTTGACAGCTGGAGATATTATTAAAAATACCTATTATTTCCGGTCCGTATAGCCCAGGTCGATCGGACATTTTTCCACCCAAACGTTTCGTCCGCAACTGCGGTAGACTTCTTCAGTGGTCTGTGGGGACGCACTATTCTTCTAGACAACTAATAAACATTTCTTCTTTTTTTATTACGGCGCTGGGGAATTGGTGATTGTCCGCTGAGGCGCTGGCGTCGGCTATTGACGGAGGAATGGCTTAGGTTTCACCTGATGGAGTGCAGGCAATCTATGTTGCGTGGATCTTCATCTTATGAATTTCAATGGCCTCACGGTGTAGACGGGCATGGTAGCGTTCCATACGGGATAAGACCTCAACATCCTCAAACCTTACGTCATGCTCACGACCGGAAAAAGCATGTTCTGTTACTGCAGACTTCTCAATTTGGCCAAAGCGGCAGTTTCCCTTATGTTCAGAGATATTCCGTGTTGATACTCCGTTGAGTGGTCCCGATGTACACCGCCCCGCACGAATAGGGAATTCTATAGACCCCTGCTGACGATAGTGGGCATCCTTAGCCGACCTAAACAAGTTGCGAAGCTGGGTTGTAGGCAGAGTAGGGCAGTATCGAAAATACATGTATTTAAAATATGTATTTTCGATACTTTTGTAATTTGTATTTTGTATCGAAAATACATATTTGATCATGTATTTTGTATTTGTATCGAAAATACTAATACAATAGTATTTTGTATGTTCAAAATAGAAAAATACTTTTTATTGTTCCTCCGTTGAAAATTTGAATTTCAATAAACAGACAAATCTGGATAACAGAAAAAATCGAAAACACGATTCTTTTCAAATATTTAGAAGCAAGTAAGCTGAAGAATTTTTTTGGAGGCATCAGTTAACGGATTTTGGAGACCACCACACGGACGTTACATTATATTGTCACCTTATGAATCACTCTCTGGAAGAGAATTGGGCGCACTGGTTAAAAGCTTGTGCTTGCGCCGTTTAAACAGCCAATCTTATAATTAGACCGTGGATTTTTAGGATTTTAAAATATGCCTTTTAGGTGCCTAAGATATGTTCTTTTAGCATTTCAGTTTGGCGTTTTAAATGGTAGAATAGGCACAAATAAAATATAAAACGCAAAAGAAACACGATTTATCATTTATTAAATAATTCAATTGCGTTGTTCATCGGGTTTTGGTCCAAAATAATAAGATATGTCAGATTGCCGATCTTTCGGAGTTTTATAACTCCATCTTCAGGGCTAGATAAGTTTAACAACACGGTTATTACAAATATTGTTACAATGTTAATTACAAATGCATTTAAAAAAATCAGAGTGTGAGATTTGCACCATTCTCTTAAACGTATTTCATACTACGTACCACGTGGTTATATAACAATAATTTGAACATATGCTCCGGAAGAAGGTAGAAATGAAGATAGTGAATCATGCTATAAAGATGGCAAAATGTGAAAAACACGATTAATAAAAACGATTACGTCGAAGTTGCAGGAGATCTCAATGCGAGAGTAGGCTCACAACTTGTATCTGATGTTGTGGGAACCTGTGGCGAAACAACAGTTAACAATAATTGAAGAAGATTAATTGATTTTTGTGTTTATAATGAACTAAAAATAACGAATACATTCTTCCGGAAGAAAGATATTAATAAATTTACCTGGACAGCAAGAGAAACACGTAGCCTCATTGATTATATTATTGTAAATAAGAAAACAAAAGATCTGGTTAAAGATGTACATGTGTTCAGAGAAGAGATATCAATTCTGACCATTTTATGGTACGAGCAACAGTGAATATCATAGAAAAGGAAAGATTCGGGAGAAACGCTTAACAAGTAAAGTAAACTTATTAAAAGATGAGAGTATGCCATACTTATATAAAAATCTTATTGAGCATCATTTGACAATGAATTTACCAAGCATTATGATAGAAGAAAAATGGGCAAATATAAAAATATCTGTGGAGGCGGCAGCAGAAAAAGCCCTTGGCTATAGGTATAAAAACTATAGAAGAAGAGTCATCAAAATCTGGAGAGAGGATCTTGAGGAAGCTGTAAAAGAACAGAAAAATGCCTACAAGAAAATGCTCCAGACTCCGTCACAAGAAAACAAATTTGATTATAAAAGAAAATGTGCAAAAGAAAACAAAAAGAATAGAAAAGCTTATCGGAAAAGCTAGGATTATTATATAAGTTGTATTGAAGATGATGCTCAAGGACGGCAAAAATACGCATACAAAGTATTGAAACATCTTAATAAAGAAGAGAAAGACACAGCCAATATAAATGTTATCAAAGAACAAGATTGGTTGCAGTACTACAAAGAACTGTGGTATGATATAGAGGACAATGGAGACATCCAAGAAAATTACGTTCCAGAACATATAGATCCTATAAGTATGAAAGAATTAGAATGTGCTTTGAAAATTAATAGAAATAGAAAAGATGCAGGAATAGACAATATGAATATTGAATTATTGAAATATGGTGGCCCTGCTTTGGTATCGAGACAGTTGTACTTCATTAATCTATGCTGGAACTATTTGTCAAATACTAGAAGAGTGGAATGTGGCTATTGTAAAACCAATTTATAAAAGAAGTGATAGATGTCATAGAACTTCTGGTTATAAAGTATATATTGGAATACACTCCGAAAGACTGAAATCAATAGCTGACACCATCATCAGTGAAGAAGAAATCGGATTTAGAAAAGGACGATCTTCTTCAGAAAGCGTATTTACACTCAAAATACTAATAGAAACTAGTGGTGCTACAGAATGGCACAGACTTTCCCGTATTAATTATCTGTTTCGTTTGGTCTCGGCTAGCTATTCGGAGTTGCCAACACTCTTGTCAGCTGCCATCCATCGCCGCCCATACTACATTTTTTTTGACATTTTATTAATTTTTTCGATTTCCTAATAGTAGATAAAAACTATTATTTTAAGAATATTTAAAAAACAAACAGTTAAACCTTGTTCTAATGGCAATTTTCGTTGAAAAATTTTCAAGAAAATGACGTTTAAGCGCTATTGTAAATGCGAAATTTTAAGCTCTTTTCCACAGAAACGTTTTGCGTTTTCGAAAAACTTCATTTCAATCATTTGAAGAACTTACACTCATAAATTCAATAGTATTAACAAATTGCTAGAAATATGCATTTAAACGTATGAGAGAACTTTCAAAAAATTACATTTATGTAATTTTTGAAAAAAAAATCCCAAAATGCACTTTACGCCGAATTAAAGATTGCAATTAGCACTATCCATTCGAAAAGTTTGGACAAAGAATTTAAAGCCATTTTTTAGAAAATGGCAATTGAGCGTTTCTGAAAATACGGAATTTTGAGCTAGTTTTCACAGAAAACTATTCAATTTTCGAGAAACGTTATTTGACATTATTTGAAGCACATGTACTCATTAATATTATAATGGGAACAAATTGCCGCTGATGTAAATATTATTGATGGAAGAGACAAGTCAAGAATATAGCAATATGGCGTTAATGTCATCTCATAGAGTACATTTAGCACTATCCCTACCAAAATATTTTCAAGAAAATATTTGGAGCCGTTTTTTGAGCAAATCTTGTTTTTGTAATTTTTTTAAATTTCAAATATTGCGCAAAAACTACTAAATTTTCAAAACAATGTACATGACCTTAATTAAAGAACTCACTTTGGACAAAAAAATTAATTGAAGGAAAAATCTATCTTCAATTTTGCAATTCTAGGAAGACACCGAAAAAATTTCAAACTTTTGCAATTTTCGAAAATTTAGAAACTATGCCACATTTATAAGTGTATTACATTATCCTTAGAAAAAAGTTAAAGAAAAAATATGGCGTGGTTTTGGAGAAAATTTTGAAAATGTGCGGAGGACTTCATGTAAAGTACCACTACGCAGATCGATCGAGGAATATCCATTTTGGAAGAAATCGCACGTATGGTTTATGCGCTAGTGTTATTCACAGACGTTCAGACAGATGGACAGACAGACAGACGAACGGACGTTTTGAAAAGACCCACTTTTTCGGTATCAGGGGACCCCAAAACGTGTATATCTGTTGAAATCTCGAAATCGATTTTCCGCAGTATTACATAACTTTCCCTATACTACGTATATTAGGCTCGCAACAGACTACACCGAGGAATGTGTTTCCAGAAATGTGCGACGAGAAATGTGGAAAATCGAAACAAGGGACTCTGCGGAGGCGAAAGAGGTCCTCGCTCGAGTCGGTCGGCGAGCGAGTTTTCTCGGACACATTTCTGTTCCCTAATTTTTTTTTAGGTTCTCTATACTCTGTGAGATTACCAGACGTTTAAACATTTGGATTGGCGCGATCGTATTGCCAAGCTGGAAGCAGCTGAAAAGTGAGATAATGGAGTGTTTTGTAGTGTGAAATTTCGTGCAGCAGAAATGAATTTACGAAGTATACATTTTTTCTGTGATGGTATACTGACAAACTTATTTAATCTAGGCCACTGAAAACGGAATTACCCATTGTTATAGCCTATGATTTTTTGGAAAATTTTCAAACCTTTAATGCAGTTTAATGCGCTGAATAAATAGACTTCGATATGCTTCCACGCTATATTGGTTGATTCAATATGTAAACTTTCTTTAACGATTTCACGTATTAAAAACATTCTTAATGATTTTGGACTAATTTAACTAGCTTCGGTAAACCCTGTTACCACTACAACATAGAAACTCCTAGGGTTCTTCTAGGGAAGGTCCTAGGGAAACTCCTAGGGTTCGTCTTCCGACAGTGGCGATTTTTCAACATTTTGGGGATAATGAAGTAGAATTCATCCTATGTCTGGCGGAGAATTCTTTCAACCGGCTGCTTCATCGGTAGTCTCACGTGGTTTCTTTGATCAAAACCCGGCAAATGGCGGAGCCGTTTCCTAACATACCTTAGCTTTTCATAGCCCTTTCCTCACCGCTTACAAACATATTCACATGCACCACACTATCACACAAGTCGGGAGACCAGTTGGGTGCGTAGTCCTGGTCTCAGCTGAGGGGCGGCACCCGCTGGGAGTGATAATTGAAGGGGGAAACACGACGTTTAGCGCCGCATGTGACGTATTAGCAGGGAAGGAACCCCACCTCATTCCATGATATATCAGTCACCACCCTACGTGGCTATTTACTACAGTAGTTGGCGCGGCGGGAAACTCCGATCATTTATTCAGAAAGGTGAGATGAAAGGAGAATTCTCTGAGGCCAAGAACACTTTAATAAGTCGTGAATCGCAATGGCTCATATCAAATGGATCCTATTTTCAGAAAATGTCAATACTGAAACGCTTTTGACTTAGAATTTGGAAGTTTTCTGCATTAGTCTGGCAACGACGTTGTCAGTTTGTGTAGGTACCGCGTATATTACTCTTGAAGGCCGTGTTCTATGCAAGGATTCTCTTTCTATTCCAGTTTCCTGCTGCTGCTTGCTGCAGCTGCTGCTGCCGCAGCGCTTTCCTACGCAATCTATGTGCTGCTTGCCGAGCCC
The DNA here is from genome assembly GCA_031308135.1 of Acheta domesticus. Taxonomy (NCBI): domain Eukaryota; kingdom Metazoa; phylum Arthropoda; class Insecta; order Orthoptera; family Gryllidae; genus Acheta; species Acheta domesticus. The sequence continues at coordinate 57,946,617 of JAHLJT010005437.1, read as the reverse complement.
TACGACGAAAATATCGCAAAAGCACAAGTGCCATTCGCCCGCTGTTTCGCTTATCTCCTGCCAGTTTTCATTGTTTTGCAGATAAACAGCGGATAAACTGAATTATGTGTGTATTTGCGGTTCCAAAATTTGATTGCTCAGGTGACTGTTTCCGTTCGTTGTGACGTACGCTTTCACGCTGTTACTATTGATTCTTACTTATAGCCGCATTAAAAAAATGTTGAACATGAAACATTCTCGGTTGTTTACACTGAATGTGAGTTTTAAAATATGTCCTCGCAAAAACTTTTTAAATCCACAAAAAGTGACCATTATGAACAATTACAAAACAACGCAAATTAAGCAAGACTACCTGCCAAAAATGTCGACTTACACTGGACAGTCGAAAGTGGACGGAAAAAAAGGAACGCGTCCACTACGTTAATGGCAGACAAACTAGTTGCACTGGTGCAATCATTCCACACTTGAAAAAATCTATTGTGCAAATACGAAATTTGAAGCTGTTTTTCAAAGGAATTGTGTTTTCGAAAAACATAATTTTGAAGCAGTTTCACTCACATATGCTTTAGTATATACAAATTGTTGGAAATGTGCCTAAGAACGGCGTGAGAAATATTTAAAAATACGTTCGGTCATTTTTCGAAAAAAGAACAATACAACAAAATTAATTTCCAGTCATCTTAAAAAGTGCACCTAACACTGTCCGTAGAAAAAGTCTAAAGAAAAAAAGTTGAGCCGTTTTTTGACAAAATGGCGTGCATTTCTTAAAATGCGGAATGTTGAGCTCGTTTTCAATGAAAAGTTCTGAGTTTTCTTGAAAACGTTTTAAGACATTATTTAAAGCACATGTCCTTGTAAATGCTGTATTGTATAATCACTACTAATGTAAATATCAACAACCCGAGGTCTAGTCAAAAGAATACTTTTTGGTAATCTTAAAAACAAAGAAGATAGGAAAATGGCATTTATGTCATCACATAGATTACACATAGCACTCTCCATACGACCAGTTGAAAGAAACAAATGGAGCCACTTTTGTGGAAAACTTGTTTTCGATATTTTTTAAAACTTAACAAATTGCACCGAATATGGCGCAAAAACTACTCAAACTTTCGAAAAAAAATGCAATAGACCTTTTTCACACAACTATGGAGGAAACATTTTATTTGAAGGGAAAATATCTATATTGTATATCGTAGTTGAAGGAATCCCAAGAAACTTTGTAGTTGTAGGAATCCCATGTTCTTGAGCGCCAGCCGCCCCCCACCGGCGCAGCGGCCCCCGACGTCCGTCCCTGGCACTTCAACATCGACCTCAACTGACACGACCTTCCGGCGCCCGCGCCCGGCCCGGCGCCCCCCGCCATAGGTGGACGGAGAAGCAGTCGCCCCCCACTGGGGCTCGCCCTCGCCCGCCCAGAGGGCTTCCCACACTCTGCTGACTCACCCATGGAGAGGGGAACCCACTCCGACGCCTCCCTGGGCGCCGCCGCCCCCCGAGGACGTCGCGCGATCATCCCCAGAAGAAGTGGGCGAGGCGGTCCTCCCGCCCACCCCTCCGCCTTCACTTTCCAGCTCCGACGAAGACCTCGGCCGCCCCCGCCGCCACCTCCTTGGGGAGGAGTGTCAGATTCGAACGTCAGGAGCAGGAGGAGGTCCCGCCGCCCGTGCCTCCCCTCTTCGGTCCTGACTTCCACCTGCCCCCCTCCCCCCGAAGGCCAAATTTCAACTTTGATCAGGAGGAAGAGCAAGAGGAGTTCCCGCCGCCCGTGCCTCCCCTCTTCGGTCCTGACTTCCACCTGCCCCCTCCCCCGAAGTGCCAAATTTCTCAACTTTGATCAGGAGGAAGAGCAAGAGGAGTTCCCGCCGCCCGTGCCTCCCCTCTTCGGTCCTGACTTCCACCTGCCCCCTCCCCCCGAAGGCCAAATTTCAACTTTGATCAGGAGGAAGAGCAAGAGGAGGTCCCGCCGCCCGTGCCTCCCCCCTTCGGCCCTGACTTCCACCTGCCCCCCGAAGGCCAAATTTCAACTTTGATCAGGAGGAAGAGCAAGAGGAGTTCCCGCCGCCCGTGCCTCCCCCTTTCCGCCTGACTTCCACCTGCCCCCCCGAAGGCCAAATTTCAACTTTGATCAGGAGGAAGAGCAAGAGGAGATCCCGCCGCCCGTGCCTCCCCCCTTCGGCCCTGACTTCCACCTGCCCCCCCCCGAAGGCCAAATTTCAACTTGATCAGGAGGAAGAGCAAGAGGAGTTCCCGCCGCCCGTGCCCCCCCCTTTCGGCCCTGACTTCTACCTGCCCGCCCCGAAGACCAAATTTTCAATTGGAAGACCAGGAGGAAGAGCAAGAGGAGGTCCCGCCGCCCGTGCCTCCCCCCCTTCCGCCCTCACTTCAACCTGCCGCCCCGAAGACCAAATTTCAATTGGAAGACCAGGAGGAAGGACAAGAGGAGGGCCCGGCCGCGCGGCCCTCCGCCCTCCTCCTCGGCCGGCTTCGGCCTCGAATCGGCGCTCGCGCGGAGCAGCTCCTGCGGCGCCGCGCGGAGAGGGAAAGAGAGGAGAGAGAGCGACAGGAGCAGCAGGAGGCCGCCCCGCCGCTCGCCCAGCTGCCCTCCGACCCCATAGTAAGGAGGGGACCTTTTCGACGCCGCATGCCGCCCGGGGGCCCCGCCCACCCTAAGCGCGTAAGTGGTCTCCACACCAATTCCATCGCCAGTAAATCCTCACTTGCCCCTCCCCTCAGTCCGTAACTCAGCCCCTCTCCGACCGCACGAAGTGCCACGCCAGCCTCTCTACAAATAGCTCTGCTCCAGGTACATTCGTTCTTCTCATTTGGAAAGTCTAACACAACACTTAAACGGCATTATTGCGGTAATCTCTAAACACAAAATTACGGGTTTCCATAGTTCAGAATTTTATAGCATCTTGTTTTTTGTGTAATCATGCAAGTCACAATGTACAATGGTACACGGGAGCAAAAATGTAGTCACTCCCAAAACTATTAGGACACCTACTATTTTCAAGAACACTCTTCCAAATTTTTAACACAAATCATTATTATGTTTTAATTCTGCATAATTTAAATAAATCGGAGTTATACGCGAAAATAACGAAAACGACTTCCTAAAAAATTAGCTCCATGAAGCAAAATGACCTTTTAATCACCAGTTATAGAAATCAGTGCGCCTAAAAACTATTCGGACAGAGCAGGAATGAACTGAAGTATCAGCCCTTTAATATAGAAAGAAACAGTTGAAGTCAACAAACGTCGAACGCTGAAGGTCATCAGAAAGGCCTCCAGAAAATCTTCCCCGAAGTGAAAGGGTTTGGGGCGGGGGCGGCGGTTCTATTATAAATGCTTAAGAATGTGTAGTAAGGAGTGCTTACTGAAGAATGGTACGATAACACGCATAAGATTGATCTATAAACATGTGTTTCATGCATTTTCCCTACAATGATCAAAATGTTTGTTGGAAAACTGTTCGGATCAAAGTCTACAGTTGAACTGCCGAAGCCATTCAACAACGTGTGACAGATCTTCGAAAAAGAGCGTCTACTTCAAGATCTACTGCGAACCCCAGCGAGACACACAACGTTAATGACGGACTCGATCATGAAGTAGAATCGATCTCAAGAAAACGGCGATTACAGAATGCATCATGATGTCATTCGTAAATGGATACATTATGCTTTCATTGTCGCGATTGGAAGCTTCAGAAAGAAACTCCTGGATTGTTTTGTTCCAATGGCAAGTCGATTTGCCACCATTGGCGAAGCCACGAGAACTTACGCAGCAGAAGCTACTCGGAAGTCAAAAACATTTTCTAACGCATATTCGGAAATACAACTCTCCTTTCAAGATAGCATAATTTAGAGCAACTAAAAATTGTAAGATAAGGTCGTTTCATGCGCACAAATTCAAAATGCAAGGACAAATTCTGTCATCAGATTGGCTCCTTCCAGTGTTCGATCAGATCCACCATTTCTGCAAATTTATTCATGGTCAATGTGGAGAAAGAGATTGATCGACGATACACATTAATATTGTAACAGATCGGGAAATTATTGTTTAATTACAAAACTTATTCCCACGCACAATTGTTTAGTGCGATATTTCTAATCCGCTTTGGAAAATATGGGAGCGGATGACTTGAAAGTCATTATCATGGCAGACAAAATGCCGTTCAATGAGAATGAAAGACGTTCAATGTCCAATTGCCCTGAAGTAGCAGCTGTAATTGTAGGAACAAAGATTACCCGTCAAGATTATTATCAGCCAACGAGATCAAACCAAGCAACGTGTTGCTGAAACTCACCGATCTTTATGACGCACTTCAATATTGTGACGATCCATACGGAATCGTCAAACAATAATTTCAATTTGTTTTAATAGGGCCAGAAGCGACATGTTTGAAACAAACAAGTGAAGGAATGAAAAAAATTGTATTTATATTGAACCGGAGTTGAGGAACTGTGTTGAACAATAGACAGACCAGGAAAAATAAATAAGGAAGGGGTTTTTTAGGATTATGAACATTCATATAAATATTAAGTTTTGGAATAAAATAAAAAAGAACAATATTTTTCGGAAAACTCTCGAACACAAGCGACAGTTTCTGATGTAAGTAAACAGGGGGGGGGTAAAGTAAGCTGAACGGCATTGAAAATTATAAAATGTAGAAGAAATAGCGAAACGAACGTGCGTAATAGTACGTTATGAAACGATGATGTAATGATGGGTATTAATAAAACGAGGGTGATATTACGATACGAACGAGGAACGCGTATCGTAAAACTTCACAGGATACAGTACTTTTCTAAAACTTCTGGTAACTTTTACAAGTTAAATTTTTACTTGAATAGTTTCGTGGCAATTGGCATGCAGGATTCAGCAAGATCACTTAGCGGACAGGTCCCTACTCACCGCAGGTGGCTTTGTTTTACCAGACCGCCCGCGAGAGAGTACAGAAGTTGCGGCAATAATTCCAACGTCACCATTTTTGCTTTTTTTTTCTTATATCTGAAGGTGTCAAGTCCACCTTTGATACACTAGACATTTTAAACTAGACTTTTTTAAGGAGAACCACACGGCAGCAACATACAACTCAAAATGATTTGCGTTCAGATCTTAACCAATCTTAACCATAGTCAAATGTTCTCTCCAATAACTACCACTGCGCTAGTCAAATAGGATTAAATTAAAGTGAAATTATGATTCAATTTATTTTTAAAAATGTTTCTCGTTAAAAATTACTAATAATAAAAGAAATTAAAACTGAGAAGCATAATATAATATTAAATACAGTTTTAATGTACACAATCGAACGAAAGATTTACTATGAAGATTCTCAATGATTAATGAAGTGTCAATACTTGGTTTCTAAGCTTCCCTATGATTGGTCAAAACTTGTATCATAATGAATACTGTAACGTAATGAGTATCATTTTACAACGGATTGCAGACATCGAATGACAGAATTATACAATGGGAGTAAAAAAAGAACAGTTTATATGTGGACACCTGAGGACGGATATGGAAACGAAGTTTAATTTAAAGATAATAATTTCTGGAAGTCGGCGGAGCACGGGCGTATTACTTTGGTGAAGCTGACGGCGCCGCTGCACACGGGACGTGAACAATTCAATTGTTCGACGCATTCAAATGACAAAGCGAAGAAAGTTCCTATAGTAGTAAAATAATATTGAGTTTCAAAAATAAATGGCCATAAAGAAAGGAATGCGTGCAAGCATGAATGATTTTCTTTTATATTTATGAGTAAATGAGTTGAAGTAGTGTTTTTCAAAGAAAGGATATAATATTTAGTAGTTATTTATTTTGTTACGTGATGACGATGAGACGGTGGCGGTAAAAGGTAACTTTTTTGAGAAATAAAACGGAATTTCACCGGTGATTGCGTTGGCAATGTTAAATTTCGTAATGTTTGTGTTTTTATTTCACTTGTGAGCAAGAGCTGAGAATAGCTGAGAATCCAATTCCCAAAATTGATGATTGCATCTCGTTTCGCGAACTCACACCTAAAATAAATTTTACTGAAAAATGGGTAATTAGTTCGAAGGCATTGTATATTCTTTAGGTAATAATATAAATAACAGTTTAAGTTCGAGGATAAATATTATTGTTTATTGTTTATAATCCAGATAATGAACTGTTTCAATTGGGGGAAAAGTGTGGCAAAACATTATCAGTAAATATTATTATTTATTACGAAAAAGATAATACTGCTTCCGCGAGGAGAAGATGGATATCATCTCGAATTGCATCAAAATCACCCCGTCACAGGTGCTGGCAAAACGAAAAGATGTTAAATGTATGGATTATTGTGCATACTGTATCATGATTCGATCCCCACAATCCAACCACATTCTGAAGTGTCGTCAACTTTTTCAAACACTCATCGTTGACCTGAGACAATTTGACAAGGACATGCTAAAATCGAAAGTGAACGACTCAATTGCGTACGTTACAATCAATCCAAATTTCAAGCCGAATTCATTTGTGAGATAAAATCGCTAATGATGAAAATTTGTTTATATTGGATAAGTGGTAATAGTTCCGGCTTTGTATACTGGAAGACCAAGACACATGCAAGAATATGCTCAGGATGCTTTCACATATGTTCACAAATATGGATGATCGGATTTTCGCGTTCACATGTAATCCATTTTGGAATGAAATCAAAGATTTGTTTTTGCCTCACAGCAAACACTTCCATCGTCATGACCTCTTCATGAGTTTTCAAACAAAAATTGATACATATCTCATCACAAAGGAATTCATTACTGGATATATTTCTTTGAATGACAAAAAAGGACTACCACATGCTCATATCTTAATTTGGGTGGTTGAAAAAATTGTTCCTACTCAAATTGACGATATCATTAGTACTGAACCACCCGACTCAGAAGAACAGCTAGAGTTATTTGAAATACTGGATTACTCAATCCATATTCGCCATGTGTGAAAGATGGTAAATGCACCGAAAAGTATCTAGGTCAGCTGTTGAAAGAAAAACAAACTGGGGGTGATGGTTATCCGCGGCACAGACGATGAAAACCAGATGAAGGACAACACACAACATTTATCAAAATAATAACGTTTCGTTTCGAAATTGATAACCAATGGATTGTGCCCAACTCTCCTATGCTTTAGAAATCATTAAATGCGCACTTATCAACGTGGAATCTTATAATTCGCTAAAGTCGATCAAATATATACGTAAATACATGAAAAAAGACAGTGATATGGCAGTTTTCCGACTAGTGAAATCCAATGCATCCGTCAACGACATGAAACAATTTCAAACAATACATTAAGGATGCTGAATGGTGAATGTTTGTTTTCGACATTAATGAACGCTTTCCTGTTTGTATCTCAGTGCTTTCTTGGAAAACGGTCGACGAGGTAACTGCTCAGAAAACAAAGCATTCCAGAGAGCTGCAAATCCACCGATCACAATTGACCGCTTTGTTCCAAT
>JAHLJT010005437.1:57260957-57312487 GCA_031308135.1 Acheta domesticus | reverse complement strand
CGAAACGATGATGTAATGATGGGTATTAATACACGATTGTGATATTACTATACGAGCGAGGGACGAGCGAGTATCGTAAACTTCACACGAGTATATTTAAAACCCATTACATCGAGTTTCATACAGTACTTTTTCTACGACTTTTACAAGTTTTCACTTTTCCAATGAATAGTTTCGTGGCAGTTGATTATCAGCCAAGGCCACCTAGCGGAGAGCTACGTCAAATCCACCCTCGCATGCTGCCGCAGGTGGCTGTGGTTACCTTTCTGACTGAGACGGAGTACTGCGCTAGTCATATAGGATTAGTGAAATTACGATCAAATTATTTTAAATAATATTCCAGGAATAAATTACCAATAATAAAAGATATTAAAACTATTGAGCATAATATAATAATAAATGCAATTTTATGTACACAATCTTACGAAACATTTCTAAAACGATTCTCCATATTTAGTTAAGGTAAATTATGCCCAAAAAATAAGAAAAAATCGTAAAAATCCGTTTTTTTGACTTTTAACAGAATCAAAACCTTTGATATATTCTCTTTAATATGGTGAAATTCTGCGATATTTCTATGGTAAAATTTATTCTCCGATCTTTCGTTCTGTTTTTATTTGAATATTTTATTTAGACTTGCACTGGAGGAATCCTGAAAAGAGCAAAGCCCAAAACAGACAACACCAGAAAATAAGAATGGAAGGTAATGTTTCATAGGAAGATAGAAAATAATAGAAGATTTAGACATTAAAAAATAAGACATAACCTGTAAACTTTCAATAGCATTACATAACTTTTAGAGCCATTTCTCCGAAAGTTGACTTTTTCGCTGTCTTTGGAAACCTCAAACATCATATCTCCGGTTCTATGTATGATAACCCTCTGATTTATTTGTTATAATTGAGAAACATGTAGCTAGTGCATGAACAAAACTAAACATTTGAACAAATTATTTCGTAGAGAAAATTTAATTTAAAAGAATTTTTTTTTATTTTTTAACTTCCTGACGCAAAACAAATGTTTTAAATATGTAAATACTAATGATACAAATATTATTTTGGTTTCAGGCACTAGTTCAAATCATTGTTATTATACAAAAAAGAATAAAGTAATAGAGATAGTAGTTCTAAAGTTATGATATTTACGCTCAAAGCACATTTCTGTACAAAAAATTTCGTTACTTCCCCAAAAAAATTTCAATTGTTTTCTTAATGTTTTTGTTTTCATTGCAGACATATTTATTCAATAAATACAATAGACGCAATAGAGGCCATCGTATAAACTGGTGATAACTAAGACCAGCTAAACATTCACTGCAGCATGAAGGCGATTGCCAAAGTTTCTGGAAATTAAGGTTGAAGGTCGACAAACGCGGCGTCAATACTACTTTTCACACCTAAGGTGAAAATTGATCTCCCGGCGCTGACGCACACTTCCCGCTACTCAGATAACTGAAGCAGGCTATGAGAACATCTGACCGTGTCTTCACGTACCTTGAGTAGAAAGCACGCAGAAAAAAACGCTGAATTTTTGAAAATACCTCTTTTCATAAAAAAATATGTAAGAAAATTGATAGAAAAATAGAATAAAGAAAATATCTTGAGAAAACAGCAAAGTATGTAAAAATATTCAATATAGTACCAAAACATGTAAAAATATGTAACGAAAAAATTGGATATTGTGTTAGGACGGCGACAGTTCGCCAAAAATTGAAATTTGAAAACGTAAGTAGAAATACAAAAAACTACTGGTGCTACAACAGCACATACTTTCCCGTATTATTTGGAACAGTTACGTAGAATTGAAATATGCACTTTCTGCCCTACTAACATCTTAGCTATTATTTGAAAACGTTTCAATCAAGAAGCAATCAACCATGGTGTAAACATATATTGGTGTGTTAACTAGCCGCCTTTGGGGGCAAATTTTTCTGAAGCCAGTTTGAGGCTAGTTCCTCGCTTGTCCGCACGATCGGTTTGTCGTGGTGAAAGATATACATCTTAAGATGACATCTTAAACTGCGGCTGTTACACATTACGCGACCAATCCGAAACTTGCCCAAATGAGACCCAAAGATCGCAGCGCTTATATGCGAGAACTGTGGAGAACTAGCCTCACATAAGCTTCAGTTTTAGACTGGAAGTGAACACATCCGTATATCTTCCACAGTGCAAATAACTCACTGTTTCCATCGCAGTGTTTTCAAAACTATGTGAATTCCACTACTGCATAAAAATATAATACAAAAGTTTTGGTAAACTTTTATTGGAAAAAGAAGTCTGATACATACAGCTCGATCAAGTCACAACAATGATACGTAATTCACAGAAATTCGCGACAGCGGAAAGGGAATTCAAATTGTTGCGTTCCCTGCATTGTCGATACTCCCTTAAAGAGCTAACAATTTTTATTTCCAATGTTTAAAAGAAATAATTTCTATAAATTTTAATGTGTAAATGCATAACAAACGGTCGAATGTAAAAACGAACAAAGAAATAATATACAAAATTGTAATTCAAATTTACACACACATTCGGCTGTCTATGTTTCTCACGAAATTATAGAAAAACTACTCGTATTTTCAAAAAAAAAAAAAAAGCATAACTATTATTTGAAAATGTAGTTTGATTGATATTGTGACATCTATCGTGGCCCAAAGAACACTTTTTTTGACATTTTTCCTAATTTTTCGGTTTCCTAATGTAGAATGGAAATATTACTTTTAGAATATTACGAACAAAAAAACCTCATCGAGTTGGCAATTTTTCTTTTACAAATTTTGTAGCCGTTTTTAAGAAAACGGCGTTTAAGCGCTACTAAAAAATCGAAATTTAAAATCTTTTTCACAGAAAATTTTAGATTTTTCAAAAAAACTTCATTTGAAGTCATTTGAAGCCTTACATTCACAAATATAATAATAAGTTTTTACAAAATGCTGGTTATGTGCATAATAAAGATTTTTAGAAACCTTTAACAAAATCACATTTGTGTAATTTTTGAAAAAACAAAAAAAATCCCAAAATGAACTTTACGTCATAGTGCAATTAGCGGCATATTGCGTCATAGTGAATGCAGAGTGCAATTAGCCACTATTCGTTCCAAAAGTTTGAAGAAAAAATTGGAGCCATTTATGAGAAAATGGCGTTTGAGCGTTTCTGAAAATGTGGAATTTTGAGCTAGTTTTCACAGAAAAGGTTTGTGTTCTCGAGGAACTTTACTTGACATTATTTAAAGCTCATGTACTCATTAATACAATAATGCCACAAAATTTCCGCTAATGTAAATATTAACGACGTTAGAGGCAAGTCAAAAAAATACATTTTTGCAACTTTTGAAAAAACAAAAAATAGAACAATATGGCGTATATGTCATCTCACTGAGTACATTTAGTATTACATCTACCAAAAGTTTAAAGAAAAAAATTTTGAGCCGTTTTTGAGAATTTTATTTTTAAATTGCACATATTGCACGCAATTTTGTGCAAAACTACTAAAATTGTGAAATAATGTACATGACCTTAATGAAATAACATTTTGGAGAAGAAATTTTTATTTGGGGGAATATATCTACAATTTTATATGTTGGAGGAAGACGCCGACAAAAATTCAAACTTTTGCAATCTTCGAATATTCAGTTTTCAAGCGACATGAGACCTACGCCATTCTCTTAAATGATCTTCAGACTATCCAACAACAAAATTTAGTCAAAATTGTTGGCGCTTTTTTTTTTGAAAATTTTGAAAATGTTCCAGGGGCTTCGTATAAAGCGCCCTCCAAAATTAAAATATCAGTTTCAAATTCAAGAGGACGCGGGATCATTAGGATCGATCGGGAGTATCAATTTTGGAGAAAATCGGACCGAATTGTTTAGTCACTAGCGTTTTTCTCAGACGGAGGACGGACAAACGTTTTGCTTTCAATTGGATTTTCGGTATCAGGACCCAGAAAATAGGTATTCTGTCTGCACTACGTGTTAGGAGAATTTTTTTTTTAATTTAGCAACTGGATTATCCACTTTTTCTTTACCAAGGCTTTGTAATAAGAATTTTTCTGCCGAAAATCCGCCGTTTTTTCGTGTCAGCATTACATAACTTTCGGAAATGTAATATGTAATTACATAAAATCCGGGGTCCAATTATATCCTTATTATCATTTCTTGTTGAAATATTTAGTAGGCCTATGTATATTACCCCTTGCATTTGAAACTTATTATTATACCAGGAGAGCCGCGGAAGTATCGTTCAGGTCAAGGGCCGTGAGTGAAAAAACAATTGAAAACGTCCTGCTCTAATTCTTGCACATGATGACGAAATAAGAAGCAACGATACAAAGGAGCAAGAAGATCTGAGGATGTCATTCCCTTCTGCAGTCTACAGGTCACAATTTCCTTACTGTCTTCGTAGCAGCTATAAAAACAAGGACAAAGTAGGAAAACGTCTGCTATCGGCGATGAGTCATTACTCGAGCAGCGTACGAGGATTCGTTCCGGCCGGGGATGGGGGGGGGGGTTGGCGCCGACACGAAGTCTAAAGGAAGGAGACTAACGCCGGTGGTGGGGAAATGTACCGAAAACGTCGGCAGCTACTTGAAAATTAAAACATTAAACATAAAGTGCCAGACTTCTTGCACTTCGGCGACATCACGTGGCGAATGCAAGAACCACGAAGGAACCTGTCAAAAGCAGCCAATGGCAGCAAAGCCAAGAGTTTCCAGCGAAAGCAATATTAATTTACGAGTAATAACGGGACACGAATGCCCTTGACGATAATGATAATCATAATTAATAAAGCAATAATTATAAATTTCTCACATAAATACAGCACAACTGCGCATATACAGGTGATTTTTTTTATCCTGAGGCAACTAAATTATTTGAAAACTAAGAATCGTATCAGAAATGTTTCGAATAAAATTTGATTGTTTCAAAGGGCCTATTGGATGATACCAATCTCCACCTGCCACATCCACCCCCTGGGGGTGTGGGGAACTTGCGAATTTCAAATGGGAACTCCTATTTTTTTATAACGAATTCGGATTTTCCGCAAAAAAAATACGTAGATTTTGTTGAAAACTATTTTTTTCAGTAGATTCGCGCTGTAATCGTAACAAACGGTACAAAACATTTTTCAAATATTTTTATTTTTCTAAAATAATGATTTTCTAAATCATTTGTTCGCTTTTTTTTAAATTCTGGCCCTCAAGAAAATGTGCGCAGAAAAATCACTTTCCCCACACGTCATATACAGTTTTTACTGTTTTTGACAAATAAATAAATAAATAAAATTACTGTTATTTAAAACTTTATTTAAAAATATATTTAGAAAATCGTTTTCTAGCTTAAACGTTTTTTTGTTATTTGTTGGTAATAAATAAAATAACTCATAGTTTCTTAATACAACTTCCACATTTTAAATTTTTTTTGGAAAGGGGGGATACGTTTTAGCATTGCCTTGTAGCCCAGCATTGTGTAGCTCTGGCACTGTTATCCGTTACTTCTATTGGAGAGATCCCTTTTCAGACCGAAGATTTTCGGAGGTTTTGCCCGGCGTAGCGTACAGCAAACAACTGCAGTTTCAAGCTTCTGCGCATGCGCCAACTCCAAATCGAAGTCGAAGTGATAATGGAGCTCGTCAATAGAGTGTTTGTGCCATCCTTAACGGACAGCACTATCGATCTTCCGCGCATGCGCAGATGCACCAAAGCGATGCGAAACTTGAACTGCGCATGCGCAGAAGATCGATAGTGCTTTCAATTGCTTTAAGTTCGAGGGTGCACAAACTCCCTAATACAGAGTCATAGCGGACAGCACTATCAATTTTTGCGCATGCGCAGATGAACAAAAGTGATGCGAAACTTGAACTGCGCATGCGCACAAGAATGATAGAGCTGTCCGCTATTGAGTGCAAACTCCCTAATCCGTCGGATTAAACGGGCGGCGTATATCGCATGGTAATCGACATTCTGTCATGCTGTATCGAATTTGTTGCCGGCTTAAGTGGTTCAAGGTCGTGAATTGATGTCACTTCGGAGGCTCTCACTAGAAAGTTCCAAGGTTCAAGTCCCCATCGACGCGTGGTGGGACAGGATTTCCGATACTAGCTAAATAGATAGGTGGAATTCGGCTGTTTTTCTGTAGGAGAATTCCAGCGGCCTGTTGCTCCGATCCTAGATTTCCGTGGTTTTCTCCGATCAACACCAGGCGAATGCCGAGCGGTACCCTAACAGACGGACCGCGCGCGATCTTTCCTTCCCCTTCCTTGTCCTGTCCTCAGCCTTACACATACACACACTACGTGTTCTACACAACCACACATGTCGGGAGACCGGCCGGCAACTTAGAGCTTGTCTCGGCTGGGGCGATGCCCTGGTGGGAGACAACTGTTTGGGGAAAACCCCGCTAGCTGACATGTATGTCGGCACCGTATCTCATCATCCAGCGGTGGACAGACGTTTTGCAGTCATTCGATTTTTCGGAATCAAGGTCCACAAAACATGGATTCTGGCTACACCACGTCAGAGGATTTTCCCCCCTAAATTTAGCAACTGGATTTATAAACTTCTTCGTTACCAGTGCCTTAACTTATAAATCCATAATAAGATATTTTCTACTGAAAATTTGCTGTTTTATAGCGCAGAATTACATAACTTTCTTTCTACGGTCTAAATGGTACCGAGAAAATAAAAAGTAAACGTCTGTCTGGGCAAATGGTGGTGACGCTGAGCATTTACTTCAAGGTCAATTTGTTGTCATTTAAAGGAAATGAAATTTATTATTATTCATGAATTATTTTCATTAATTATAAATTTACTACTTATTGAAGTTTCATTAATATTTTAGTATTAATATTTTGTTGTTTAATTTTCCGGTTCCATTTGTATTATTATTATTATTATTATTATTATTATTATATTATTGTATTACAGTTGTATATGAACAGGTGGGCTGTTATATTTCACGAGAAATCTTTCTGATTTTTTTCTCTGAGCCGGCTTTCATTAAATAATAAGTATCGTTACGTTGCTGTTAATCGATATGTCATAACTTCCTTTCACATCTTCAGTATCACAGATTTGCCTCTTTAGGATTCGGGACAGAATCGCAGAAAGAGGCGTTTTGTTTGCCCCGCTTGTGTATCTATCCACCCCACCGCACCCTGTTCAGCACGAAAAGCCTCCGGCTTCAACATCACACCTGCTCGTCCAAAGTCTGAAATGGGAAAACAGAAGCAGAACCGTTGCTGTGCCAGCTAATGACCTGACGTTCACCTCATCCTCCGTCCCTACGTGCGAGCAACGTATGTCTCGAATGGAAGCAAAGGAACCGCGGTTGCCAAATTGCAAAACCAGAGTCAGTGCTTCCAGACATGGGGTTGCAAGCTAAAATAAAGACTCTGGTAAATACTCATGATGTAACATAAGTCGATGACATTCATCTGCACTTATACTTACTAGGTGCGGATTTTAAGGAAATGCCTTTTTTTCACTTTCAAAAATGCCGTGTAGTATAGAAATTTATTTTACGTTACGACAAAAGGAAATTACTTATTTTTTATACGTAATTTTTTGTATTTTTCGTCGATTTCGACTAATAAGTCATTTTTTTCACCTTTTCTTGTCATTTTAATGTATTTTTTAAGATTATAATCGATTTAATATG
Source organism: Acheta domesticus (assembly GCA_031308135.1). Lineage (NCBI taxonomy): Eukaryota > Metazoa > Arthropoda > Insecta > Orthoptera > Gryllidae > Acheta > Acheta domesticus. Next base: position 57,304,831 of record JAHLJT010005437.1, on the reverse strand, counting down.
ATTTTATTAGTACTTGCTTCAAATGATATTTACAAGATGCAACAAATGTCCTTCACATAATTCCTAATTATCTATACCTGATAGCCTATTCGATTTCTTCGCTCAGATATACGTAATGTCAACCATTAAGAGTGTGTAATCCAAGGTTCCTGTAACGCCTATCAGCGCCATTGTCGGTTCATCCGATTTCGGGATCATTACAGACAGATTTTCCGGTAAAGAACAGTCCTAACCAAAAGTTTGAAAGGTGAGTTCACTTGAACGAATGAAGAAGCCTCTATTACATCAGTGACGTATCCAACAGCTGAAGTTGTTCCACCGAACTGATTTGATCAAATTTTTATATCATTTTTCTTCGCTTTTTAGGACATTTTAAAAGTACTTTATTGATCATTTTTGGTGATGTTTTTAGGTCATCAAAATCGGTCTTCTAATAATTACCTATGTGCTTGTTTTTGTTTGTATTTATTTCATATATGAAGTGGTTGCTGTTGTTTTATGTATGAAGTGGTTGCTGGGCAGCTCTAGTCGAACAAATGCTAATCAAGACGTCATAATTTAGCGTACTCTTTCGCCACAATTCGAAACTTCTTCCATTTCGACATAAATGTGTATGTGAGTGTTAACTTCGAAAAAAATTCCCGCATGCCGAGCGCATGTATATTCCAAAGCTATTTATAACCATTTAAATGACAGCTCAGAAAATCTAAAGGCCGATGTACACGGTACAGTTTTCGTGTAGATTCTCATACAGTTTCTATATAAAAACGTCAAAATCTCAAACTGAACGTATAAAATCCAAAACGTAGCGCATACACGGTCTATACGCTTTTTATATGCTTTCTGCATGAATCGCCACAAGCCGTCGCCAGGGGGGCTAGCGGGAAACAACTGAATTGCGTCGCCCGAGTACTTTCAGTGATGGTATTTCTATGCGTGAGTTCTGGCTATGATCTTGATTTAGTATTAATTAATCATGAAGGGCATAGAGAATAAAAATTGGAAGGCAGGGATAAGGAAAGAAGTGGTTTATCACAATATATTACTTCATACAATCGCACCTTGACACACGTAACAACAAAATCGACATGGCCGATTACCGTTAGTGAAAGATTCTGCGGCTAGAGGCGCTGGAGTCAAACTGTATGCGTTCTACACGAAAAAATTACGAACATGTTCATAATTTTCTCATGTAGAAAGCGTAAAGTCTGAACTACATGGAGAATCTACACGAAAACTATACCGTGTATATCGGCCTAAAGGAGTTTTCATGTACTACGGATCCATTAGCGTAGGAAGGATCACGAATGGTGATCAAACAAACTCAAATCGCGGGCGCTAGATTCGGCGGCCCTCGTAAATGAAGGTCCGACTCACCTTAGGCAACGACCCGATCGAGTTTCCTCTTTGGCACCACACAGCCTTTCATATCTTTCCTCCCATATCAATCAGGCTTCCGTACAGTTTATATCATCATTTAAAAGACAGAAAATCTTGAAAAAACAGTTTATATATTAAATAAGTACATATTCTCACAAAGTTTCGGAAATAACTGGTTTTCTTCATCAGGTGACAAAGTAAATAAAAAGTGGATGGTGAAAACCAGTTATTCCGAAACGTTGTGAGAATACGTTTTTTATTTAATATTAAACTGTTATTTCAAGATTTTTCTAACTTTAAATTATGGACCAACTTATTGATAGAATTGAAAATATAGACAGAAACTAAAAATATTAATTTTCGTACAGTTTCCCTGTTCCAATGAGAACTGCTGAGACAGCCCCTTTTGCTTGTGGATAGAAATGTAGCTTCGCAATACGCACATTTTGTTGAGCTCTGCGTTTGCAAGCTGGTAGGAGTAGAGTTGGAGGTGGGTTACTGATTTGCTTGAATGATTCATTAGTGATTCAGGACGCGTCAACCGATAAGTCATTAGTCCTGTAAGTGTAGTAAATGCTTTGATCGTGAGGTGGCAGTGTCTTCCCCCGTTGGATGGTGAGATGCGGCGCCGACCTACCGTCGGCTAACGGGTTCTCCCAACCAGGTATCTCCCAGCAACGGGTCACCGCCCCAGCCGAGACAAGCTCTAAGCTTCCGACCGGTCTCCCGGCAAGTGTGGTAGTATAGTGCACGTAAGTGTAAGCGCGTATACGTAAGGGTGAGGATAGGACCAGGAAGAGGAAGGAAAGAACGCGCGCGGTCCGTGGCCCGTTTGTTAGGGTACTCGTCTGGCATTCGCCCGATGTTGATCGGAGGAAAACTAACAATCAGAGCAGCCGGCTGCTAGAATTCTCTTCCATACAGCGAGTGAATTCGACCGAGCTATCCAGCTAACGTCAAAAATTCTGTCACCGTCGGGACTCGAAGCTAGGACCTCCCGGTCAGAGGAATGACATTAGTTGATACCCTGAGCCACTTCTCCCGGTATATTTTGTTTGAAAGACTATAAAATAAAATCTATAGTTCGTTTACCGATTCAAATACGTTTTCTGTAACTCGGGAGTAAACAGTTCTCGTTTTCGAATGTTGCTAACCTCGCTTTGTGGTACTTCTATTGATCATTCAACATCCTATAGAAAAAGGGTGGGGGAAAAGATTATTGAGGCCAAGAAAACGTGCGCAGATTATACTTATCCGCCATGATTCACAAACTTTCTACTCTTTTTCAACGAAAATAAACCCAGTTAATAAGATACTCTCCTGTTGTGCGAGAAAGTCTCGCAATTCAAGATATCAATTTTGGAAGTTGGGGTTTCCCCTTCAGACGCTAGTATTTAGTTTCAATTGCGAATCTGAGTTCAGTTCTCGCCCAAAATCCACCGACTGACGCTGATTTGTCGGTTTTTTTTTTTGTTTGTTTGTTTTGTTTATTATTTTTTTTTATTTTATTTTTTTTTTATTTAGCAAGGAAGTACGAACAAAGCAAGCTTTTGGGTTTCAAAGTTATTCAGTGTCACATTGAAATTCAAATGCCCGTTCGGTCTAGACCAGATCAAAAATAAGATTCTTTACAGGTAGACAGATGTTGTACTGGTAGACAATATTGCGCGAAAACTAGAGAGAAATAGAAGAATAGAGAAAATAGAAATAGAGAAATAGAGAAAAATACACTTATTAAGGTGGCATAGGTCCGATTTTCACGGATAACACTGAATTTTCGAATATTGCAGAAGTTCGAATTTTTTTCGGGCGCCTTCCTACAATTACAATATTGAAGAAAGAAATTTCTTTCAAATAAAATCTGTTCTCCAAATTGAGTTATTTCATTAGGTTAGGTACATTTTATAAAAAAGGTAGTAGTTTTCGCGCAATATTGCGAGCAATATTTTCTATATTAAAACATTTTGGAAACAAGATTTTCTCAATAACAGCTTTAATTTTTTTCTTTAAACTATTGGTAGGGATTGTTCTTAAAATACTCTATCAGATGACATAAACGTCATATTGCTCTATACGTTGGTTTATTCAAAAATTTTAAAAATGTATTTTTTTACTTGTCTCTCCACGTCGTTAAACTTTACATTACAGATGTATTTCATTATTCAGTGCGCTTTCTAGCACATAAGCTGTGTTTTAATCACACACATTATGAGAGTGAGTCTGTCTGCTTAGTGGCCCCTGCAATATTACTCAACATCACATCATGCTGCTGTGTTGACTGTTGTTGTCGGCTTCCCTCTACCAAAACACAGTAATTTACTTCATTGGAAAGAACTGTTTAATACAATTTCTAGGAATTAAATACGTCAGTATCCAAAATTACATACAACGAACTCACATTAATGGGAAAATAACAAATAATCCTTTCACAACAAATACCAAATAAGGTGTAATAATAATGTAAGAAAAATGCAGCAACTGAAAGAAAAAGTGATATTCCTTTGGCTCAGACATTTTCTGAAGGCTACTATTTACTGTATTTCAAGTAATACTACTTTAATGAATAGCATCCAAAAATAATATAAATAATTGAATAAAAATAGAATAATAAATACTTCGAAATCGAAATGATTATTATTTAAACTTAAGTCATATTCCAATACGTAAAAAACTGCAAATGTGTTTAAGATGCGTCAATAAGGCTTGTAATAAATCTTTGACCCCGGTGAATAAGCTGATAAGTCGACATTTTGCTGAAAATGAGATTATTTACATTTGTGTCTAAAGAGATCATTTAAATTCCTTCTGGTTAATTAGTAATATAAAAGGGTATTTCCGAACATCATGTAAATTTCTTAAAATCAGAAACCCTAACAAGCTAAGTCAAGTTGCCTGGTTATTTACGCTGTATCACTGAATTGAGATCGTAGATCAAAATCAAAAAAGTTGAGTTGTTTCTTTTTTCACGCTAGAAGATTAGTTGAAAAAATCCCAGGGGATATATGTTAGTATAGTTATCAAGTTAATCACGTATTCACGTAAATATTTTTGTTGGAGACCCCATGACTAACCTAGAATATGTTTAACATGGCCAAATATTACCTGAATACAAGCAGAGCGCATTTATCTGTGTGAGTAACCTTTTGACACAAAGTGGCCAACAATGAGAAGAAAAACATAGTAAATTAGGAGGTGGGTGAACATTACGACCAAGGAAAGGAGATTCCCGAGAGATCCAATTCTTCGAATTGATTAGGCCAGGATAAAAATGCAGATCATGACACCAGAAAACGAAGATAACCTCTTGTGCCACACTGACGGACACTTGGATTGATTGATTGATGTTTCCGGGCGCGTCAACTACTCAGGTCATTAGTCCCGTAAGCGTAGTGCGTGTTCTTTTCTCGGGAGGTGGCGATGATCTTTCCAACGCTGGATGGCGAGATCTGGCACCGACCTACCGTCGACTAGCGGGATTTTCCCCCTCAACCAGGTATCTCCTACCAGCGGGGCACCGCCCCAGCTGGGACAAGCTGTAAGCTCCCGACCGTTCTCCCGGCATGTGTGGTAGTGTAGTGCATGTTAGTGTAAGTGTGTGTGTGTGTGTGTGTGTGTGTGTGTGTGTGCGCGCGCGCGTGTTTCGGAGGCAGAGGATAGGACAAGGAAGAGGACGGAAAGATTGCGCGCGGTCCGTGGCCCGTTTGTTACGGTACTGCTCCGGCATTCGCCTGGTGTTGATCGGAGAAACTATGGAAAACTACCGATCAGAGCAGCCGGCCACTAGAATTCTCCTCCAGACAGTCAAGACTCGAACCTAGGATCTCCCGGTCAGAGGGACTGCAGTGACATCAGGTTGATGCACTGAGCCACCTCTCCCGGTACCGGACCCTTGGAGAGGACATATTTAAGAAAATACGCCATCAAAAAACCAAAGTATGTGGCCCTTTCAAACGCGAGGCCAAAGGCAGCCGCCAATCTCATAAGCGAGTTTTTGCACACCAGAGCAGACAGCGATCGATTGCAATCTCGATCCTCTGCGCATGCCCAGAGGAACAAAAGTGGTGCAAACTGAGGCATTCGCAGAAGATCGATAAAACTGTCGATTGCTTAAAGTTTGAGGGTGCAAAAACTCCCTATTAACTTTCGCTACGAATTCATGTCACTCGCATGACTGTCATCGTGTTGGCGCGAAAATGCTTTGGTTGCTGAAGCTTCCGTGTACTAGTGGTGGCCGGCGCCTCAGCAAACTGGAGGTTGCAGCTCCATTGAATGACGGAAATGTAATTTCCAAAATTCATAACATTGTAATAAACGTAATTCATGTAAATTAATTAAAACTATATTGAATAAAAGTCTATATTGAAGCATTACTTTATAAATTTATGCTTAGTGCCGTATCAGTTACATTCAGCCTGCGGTTCTGGCTTATTCACGATGTGGTTCTGGCTTTGTTTTCCAATTGGCATTCGATTTTTTGTATTAGTTATGAACTGAGAGAATTGACGGTAACAGAATTCATACAAAACAAGAAAAGAACTTGGTTTCAAAAATATGGCGACTGCACTTTGCAACAAGTACCATTGATTGGATATGTTTTTCACAAATAAAATTATTTTATTTCGAAAATTTCACTACCCTGGTATGTACTGCAATAAGGAATGATTTTTCCACATACACTCGTATTCACAAGATGCACACATTGTTAGACAGAAAGAGTCTACCTTCCAGAAGACTGGGTCAATGACCCCCATCTCGATCAGGTTTTTGTCCAGTTTCCCTAATCCATTGAGCAAATGCTGAGATGGCCCCTTGTTTTGCTTCTGGACGTAAATGTAGCTTAAATGTGCGCACGTTTTGTTGAGCACTCCTTTTGCTTGTAGTGGTAGGAATAGAACTGATGTTCATTACTATTTTGTTAGCAATGAAGAAAAATCAAATCAGCAGTTTATTTACCGTTGAAATTGATTTTCTATAACTCGGGAACCAACATTTTTCAAATTTTTATTTTTCTAAAATAATAATTATTTTCTAAATTCTTGTTTCTAGTTTTTCATTTTTTTAAATTCTGGGCCTCAAGAAAATGTGCTCAGATAATCTCTTTCCCCACACGTCATATACAGTTTTTACTGTTTTTTTGACGAAATAAATAAAGACCAACTTCACAAAAATTACTCTTCAAATGTACATTTTAAATCAGCGAACTTCTCATGAAAAAAATAAATTCTTCAAACATTATAAATCACATATTCAATACCATCCTTAAATGACTGACCTTATGTTCTTTAAAAAACACAGGAAATTCATACAATTAAGTTGTAGATAGTGTTAGACGAAAACAAAAAATAGGTTTTCCCCTCGGACGCCGCACAGTGTGTAATTTTGACGATCTAGGAGGAAAAAATTAATAACTCTCTTTGAAATGAATTTCTCGTAGTTTTTGAAGGTCTGTTGTGTAAATAATGTCCAAATAAACAAATCTGCTCGTAAAACTTAAATTTTACAAAATATTTTGTAAAATATTTAGGAAATTTGAATACTTTAATTAGCTCTCATGACAGTATACTTTTTCAAACGCTGAATTTGTTTAACTCTATTGGACATAATATTGGAATTTTACAAAATATACTATGCAAGAAAAATAAAATGAAAGTATACAAAATAAAAAGCCGAAAATGAAAAAAATGAATACAAAAATTAAGTGAGAGGAATGTACAACAAATATTTACAAATTAGTTTGAAACACTACCCGCGTATTCTTCTGATGGTGATTCTTCTAAATATGCCGTCACTTTTTTGCCTTATTCCTTCATTCTAATAACACGAAAAGTTCATGTTTCACTTTTTTGGGTGCAGTTATAGTTTTGACGCTTATGCTCGACTTGAATGGTTCTGAGCTAATAAGCAGCCGGTGGAGACAAATTCATATTTGCGTTTACTCTTGACGTTTTTTCTAGTTCTTTTTCGCCACTTTCGCTTTATTTTCTTCTTCTCTCACTTGCCATGTTCGTATTTCTGAACGATACGAAATGTACGAAATGCACTCAAAATGAGTACATACTTCATGTGTACATACTGGCGGGTTGAAATATTGATATCCATCATCAAAGCAAGTGACAATGATGCAGGCTTTTGAAGAATGGATCTTCGAGCTTTGTTAATTGTAATTCTCCTATTGGAAGAATTGGAGCTCCTTATCTATAGCTGCCACATATCTTTTTGTCATACTTCCTTAGTTTGATTTCAATAGCTATGGATAACTTTTCTGAGCTAGTAGTGTCTACAAGGTTTCAATTATATGGTTTTAGCTTCAATCCCACAGTACCTGAAAGACTCGTTAGGTCTTCAAGCTCTATTAATTTTTACATTTATTTGTGATGGACCTGGGACTGCCTTTAACATTTAATCAGGAAGGGCAAGAGTTTCTTGTAGCCAGGACGAATTATATTTCAAGAATGACTCTTTACTTCTTACGGAGTTTTGCAATCGGGTTTCAACTTTTTTACAAATACATCTAACGTAAAACTTAATTTTATCCAAAAATGTTTTGTGAGGTTCTGTAATTCCTAATTCACTTAAGAAAACATATAATACAGCTTCAGATCTCTTATCAATTGAATTTGTTACTCATATATCAAATAACAACCTGCGGGTAACTTGAAGACCCTTTCTGTAAAAATGTATATATAATTCAGATAAGCCGGTATAAGCAGCTAGTCTTTTCACGATTAAGAACCCAAAAGTACAAGTTTTAAAATGTATATGGCCCAAATGGTTTATAATGGTGTATAATATACTAAAACTCTACTTGAATTTAGAGAACGTGTAATATATTCAATATAAATCGCTCACCTTTCCCATTAACGTTTTTAGGCACATAAAAATAAATACTTAAATTTCATCCACATAAAAATAATCGTAAAACCATGTACATTACTAATAGTAAACCCACAAATCACAGAGTGAGACGAGTAGTGTATTCCTACCAAGAGAACTTTAGGAACTGAAAAGGGCCATTCGGAGCTGAGCGCCGGCGGAGCGGTAAGCGCCGGGGGAGCGGTAATGGACGTCTTTGGACATGCACCATGGGGTCCTTGTGACCTTCAAGAGGAAAACTAACGTTTCTACATAGTTCATACATACTACTACACAGAAATATAACAGTTTTACTGTTTCAATTCAGTCGAAAATTGAATTTTTTCCAGCTAGTTGGGCAAAATTACACACTGTGCCGCGCCGCGCTACGCGTCTAGCCTCCCCACCTCCGCCACGGGAAGAAGGCTATGGTCCGATTAAAATAAGTTGGTGATTGACAGTTGTGCTTCTGATGCTGTAGCTTCATACTACTCGCGCGAGTTTTCTCGACGTCTCCCAGCGCGGGGTGCGGGGGAGAGGAGGCTACTGGCTACGTCACATCAGACGAGTGTTGCCAACTGTAACATTATTAATACTATTCGCGCCTCTTTCGCTCTTAATATAACATGACATAATAGACGATAAATTAGAACGAATAATCAAGTAATTAACCACTAGTGAAAATAATTAGATATTGATAATATTGCTTATTCACGAGATACGATATTAGTGAACGTACTTAACTGTCATCTTCTGAATAATATGAATCATCGCTTGAATTCGAAGACAGCGGTAGGCAGTCTTGATAATGTTGCCGTGCCGTTACGTGCAAGACCAAGATTTTGACCAGGCCATACCGAGTCGTCCTGGGTTGAGCACTAGGGAGCTTCAGACATCAAGAAAAGTCGCGCGACTAGTACAATATGAGTAAATGATTTGGTTACTTAAAATGTATTTATTTCAAGTGTTTATTTTCATGTTCCGGGAACACGTGCTCAGTGGTATGCAACCTGTCAACGTTGCTCCCTTCCATTCTCAACTTTCAATCACCAACTTATTTTCATCGGACCATAGTTTGCTGCAACCAAAATCCGTATGTTGAAAAACAGAGTCAAAAATTAAATGCAGAAAACCCGAGCAATCAAAGAGTAAATACAGTAATAGAGTCATAAGCGTGACAAGATGTGCTGGGGGAGCACCAGACGCCAATTGAGAGCGTCTCATTGGACTGAAACCGAGAATTTGAAGGAAAAGAAAAGAAATTGATTCAACTTTTGCATTAATAGTTCCAGTTTTTAATGACTAAATGCTATCTACAGTAAACATTCAAAGTGTAGATCCAGATGTATTAAACATTTATCCTGATGAATAATATCTGTGTTCTACGTGAGTACACTTTATGTAATATAATTTCTTTGACGTTCATTTGTTTGTTGTTTATGACCTATCAACAAAAATTAGTGTCCTTATATTCAGATTTTTCTTATTTATGAAACCAGTTATGTCTTATTATTAATTATTTTTAAACAGAATATTGAAAAAAAAAAGTTAAAGGAAACATGTGTCATTCTTTACGTTCTGTTCTGTACTAATACGAGATAACTAAATTGTATTTTCAATGTTTTGCGTGAATAACCGAATAACTCAATTTAAAAGGTAAATATTCTTAATTCTACAATTGAACATACACTCAATGAAAGATCAGTAAAAAACACAGCAAATGTGTACAGGTTTCGTTTGAATATCAATTATCCCTGATTACAATCATCAGTTGAAAGTTGTTTTTTGCTCTCCTGTAAAAATTAAGTTTTCATGACTTATTAGACTTACTCGCCGGGGTCACAGAAATGTTGTAATATGAACTGACACAGTGAGTCTCTTGTGCCGTGGGGACCTCCTTCATAGCCTGCAACACAGGCACAACTCGAAAAAAACTAATTTTGACCTTGTGACAGTAAATTTTACATTGCATATTTGTTACCAGCTTAAAAAAACATAAAAGCGAGAACCTTAAAGAAATTTATTTGACCTGCCTTTCTTTAGTTGTGTCAAAATTGCAGAACACAGATCATTCATTGCTTTGCGAAGAAATGTAAATAAGTAAATATTAAAATGTACATCCGCATAACAAGAATTAAACTATACACAAGTTTGTAAAGTTTGAATACTGCAAAAATTAATACTCAGGGACAAAAGTGCGAAAGCTCAGTCAACACATTTGACTATGTTCACCATCAGCGGCACTGACAGTTGGGCTTTCTCTTTCAAACGTGCGTAATTGTTTACTGGTTCGTGACAACACATAAACAAAAATTAAGATTTTATGACAGTAAAGTTTTAGATAGCCAATGATAAAAGCGGTTCTTCGAGAGCATGCACAACATTTTAAAAGTTCGATTTTGAGCACTAGTACTAAAAGACAGTCGATGCTCAAATAATTTAGCCCGATATACACGGTACAGTTTTTCGTGCAGATTCTCATACAGTTTCTGTACAGAAACTTCAAGATTCCCAACTAGAAGTATAAAAAGCCAAAAAGTCGCCCCTACACGGTCTGCACTATTTGTGCACGATTCGTCACAAGCCGCCGCTAGGGGGTCTAACGAGAAACAACTGAATTGCGTCGTCCGAGTATTTCTGTAGTGGTATTTCTGTGCGGACGTTCTTGTTGTGATCTTGATTTAGTATTAATTAACCATGAGGAGTATATAGAATAAAAATAGGAAGGCAGGAATTGGGGAAAAGGAAGTTTATCACAATATATCACTTCGTACATTCGCACATTGACACGCCTTACCACAAAATCACCATGGCCGATTACCACTTGAGAACGATTCTGCGGGCTAGAGGCGCTGGAGTCAAAGTGTATGCTTTTTACACGAAAAATTATGAACATGTTCATAATTTTTTCATGCAAAAAACGTAAAGTCTGGACTGCTCGAAGAATCTGCACGAAAACTGTACCATGTATGTCGATCTTTAGAAAAAGTCCATGCAACAAAGAAAATAATCTCGTCTGACCGCATTAACTATTACTGACACTGCACCATTAAGCGTTTTGTATTGTTGAATTCAAACAAAATGAAAGTCTGTAAAGCTGTCTAATAAATAATGACAAAAGTAGTCAAAGTAATTTTATTTTGCTCGTAGGATTGTCCTCCTCGGGCAATCGGGCTTATTCCCAACCTTTCCTATACGCACAATCAAATGTCACTTTTACCACTCGTATCATAAATAACCATTGTGAAGACTATACGACACCCGACGATGATCCAAAGCATAATAGAGAGTAAAAACGTAGTAAAGACAAAGTAATAATACACGTTGACGTCACAAACTCATGCTGAATTTGTATGATTGACGTGAAAACTGAAATGTCCTTTTCCCCCCTAGCATCCCTAAAAAACTAAAACTGACCTGAAAATTCACACCACTGGGCGACAGGCAACTGCGATAGGTTAGCGGCACGGCGGGCGCTGAGTCCAACTGCCGGGTCGCAGTTTGCTGCCACTCGCGTCGCTGGCAAACAAGCCCGTCTGGAACAGGGCTGGCCTTGAACCTGCCAGCTCGCTCGCTGGTCGCTTCGGCGGGTTCCCCTTCCCAGCCGCGCGCGCCCACCCCTCCCCGTGCAGCCAGCACAAGCCACGCCGCCGCCGCCGCCACCGCGTTCGCAGACGTTATGTATTTCGAATCTGTGAAAACTATACCCGTGTGTGGCGATAGGGCAAGGAGTTCAATAGGCTGATTTGCAGTGGGCACCGTTGTTTAACCGCCAATTGTTTCACCCAATTCAGAGGCCATGGCGGCTTACATCAACTGTTACACTATAAATTGTGTCCAGTGACGAAAGGACGTTTTCACGCAGGGAAGAACAGTGCCCATTTCAATTTTGATTCGCATATGCATTTTTATTATGTAACGATGAAATTAATATAAAATTTTGTTTTTAATAAATATGCCTTACATTCGAATGTGTAAGAAACGTAAATAACATAACAATAGGTATGAAATGAATTATTTTTCCCTTAACAAATATTTTTGTGCTTTCATATATAATTCTGGAACGTAAACTTTTATCATTACTTTCTTTGCTTACTTGAAAATAAACTGTAGGTTCATTTACGTTATTAGAGATTTCAATTAATAACCTTTATTTTAATGTTGTGTAATAATTCACAATGTAAAAACAATTGATGAAAATTATTTTAGTTTTTATTTTTATATTTTTTATTGATATTGCTAAAAAGTTGATTTTAATTACTTTTTGCAAATTGTTTTCTTTTAATTATTTCAAAAATTGTATTATTTTCTCTCTAAAGTTATTTGCAATTAATCGAGTGATTGCTACTTTTCAACCAATAAATAGATAAATTGAAATTGCATTTTATTGCTATTATAATTAATCAATGACAATTAAATGAGAGTTCTGCCAACACAATACGTGACGACCTTAAATCCCGGCAGTTGCGTAGAGCTGCCGAGCCTGAGCCTGAGCCGAGCACCCGGCGGCGGCCGCTTCTGCCGAGACTGCGGATACCGGTCGATTCTGACGAGAACAGCCGACAATGGAGCGGTTCCGATAGTTTCGATTCTCGAGTGAGACCTACGTGTAGCTTTCAACAGGCACACGGTGTAAGATATATAGGTGTGTCAACTAGCCGCCTTTTGGACAAAATTTTTGAAGCCAGTTTGAGGCTAGTTCCTCGCTTATCCGTACGGTGCGCACGATCGAGTTGGGCATTCATGATGGCGTCTCGCGATTTAGTGGTTTCCACCAGAGGTTACAAAGCTATTGAATGGATCACCATCTTGTCCCAAAAATGCCCAAGTCATTCGCAGCGCTTACATAGCGAGAACTGTGAGAACTAGCCTCACATTAGCTTCAGTTTTAGACCGGGAGTGAACCCACCTATATCTCTTACACCGTGACAGGCAGATCAAGGAGCGCGCGCGCGCGACCTTCGAGGCTCCGAGACTGAGAAAGCGAAGCCGGCGAGAACGATCGATAATAGGGTGCGTTTTGCCCGGCTCTAATTCCTAGGAAGACGCGTCACTTGGGAGTAGTGCTGAACGGTATGTACAGCGATTGGGGAGAAGAGGAAGCTTTCCAAGATAAAGAAGTAATCTTAAAGCACCTCGTATTTCCACAGTATGGGAAAGAAAAAGGGGGGAGAGAGAGAGCGAAAACGATGTTGAAGGTGATGGGAATCTTCATGTAGGAGTCGAGTATCTTCGCTGATGGCGGCCGACATCACACCACGGACTATGAATCTCTCTAGCGTCGGCGGTTGAACCCTGACGGAGTTTCATTTTCAGATGGTACACAGCGTGCAGAACCGGATTTAAGTATTGCGGGGTCCCCAAGCACAAGACTGTGTTGCCACCCCTTCGTAAAAATACATCCATCTTTATTAGACAAAAATACATCTTAATACAAGTACTTCCTCTACAAATAAAAACAAATAATTTTTATATAACATTTTGCATATTTTTTATTTATTACCTTAAATTTTATTTTACAAAATTTGTAATGCGTATGTTTTCGAAGCACGGGGCTCCTCGCGGTTGGGGGCCTCCAAGCAAATGCCCCCCGCCTGCGACGGACGCGGCGTTATCCGGACAGCCCAGATCATAGCTTATTTACCTTGTAGGTAAATCCGGCCCTTCAACGTGGTTAGTTATTTTAATGGTTCCCCGAGTTCTCCACCGGGCCCGAATATATGAGATGTATTAAAAAATACGGTGAACGAATTTTTTATAGCAGCAACTGCAACAACATCCATTTGACCAAGTATGCCCAACAGTCTGATCCACTGAGATGGGTAGTGTCAAGTTTGAACACGTTCTGACTTTCAGTCAGATTCCAGAGCCGCTAGAATGAGGTCGCGCATCATGGATTTACTTATAGTGTCAGTCGCGCATCATGGATTTCGAACAAAGTTTTTTTTGAAAGAACTGTTTTGTTTCATGATTCAAAAACCGTGTCAAAGAAGCTCGTGAAATGTTAAAATCAATGTTTGGCGATAATGTGGTATCTCTGGAGTGGTATGAGCGATCTGAAAGCGGAAATGAGTCGGTTGGAGATGAGAAAGTCGGGATGTCCTTTAATCTCGAAACAGATGAAAACGTACAAAAACTGCAAACCTTCGTTCAAGCAGACAAATGACAGTTCAAGAGGTTGTACCGGTCCTTGCAAAGCATTTTAACCGACAATTTGCAAATGATTTGAAAAATGAGCCAATGACTTCCTTTTTCATCGCGATAACGCGCCGTGCCACACGTCATTTATGATTCATGAGTTTTCGGCCGTTATTTAATACATAATAAATAAATTGCAACGTTAAGAAAGTATACTTGGGTTTGTATTTCTTGGCGCGTCCTCACGTCGGAATATCTCACGGTATTTCGCGTCGTTCTCGATTGTGCCGCTAGGAGTAGCATGATCGCGACTGTATTGAGCAGTGCTGGCGATCATGCGACTCCTAGCGGCAAAACAGAGAACGGGAAATACTGAGATATTCCATTTTAATGACACGTCCCCACGCGCCAAGAAATAAAAACCCAAGTATAATTGATCTTTCATCATGTTTCATAAGTGATGGTATAATCATGGTCTGTATTATGGATGATTTCTTATGTCAACTAATCTTAATGTAACTTCCTCTCTCGCCCATGATTATACCCTGACTTACAGAAACCTGAACAATTACTTTCCAAACGTTGCTATTTATTTATTATGTATTAATGTAAATCAACTTTCAAATCTTTTGTTTTGTTTTAATTTCCCGGCTGCCTGTAATATACGGAACGTACTGACGAGTTAATAATGGAAAAGCAAAAAGTTTTGACACCATTCCCAACACTGAGAGGCCCACGACACAGCAGCTGAAAGCCCTTCCCAATTAAGCCTTCCAGAAATGCTGCCGTTTACGGATTCAACACGTGGTTGGGACACGTGCATCGCTGGCCAAAGACAGTATTTTGAAGGAGATTAAATCAAATTCTATACAACTTTATTACTTTGCAATAAAGTAATTTTTATCACACTTTTACATGGCTCTTTGCTTGCATTCAGCAGCGCTTTAGAGGTCGCTGTCGGAATGTTTGCGTCGTTGCATGCCGCTCACCTTGGGAGTCGCCATGGTGAGCAGGAACGTCTTTGGGCACTGGCTGACAAGGCCTCGTGCCCCTGTGATTAAGGGGCCCCTCAGATGAAGCAAAATTATCAATGTCTGTAAATAATTCATTTTCTCTAATGGGAAGTTGAAAAAGAATAAACTCAGCTGAACCCTAATGGGATTTTAATTCCATCCTTCTAATAATGTTTTTAATTTCGTTTGCTTACTGTAAAATGAAAGATTAACACATATTTTAATTTTCATATTAACTTTTCAGAATAAATTAGGGCAAAATGACCTAATACATTTTTCAGACAATACTTTGAGGCCCCAAATCTTTGAGAGCCTCAGGGCCCCCACCAAACCGAAAGACGCTCCTGATGATAAGATGTAATGGCGTCTCACCACAATAGAAAAAAATGTTAAAATGACTCTAAATTGATGTGAGTTCCCTTCTCAAGGTCCCCTAATGTAAGAGTTCCCTTTTCTATTCCATGTTGGCCATCATCCATCTCTAATATTTGAGAAACTTCATGTTCATGGTACTATTATCATACAAAAGGGACTTTAAAAAAAGCACATATGCTTTGGCAGAAAAAAGAAATTCTTTTAAAAAAACTGACAGGCTGACTTGCCAATTTTAATTTTCTTCCTTTCCTTGGATTCCTGCTGTAGTCAGCTAACAAGTCCATAAGTACACAGATGTCTTCTAGCTTATCGCTTCTGGCAGCCAGAACAAATATATTTATACTAACATAATGCTGCATAAGCTTAACATCGTCCTTTTGCTGTAGAGAGCTTCTAGGAGATAAAGGAACAATGGTTTTTGTCATTGGTGTGTGCACATGTACACAACTACTTCATGTTCTTTAGGAAGCTTTTCAGGTAGATTTAACGATCATGGCTTTTTTCTTATGAACTGCGTTTGCTACTGGAGAACTTTGGCCCCTCCGACACAGCAATGTTAAGGTGTATCACTAGCATGAAGCCGCATGTGGTTAGATAACTTTACACTTCTAAGGAAGCTTTTCAGACAGACAGGACAATGAAAAGGTTTTTCCCCAGTGTGTATCCGCATGTGAGCAATTACATTACATTTAGTTTTGAAGGACTTCTGGCAGACAGAGCAACTGTAAGGCCTCTCATGGGAGTGAGTGCGCATGTGCACAACTAAATTTCCTTTTGTGCTGAAACTCTTTTGACAGACTGAGCAATGGTTAGGTTTCTCTCCTGAATGGATACGCAAGTGCTCCAACAAACTTCTTCTTTGAATGAAGCTCTTCTGGCACACAGAACAATTGTGAGGTCTCTCTCCTGTGTGGGTCCGCATGTGCTCCATCAAACTTCTTTTTTGTATGAAGCTCTTCTGGCAAATTGAGCAATTGTGAGGTCTCTCTCCTGTGTGAGTTCGCATGTGTGTAACTAAATTTCCTCTTGCACTGAAGCTTCTCTGGCAGATGGAACACAAAAAAAGCTTTTTCACCGGTGTGAATAAGCGTGTGCCGAACTAAACTTGCTCTTAGTGAGAAACTTTTCTGGCACTCCGAACAACGATATGGTTTCTCTCCAGTGTGTTTCCGCATGTGCACAACTAAATTATCTTTAATTCTGAAGCTCTTCTCGCATACAGTGCAAGGAAAGGGTTTTTCTCCGGTGTGCTTCCGCATGTGCGTAACTAATTGGTGATTGTTAACAAAGCTCTTCTGGCAGACACTGCAATGATGGGGTCTATCCCCTGTGTGTATTCGCATGTGAGTAACTAAATGGTTACTGTTTACAAAGCTCTTCTGGCACACGGAGCAACAATAGAGCTTCTCTCCAGTATGTATCCGCATGTGCAAAACTAAACTATTTTTGCGAGTAAAGTTCTTTTGGCAGACAGAGCAGAGATGGCTGGGTTTTCTATCTTCAGTGTGCATCTGCATGTGCGTAACCAAACTGCCTCTCTCTACAAAACTTTTCTGACAGACTGGGCATTGGTGAGGTTTTTCTCCAGAGTGGGTCCGCATGTGTCGAACTAAATTCCCTTTCAGAGTGAAGCACTTCTGGCAGACAGAACAAACATGCTCCTTTTCCCCATGCATCCTCATGTGCACTTTTAAGGTTCCCTTTTCTATGAAGCTCTTCTGACAGACAGAACAATGAAAATTTTTTTCGCCGGTGTGCATTCGCATGTGCACACTCAAACGTCCTTTAGACATGCTTTTCTGGCAGATGGAGCACTGATCAGTTTCTTTCATTGCACACTGCTTATTGGCGACTCTGTCCAAAAGCTGTGAATCGCTAGAGGTGTCCTCTGCGGCAAATTCTCGACCTGCAGACATAATTAACTGAATTAGGAAATACATCTACCAAGCTCTTATACAGAAGGCCTCAAAGCAATTTTCGAGGAATCATGAAAGGGTCACTTATTTGAAATTGGGCTATTTGCTATTGTTGTCTCGCCCCTTCTTTGGTTGATTGGTGATTCCGGGCATGTCAATGGCTAAGGGCATTCGTCCAGTAAGTGTAGTGCATGCTAGTGACTGATTACTGACTGGCGAGATACAGCATCATCAGCTAACACGGATTTTCCCCCAAGGTATCTCCCATCAGCGTGGCACCGCCCCAATCAGGATAAGCTCTAAGCTGACAACTGGTCTATCGAGATGTGGGCTAGTATAGTGCATGTGGGTGTGTTTGTGTAAGGGAGGGAGGAAAGGACAAGGAAGAAGAAAGAAAGATTGCAAGCAGTCCGTGGCCCATTTGTTACTATTTTGCTCCAGCAGCTGGCCACTAGACAGCAGCTGAATTCAGCCTAGCTACAAACTAGTGTTGAAAATCCTGTCCCATCTGGACTCGAACCCTAGGACCTGCCAATCAGAGGTACTGCAGTGCCTCAGTTGATGCCCGGAGTCACTTTTGCCGGTCTCATCCCTTGAAGTAATTCAATTTGGTACCTTAAATGCTTGATCTAGTGATTTCTTGGAATTCAGCAATAAGTGCATCTAAGGTTTCACTCCATATTGTACCCAAAAACCTATACAGATTATGAGAAGTAACTGAAATGTTTCACTAATAATTTATCTCAATTCTCCATTAGCTGTTGTGTCAATTTGTAGAAACAAACAACTAATCAGATAAAGGAGAAGTGGGTTGGGTACAGCATGCAAACTATCTTTGTGTTGACTTATTCTTTTACAGTCCACTGCAGAAGAAATTGTACGTGTCTAAAACTTTCATTCTTATGACTAGAAATTTATCATCTCTATGACGTTTTGTTTCCTCAGGGGTGCCGTTTATATTATGCAAGTTCGTTATTTTAATTAACAAACCTAGTGCATCCAATTTTAATTAACTTAAAAGATAAACATTATTATTAGTCTGTTTGCATCCCTTAGTAGGGCACACGCCTCTTACATTGTAAGGTTTTCTAAATATGCAAGTGAATTTCCATTTTGATCTCTGAATTTTCAATAACAGTACAAGTTCAACTTGCTCTTTGATGTGTTTATAAGCAAACAGTTGGATGACTTAATGTAGGGTTTATGAAGAACACAGAAAATTTGACAAGCACTTTGAATAAATACAACTGAAACTGTACTGAACACCAATTATTTGGAAAAACTTTGGTACACATACATCAAAACCTAGTTAAATAAATATTCCCTACTAGGTAAAATTATACAATTTTTCCTGAATAATGGAGGCAACTGAAATCTATGGAATTCTTTTTTAGATATGGAATGAAAAGAAATAATCTTCCATAAGCAACTTTATTCGCAACTAAACATGTTCAGAGCCTCTTATTCCACCCTCAGGGTCTATAAATACAAAGTTCAAACAATGAGATATCTATTTACAATACCATCCATAACAAATACAAATTGATAACAATTGTAGACTAATAATATTATAAAACAGTGGTATAAAAGTTTACAATAATATTACAAAAAATAAATACTTATGAATAAAGTACACAACAATTACAATGCCATCAGTCTGTGTTTATGTTTTATTCATTTCTTATTTATTGTTAGAATTTCTTTTCAAATATTTTTATGATTTTAAATAAAGACAGAAATTATATAAAAGGAATATTTATTACTGCAGCTCTTGGAAATCTTATATGTTATGTGATAATGAGTCTTTGTGTAGTTTAAAATGTAAATTACTTTAATGTATATTATGAGCAATTGCATGCCTATTATTCATGTAATTTATCAAGTAAACAATTTGCATTATTACTATAAGTTATGTAATGGAATGTAAGTCCTGTTATAACTTAAATTAATGTAATTGTCTATACTAATCAATTAGGTTTTATTTTTATCATATAATTTAGAAAGATAATGTAAACTTATTATTACTGAAAGTTAATGAAATTAGCTTACTGTAATTTTAATCAATTTTAAGACAGCCTTTGCTTGATGCTTTATGTAAGTCTATAAGCAAGAAAATTATTATTATTATTATTATTATTATTATTATTATTATTATTATTAATATTAAAATGCTTTCATTGAAACATGATTGACAAACTAGAATGACATTTGGAATTACAAAGAAGCATTAGCCTACAATGACATGTTCCTGTTGTTGCAAAACACTGTTTTGCAAATATATTTTTTTTATCTTTGTTCATCAGACAGAACTGTTTGCCGCAATTTCTTGAAATGACACATACTTCATTTAATGAAATTAAAATTTCAGTACTAGCAAAAAACTGGTTTCTTTTAAATACTTGGTGGAGAATTCATTACTTGGTTCCCACCTTACAAAATTGTCCAACAGTTCAATAGTAATTGCAAGAAATTAAATCTTTTTTGGGTCCACTGCGGAGTGACCAACATCTCGCACTGAACCTCTCACATCACCAACATTCACTGACTAAACGGTTGATTTCATCTTCTCACCCTGAACAATTAAGATTTTTTTGTCTGATTTCAATTCATTGCAATACACTTTTTCTATCTGCACTGAGGGCACAAAACACCAAAATTGTTATTCTCTTTATCACGTACATCTCCAATACCACAGGTAGTGAGAATAAAAATTTTACATGAGTTACAGAAAGTGAAATTATTGCTTGAGGTTTCATTACATACATCACAAGCTAAGAATTTTGAAGAGGTAATTATTCACAACTGGCTGCAGGTACATCTGTTTCTTCACCACACTTTTCTATGGTGTATCTATCTAGGCATTTAGGCAAATTTGTATTTACATCATGCCCCTTTGCAAATTCTTTTAACAATCCTTTTAGCTCTTCTTCTGTTGTTAACATCTGCGCTACATCTTTTGGAAGTTCAAATGAACTCAAGCCCAGTTTCATGTCCTGACCAAACATGGCTTTGTTGTGATCTCTTTACACTCTCATGATATACATTGTTCTTCATCAATTGAACATACTTCAGACCCTGTGACCATGCGTTTGTACCTTCTGTTTTCATCTGTGTAACAAGCCTGTTTGGAATTTTCTGATTTGCCCGTTCTGCACTTCCTTGACTTAGGCTAGGGCGAAGCTGCCTGTGAACTATGGCTGAAGAATTCCATTTATTTTTTAATGATTCAATAATCTGATTAGCAAATTCTTCCCCATTATCTGATTGAAGAACAGATGGAACTCCAAAAGTACAAAAAATATTCAAAAGATTTTCTGCAACTTCTTCAGCTCTTTTTGAGGTAAGGACTCTTAATTGTACAAATTCCGTTAAAAGATCTTGGTACACCAAAATGAGGCAGTAATCACCATCTGCTCAAGTTTGCATATCTATTAAATCTACTTGTCCTTTTCTGATAAAAGTCCTTTTCTTCTGACATGGCACAAAATATTTAAAAATAAAAAAATTGCTTCTTGAGTAACATTAGCATAATTTTTTTTCAATTCCATAATCATTTTCTGCTTTCCTCCATGTCCAACCTTGATATGCGCTTCATGCAGAACATCAAATAAATTTTCATTTGTTCTGTAGCAACAGAAAGTTGTCTCATCTTGAGATACAGGGACAATAAGTCTTTCATCTCCAACACACACATCATAGCTTTTCAATCTACTATAGTATAATGTTGATTTCTTTCCCTCTTTCATTCTCTCTCTCTTTTCTCTTCTTTCCTTCTTTTTTCTTTTTTCTCTTCAAATTTTTTCTTGAATTCTACAAAATCTGCAGTCACTTTTGTTTTGCATGTAACTGAAATTCACAAAACAAGTTCATTTTGGTTTTGTATGTACGGAATTCACAAAACAAGTTCACAATCACATTACTATAGACAACTGACACCAATGTCAGCTGGATGAAGTCTGAAACATGTTCTTACATGTACATTCATACAGATTCATCTACAACATTTGGCAAGTATGCAATTCATCTGGGTACTACTAACATTGGCCTTATTTTGATCTTTATCCTTAACATATAAGTGCACAATGCAGCAACTAAAAGAAAACTGAAGATTGAAATTTAATATTACAAGACTAGCCATCTTGAACAACAAATGAAAGTAATGGCAAACAGAACTTTCCCTCTTCTGCTATACAGGCTCTGACATTTCCTTGTCACAGCTAATATTTTTCTACATTTTTCTTAAGATACATGAATGTCAAGTGACTGAGGAAACAGTGAGTGACCATTTAGAAATAAAGTAAGAAATAAAACACTAATGGCTGCACAGTTCTTGTATAAAGATTAGAAAAAAATGGGCCTTAAAAAAATCAGAAAATCAGTGGGCTTTAGCAACGGTAATGTAGGCTTTCACGCTGGAGTCAAGATGAGAAATATCTTCTGGGCTGGTAGGCTGTGGTCCAGTTAGCACTGAAGGGCCAAACATTTCATCCACAACTATGGTGGACATCTTCAGTGGCGGCAGGGACGCAGGCGCAGTATCCGGGGTGATGGCTGGCTAGCAACTGGTAGTCGCTATCCAGCCGCTGCCCCGGATACTGCACCCGAGCCCCAACCGCCACTGAAGATGTCCACCATAGTTGTGGATGAAATGTTTGGCCCTTCAATGCCAACTGGACCACAGCCTACTAGCCTGGAAGATATTTCTCAAAAGCAACAGAGACTAGCATTCTTGCCCAACTATTCTAGTTGAGATGGAATGAATCATGAAGTAGATTAAGGATATATAGATATATATATGCTGCGAGTTTTTTTCACAGCTGTCGCCACTTCTTGCTTCTCAGTTTCCACCTCTTCCGATCTTCCCAGTCTCCATCTTTGAGGCCTCTTGCCTCCATTTCTTCTTGGATGTCCTTTCTCCAACTTCTCGGTGGTCTTCCATGCTTCTTCCGCTCTGGAGGTGTCCATGCCCAGATCTTCTTAGGCCACCTATTACTTCCCATATGCTGGAGATGTCCATACCAATTTAATCGTTTTGTGCCAATTGAATCCAGGATGCTGCTCTCTACGTTCATCATCTCTCTAATTGTTTCATTTCTTTTAGGGATACAGACTTCAAATACCAAGAAAGGTTCTTTAATAAAAAACACTTCGGTTTTCCCTTGAGTGTCTATTTCTAAAGAAGTGGAAGAAACCACTAAGCACACAAACACACAAACTACCAAAGAACTCCTTACATATTGCTCCTTCCTTTCTTTGATAATCCCCAGCCATCTATTATAATTGCACCACAAGACCACAGAACTTCCATATTATGTCAAACAGCATTCAATAATTCATTTAAAAATTTCTGAGAAGGAAGTATTTGCTGAGCTTGACTAATCTATCGAGAGCAATTGCTCTGATAAGAGAGCAACTCTTCATTCAAGGTGGTGAAAATCCTTGTAGTTTAGCTGCTAGCATTGTACACAGACAGACGTTTCGTCGTAAACCAATTTTTGGATATCAAGGGCCCACAAAACGTGGATTCTGACCAAACAACAGACATTTTAAGTAGTAAGACAGTATATATAGGATTTTACATGTAGGAACAAGAATTATACTTTGGAGGGGGGGGGTATCAGGGATCTAGAAGTTAAATGTACTGGTTAAATCTATTGAAGGTGTCATTTACAAAAAAAGTCACATGTGCCACTTTTAACAAAGAATGTTTGTTGGCTTCTAGTGGCCATTCGAAGAACCAAGAGATCAAGAAATGTAATGTAGTATGTATAGAAGTAATTAGGCAAGTTTATTATAAATTCATCAATGTAAATACAACCGCTTCAAAGGTCACACGTTATTTTAGAAGAGAAATAATACACATTTTTATGTATTTACATAATCTAGTATAATTTACATAATATAGTATTTACATAATCTAAATTTATGTGCATATGAAGATTTGTCTAGCATCCCTCGATTCATTTTTGCTTCAACTGCATTTGAAAGTTTGACAGTATCTAGTAATTCAAGTCTGGCAGAGCCATTGCAAAGGGTTTCAATGCATTGGAGAAGTTTCTCAGTACTGATTAGCTAATGTATTACTGTGAGGTAATGAGAGTAACCTCAGTTGCAGCATGTTTGCGACAGGTCTATGCCTTCTGATAATGTGACACTCCACCTGTTGTTTACACACCAATTGGCCAGCATATCGACTTGTGAGTGGCAATAGTTTCGCTCTTGATTGTTTTGATACATGCTTGTGCCTTGTACCACGAGATAACATCCTTTCAGTCCATGGAATGCTGAAATAGCATTAACTGCTCAGCTGTCTGTAGGCTACATTGAATATTTTGGCTGGCAGGGGTATGATTTCTGGTAGATCAAGCAATAATCATAATGAATGATAATCAAATACCAAATGAATTTTTAATTTCCCCCCCCCCACATTATTTACTCGATTGAATTAATTTTATTTTTGCTTTAAAACCAAAGGCTTCAAAAGCAATTTCAATATTGTCTTAAAGGAGTCCAGAATATTTATTGAAAAGAAGAAGAAGAAGAAGAAGAGGAAGAGGAGAAAACAGAAAAAGGAACCTGATTTTGAACATTTAAAAAATACAGAACATCCTGTGATACTGCGATCCCCACCCTGTCGCTTCAGAAAGAAAGATGCGTCACTGAGCAAATCTAGCGATGACCATGGAAAATTGCTACACCTTGCCACTGACTAAGGGTCATGTTCTGAATAAGAGCAGTATGCAAGTCTTTCATGAAGAATGATAATTCTGATAATGATTATTAGTGTTGAAAATATCTGACTAGGTTACAAACAGAAACAACCGTTTCAAATACACATTATATTAGAGAGCATTACACAATTATAGAGATCGGAAGTTTGGCGAAATGTTTTTTTTTAATTATTATTATTATTATAATTTTAAGACTTTTGACAATAGGAATCACTTAAACATCTGGAGTTGATTGAGAAGATTTTCATTTCTCCTTTCTTTTCCTATTTTACCTTCCGATATCAATTTTTTGTATTTTGCTTTATTTTGACCTATTCCTTATTCTTCCTACTCCATTATTATTTCCTTTTTTTCTTCCCCCTTTCTGTTTTCTTTTTTCTGCAGGCACCTATCTGAATCAAGCTGGAATAGTATCCGCAAGATGTTGGCAGACTTCATTCGCTCATGGAGAATCCCCATCTTACCTTTGAATGTAGTCTCAAATCACTTTAGAGGGCAGATCTAGGTACATGATTTACAATAGAACGCTTCTCAGTGCTGGTGATTATACAAGGTCAAAGAACAAAAACGATAATAATGTTTTCACTCATGATATTCTAGGATTCAAAAGAGAACTGACAACAGCATTTTCTCGAGACATTGTTGCGAGAGAAACAAATTACTCATCATCATATCAAAATTTAGTGTGCCACAAAATCTTCAGTAGTAAAACAGAAAAATCATCTCTTTTAGGCAGAGTTCAAAAAAATTTGGTAGTCCTGTACAATCCAGATTACTGGAAGAAAAATTGCTTCTTCCGTAAAGTGGATATAAATTTTCAAGTTAGAGTGAAAATTTAATCATTACAAATTTTTTGCAATAATTCCTTCCATACAGTGATTAGTCAAAGTGTACCTATTTTGGTAAAAACAAATGCCCTTTCGCATCTGAAGTAAAATAAACGTCTAATCTTTCAGGCTCTACACATTAGCTCACTTGTTCAAGTCAAAATACTTGGATGCAATAATACCTTTGATACAGCAAAAATCTTTCAAACTAAGCATTGCAAGAAAATTTTTGTATTGTGAAGTAAATATCATTACTTCCAGGAATAAATTCTTAAGATTCACTATTTTGTTTTCACCCACCTGATTCTGAAATTTCTTCACTTACACTTGCATCAGAATAATCTGCTGGCTCCTGCAAAAGGATAAATCTACAATGAAATATTTGAGAAAGCAATAGTAAAATAACTGTAATACCACTGTTTATTAACAAATATATTGGCTCACACTTATAGGGCTGGGCAATAAGGTAATAAATACAAAAAGTTTAAATGACTGATCAACCCCAATACTAATGGAATGAGTCTACAAAGAACAACTCTATCAAAGTTCATGATACTTGAAACATTTGATTCAATCAGATTATTTAAAATGGAAAAGAAATAACAAGGATTTACAAAGTCTGGTTAAGAAACTGTGTTCAATCATTCAAGCAATAAGCACAACTCTCTGTTGAGGTGGAAGTTTTCATATCAGTAATATGTAGGGAACAGAATTTATTGTAATAAAAAAAACTAAATATGTACATTTATAAATGTACTTATTTTTTCAAAATACATAGGAAGAAATAAAAATATATAAAATAAAATTTTGTTATAACATTTAAAATTCCTTTCTACAAGCATTGTCTGAGCACACAATGTCACTGTTCAGATCTTAACAAGAATTCTAAGAGGCTAAAAGAAACTTTTACATCTACAAAAGTAATTATTCCCTAGTTTCATCTAAAACATGTAATACTTTCATAGTACAGACGTGTTCAAATTATTAGACTAAAGAACGTGTTTTTAATATTTCTAGTTTCAATCATATAAAATAGAAGAGGAATGCTTAATATCTCATTGTTTTTACTGGTTACCTCATCCTTGATTGTTTTTAAGAAATTTCTCTTTTATGGAACTCCCAATTCAATTTATTTTTCACTGTTGGCAACATTTGTCAGTTTCCATCCTAAGTGTATTAGTGTAAGCTTGCGGTACACGTGCTTTGCAATTCTGTCTATAGTGTGATTGGAAGTTCCTATAGTGACATTCGGTTTGGTTTTCGTTTTCCATACCTCTTGCTACATTCTGCTGATATTATAAAGTCTGAGAACTTGATTATAATTAATATAGGGAGAAATATTGAAGAGTGCGGTGTAAAGTAAGGTTGTGGGAAAGAAAAAGGACATTTCACCCCGGAAAACTGCTGTTGTGGTAGTACTTATTGCTGAAAACTGTGATACACAGCAGGAAATAGTTAACAAAATGAAAATATTGCAGAAACCTCTTTGCAAAATCAAAATCTCAATGCAGGAAAGTAGTGAATGCAAGCCAAAGAAAGCAGGAAAATGTGGACGTAAGAGAAAAATCAGTCCTAGAACAAGGAGAAAATTGATTGAACCGAAAACTAACGTCTAATGACTTGAGCTGATAGGTTTTGGAGTTGCTGTCCCCTATGACAGTGAGGAGGAGGTTGTGTGAATAAGGTTTAAAAGCAAGCCGACCAAAGAAAAAATAGAAAATTACTCTATCAATGAAACACAAGAGACTACAGTGGGCCAAACAACATCTAAAATGGACAAGTGAGGACTGGGCAAAGATATATACAATTCCATGACAAAATTCTAGGGAAAATGTATTGCAAAATAAACTTTTGTGTTGCAGATTATGATGATTTATTGGTATGCAATCAATGCACATTTTAATTTTCAAGTTGTTGAGGTCTGTGCCAGGTTAGAATTTTTTGCAAAGCAAAATATTCACAGATTTATTTAATTTGGAATTCTCTGAGATCCTTCAGGTATGCTTCAGTGAAGAATCTGTATTCACCATGGTGGAAAAAAGGAGTCAGTGTTTGTAGGGGACCAGGAGAAGCTTTAAAGTCTGAATGCGTGCAACAATTTATGAAGCATCCAACATCCACTATGGTATGGAGTGTGATGTCTGTGAAAGGTGCTGACAGATTGTACATTGTCGAAGGAACAATTAGGCAAGATCAATACAAAAAAATTCTTGAAAGGGAACTATTTTCCTAAATTAGAGAGTGGTTCCCCAATGAAGATGCCATTTTTATGCATGATGGAGCACCGTGCCATGAAGCCAAAAGGGTCTCAAAATATTTGGAAGGAAAGCAGTTGAAAGTGTTACCCTGGCAAGAAATAGCCTTGACATGACCCCCTTAGAAAATTGATGGGGTACTATCAACCGAAGCATAAGGAAATATAAATGACTATCCAACAAGAACTCGTCAACAAACTAGAGGAAATTTGGTACCGCGACAATGAAATTAAAAACTCATGTGAAAGTTGGTAAAAAACATGACAAACAGGGTAAAGTTGTTGATTAAGAATAAAGGCATGTACACCAAGTATTAAACGTATCAATGTAACATGTACGCAGATGTAATCTTGCAATAAATGCAAATATTTTGCAGAAAATATCTTTAGTCTAATAATTTGAACACGTCTGTATACACAATGTTTACGAGGAGCTGGCACTCAAGTGAATAGTACCAAGTTGCCAGTTGTGGAATCTGGGGCTGGGGGATTAGATAATCATCTGAAAAATACTTGTTAGTTTTTTATCAATTTACCCAGCAGGTCCATGAAACATAAGCAAGTGCATGGTTGAAATTATTTCTGCTTCACATACATTCGCTCGTCCTTCATTCCAAAGGTTACTACTACGGTTTCAAAGAAGCGGGGGGGGGGGGGGGATTAAGAGCGAAAAGTTGGCGTTAATAGAAGTGCATTGCTTGGATTTTTAGGAAAAATTATATGTCGTGAATTTGTATCTGAAATGTTGTTTTAACATATAAATATATTAAAATAAAACAAAATATGTAATATGTAACATATGTAAAAATATGTAATTATACCAAAATATTCAAAAATATGTAAAATAAAAAAGGTTCTAATGCATTCAGAATGTGTTGTTAAGTCCAAACAGTATTATTGAATACACTTATCTTACCCCTGTAAAAATATGTATTCACATGAAAATCTGTTCCTTGGTAACATCTATATATTTTAGGGACAAATTTCCTAAATGTACAGTATACAATTTTCTGCTTTATTTCACTCCTAGCCATTTCAAAAAGCACATGTCCACAACTGGGATAAAAAATACCTTCAGCACAACTTAAACATCTCAACATGAGTCATTAGGACTACATACTAAAAGTAACAAGGCACAAAACTGTTTCTTCTAAGCAGTAGTCATTCTCTAATTCCACGATAAGATGATGGCATCCAACAGTAACAAATTTATTTTAGTTAGTAAGAGCCTTACTTTGAGGCTTGAGGTTCTTTTACACACATTAAATCTATAACATGGGGCAGCTGGCTTTACTTCCCCATCTGAAAGAAGGCCTACGAAGGATTTTCGACCTTAAAAATCCCCAGCCCAGAATCAACTTGCATCACGATGTATGTATGAGGGAAACACAACTCTGGCAGTGGGAGTACGTAAGAAAAGCATCGGAAGCTAATTTTAGCACATTTGTCCCACTAGAACATTTGCTACAGTGACATCACGCAGTGAAATGAAGGATTTATTTTACCTTTTTTTGGGGGAATATTGACATGCATACACATACTTGATCAACACCCATTTACACTTATGTTTAGTGTTCAGTAAGTGCAGCAGGATCATCTCCCCACCATGTCTCATCCATAAACAACTATAATCAACCATAAACCAATAATTAACTGATTCATTCCCTCTACTTTAAGACATGCTTTCAAAACGGAACTTTATGTTTCTTTCACTCAAATTCTTCCAGTCTCCATCAAATCTCAATTACTCTTTTAAGACTTGTGATTTTAACAGCAGAAAATTCACAATAAAATAATAAACTGAAACAATTTCATTTTTATTCTCACCTCATCTTCCTCGACCTCTTCTTTAGGCTCCTCCTTGGTCATTAGAAATACTGCAATTGGATGAGCTAGCTCTTCCTGCAAATGGAAAATCACCATCACTTTCTCAAATATGAAATGCTGAAATGATGTAATAATTCTAGGTGGTATAAATTTAATTTGTCTGGGAAACTCATGTCTCCTGAATTTAAATTGATCATAACAATTTAATTTCAATTAAAATGAAAATAAAGTCATTAAAATTACCAAATATTGATCTTCAAAATCAATGAAGCAGAAAATTTGATAGTTGAGTTTGGAAATCTGCCCTTTTTCCCTAGTAGACCCCTTTTGTTTGTAATAGAGATATGTAACCAGCAGCCACTAATAGTTTTTTTATTGTTTTATTTTAATTTTTTAACCTGCAAGTGGAGCCTGAGCTACCCTATCACATAGTGGAGTCAGTCACAAGTAATGAAAGAGTATTGTCACAATTAGTGAAAGAGAGAAGATGTGTGAGTCAATGCACTTGTTTATGAAAATGAGTAAGTTGGAGTTCAGATTGGCAATAAAATCCAGACTGAACAAAAATACTACCAGAGCATATCCCTTTGAAAAGATAAAGAAAAAATTAAACAATTACAACACCACTAATAAATTGTATAGGACGAAGTGGTGATCAGAATGATTTCAGGTACTGAACCATTGTAGTACCATAGTACACGTATCATACAGAAACACAGCTCAGCCCCTTTCTTGGCTAGTGAGGGATGTGTGCACATAGAGCTAGCATCTCTGATGGAGACAAACTAAAACAATGGATAGTTGCTACTGATGTCTACGAATTTGTTAGTGAAGTCGCATTTATTAAGAACTGGTTAAAAGCATAAACAATAATTTGTTTTGTTTCCTTATCTCATGGTTTATTTTGCTAGGATTTCAAGGGCAAGTCATTAAATTACATGTAACAATTTAGTCATATTCATGAGAAAATTAAAATAAATAAACATTTACTTCTTGGTCATATTTAGCAGAACAACACTGTATTATGGATGGTAATGCAGAGTTCCTTTGTTGTTGCACAGATCACTAGAGTCACTCACCAAGACGTCATCATCGAATTTTGAACATGGAGCTGTGCAACTATAACTGGTGTACTGTAGTACTATGCCCTTGATTTCACTCAATAATGGGATCAAATTCAGTATGACAAGCCAATTCAATGCAATTAAATGAACAATCAGATATTAACAATGCTCATAATGAATGTTTGGCACCTTCACATTTCAATCAGGTTTTCATTCTTTGATTCACACACTCACATCATCCTCCCCTGCATTTTCTTCTTTATCTCCATCTTTTTCTTCTTCTTCTTCATTTTCTTCTTCCTGTTCCATTTTCACAGGATGATACTCAGCAATAGGTCTATTCGCCTCCTCCTATAAGATTTTGGTTCAGAATAGTTTATAATTACAGCATTAATATTACTAAGAGTGCTTTTGCACACTAATATTACTAGAGTGCTTTTGAAATCATGCATTTTTATTGTTCGTGTACATAGTAAATGCTAAAGAATATTTTTGCATATATTTTTGTATTTTCTTTCAAGTACGATACGCATTGTTCATAGAAATTGTTTTGGTAAATTCAAAACGTTGCACTTAAAGTATATCATCAAAATTGATTAGATAATAAGCAATGTCCGAGGGTTACATAATGCATCAATCGGATGGACCAAGTCAGTTGTTTCATAAAAGGATTAGAAAGTATAGAATACAGTAAACCCTCATTACACACGAATTCCAAGGGACCGAAAATAATTGGAGTTTGTGTTACAAAAATTAGCGTTATCCAATAATTACAAATGACTATAACTTAAATTCCTTGCTGGGACCTTAGGTTTGCTCATGTTACAGCGAAATTCCGTGTTAAGTGAGTTCATGCTAACGAGAGTTTAGTGCAATATTATTGTATAGTACTGCAACGAAAATTAACTTACATAATTCAACTTTCTTCACCAGAATTAATTGCAAAATGACAAAAACATTATGAGCAATCGCAACTCAAAACAAGAGATATCTAATGTGATTATTGGTTACAACATACTCATTGATTCTATGAAAAATTGGGCAGTAGCAATATTTAAAACAATCATTTGGCACGTTCATGTGACTTGGTTTTTTCATTTCACACTCACCTCCTCTTCCTCTGCTTCTTTCTCTCATCATCTTCCGGTTCTACTTTTACTGGCAGATAAACAGCAGCTGGTCTCTGCACCTCCTCCTGCAAGGTATTTTTTAATTGATCATTACTAGAAACTCAATTCTAATGTAATTACAGTTAAACCTGTTTAAGACAGAAGCTCATGGTTCCTTTGAAAAAAATTGTGTCTTAGCAGGGTTCTTTCTTATAAAGTGTTACCAAAAATTCACCATATGATTTAAGGAGTGTTTTGACATAATCTGCATGAAACAAAGTAGTACAAACAAGGCATAATTTATCAATGAAAATATTGTAGGAATTTAAAGAAATTGGCAGCAAAGCAAAGCAAATACAGGAGCAGGACCTATATAGGATGACAAGACAGCCATCCTGGAATTCCATTAATGGCTGAAGGAAAGTGGTGACGCTATTGAGCAATGTGCACGACTAACATTAAGAACTCTGAGCAATAGCAACCAAGTCGTGCTTGTTGTATCCTTCAAAATGCTTAAGACAGTTGCAGAGAAACAGATGCAGACTTCACCAAAGATTCCTCGACAACAAGTATTAGAGAAAAAACTCATTCTATTTGTTTCAGAACGTCACCCTTTACATTATGTCATTCCAAATATAATTATGGAAATTTAAAAATAAATTCCCTTCTTAGCCAGATAATAATCACTGTTCATTCTCTAAAAACACTCTGTTTCTGCATTAGACAGGTTTCTCACTTATAGAAGTCATTTTCACGTATAAAATCATTCTGTTCTGAGATTTTTTTTGCCCAGGATGTAGGTTTCCATCTTCCAGTTTCCTTCTATTCAGGTTTTACTGTACATAGTTTTTGATTCCTCAAACGGTCACAAGAAACCAACAAACATTCTTTCTTAAAAGTCGCATCTCATTCTTTCTTAAAAGTAGCATCTGACTATATTGTAAAGGACTTCTTCAATAGATCATCTTCTATATCATCTATTCATCTTCTATATCAAACAAATTCTGTAATGAGATTGATTATTATATCCTCTTCATGCTTTCTAAAACTATTAAGAAATCTTTTATTAAAATTACTATTTATTTGTTTGTTTGTTCCCCCCCCTTTTTCTTTTTTGCATTTTTCTACGTCATTTTAACTGATAAATTTAACTTTTCTAAAATTAACTAGTAATATTGTACAGTACCACTCTCAGAAGACCAGAACAACAGAACAATTTTGATTCAAAAGCAGGATTACTAAAAATCATACTTTCTTTTAAAAATATAAAAAAAACTAGTGGTGCTACAGAGTGGCACAGACTTTCCCGTATTAGTTTTCTATTTCCTTGGGTCTTCTATAGCTATTCAGAATTGTCACATACTCTTTCTTGGCATCTGCCATCTATCACAACCAAAAGTACATAATTGTTTGTCATTTTTCTTAATTTTTCGGTTTCCTATTCCTAGAATGGAAATATTAATTTTAGAATATTAAAGAACACAGAAACCTAGTCATATATGGCAATTTTCTTTTAAAAAATAATGTGCCATTTTAAAGAAAATTTTGTTTTAGCGCTACTAAAAATTCGAAATCTAAAGCTAATTTTCACAGAAAATTTTTGAGTTTTCAAAATACTTTATTTGAAGTTATTTGAAGCATTTACATTAATAAATATAATAATCTTTACAAATTGCTGGTAATGTGCATATTAAAGATGTGAAAGATCTTTCAAAAAAGTTACATTTATGTAATTTTTGAAAAAAACAAAAAAAAAACTCAAAATAAACTTAACATCATATTAAAGAGTGAAATTAGCACTATCTGTTACAAAAGTTGGAAGAAACAATTTGCAGCCATATATGAGAAAATGGTGTTTGAGCATTTCTGAAAATGTGGAAGTTTGAGCTACTTTCACAGAAAACAGTTGTGTATTCGAGAAACTTGACTTGACATTAATTAAAGCACATGTACTCGTAAATAAAATAATGTGAAAAAACCGCTGCTAATGTAAATATTAACGACGATTTTTGAAAAAAAGAATAGAGCAATATGGCGTTTCGTCATCTCATAAAATACATTAATCACTATCCCTACCAAAAGTTTAAAGAAAAAATTTGGAGCCGTTTCCGACAAAATCTTGTTTT
Organism: Acheta domesticus; assembly: GCA_031308135.1. Taxonomy (NCBI): domain Eukaryota; kingdom Metazoa; phylum Arthropoda; class Insecta; order Orthoptera; family Gryllidae; genus Acheta; species Acheta domesticus. Next base: position 57,271,219 of record JAHLJT010005437.1, on the reverse strand, counting down.
TGTAATTTATTTAAATTGCACATATTGCACGCAATATTGCATGAAAACTACTAAAATGTTCGAAAAAATTATATGACCTTAATGAAAGAACTCACTTTGGACAACAAAATTTATTTGAAATAAAAATCTTTATCTTCAATTTTGTAGTTCCAGAATGACGCCGAAAACATTTTAAACTTTGGCAATTTTCGAAAATTCAGAGTTATCCGCGAAAATCGGACCTATGCCACCTTAATAAGTGTATTTTACTCTATTCTTGCAAGAAATTTAAGAAAAAAATTTGGAGCCGTTTTCTGAGAAAATTTTGAAAATGTCCGAGTGGCTTCATGTAAAGTACCCCAAATTTTACAGAATCTTTATCAAAATCTCAAAGCTTCGACTAGAACCAGATCGACCGGGGAATATCCATTTTGGAAGAAATCGTACGTATGGTTTAGGCGCTAGCAGTGTTCACAGACGGGCGTTTTCCTTTCAATTGGTTTTTCGGTATCAAGGACCTAGAAAACAGGGTTTATGGTTACACCACGTGTTAGTGGATTTTTTTTTCTTAATTTAGCATTTGGTTTTATCCACTTTTTCGTCATCAAGGCTCGGCAATTAATTCTTTTCCGCCGAAAATTTTGCCATTTTTTCGCGCAGCATTCATAACTTTCCCTATACTATGTATGTCACTCCGTGTATACGTACGTATACGGGAAAGTAAAAATCTGATTTTTTTTCATTAGAATCAGATTTTTTTATTTAAATCCAATTTAAATTTAAATATTAAATTAGATAAAATATATAGATATTTGAAAAGAGACTAAAATATTCTCTTGAACATATTTATGCCTTACAGGAACAAAAAAGAACAAGTATTTTAAGATTTAAAATCAAATTACGATGATGTTGGTACAGAACTTATAACAAAAATTTTGAAACTTGAATTGTGAACAGCTTTTACTAGAACACTTTTAGATCCAACAGTTATGAAAGAACTCGCATCCATAAAGTGGTGGAAAAGTGTGCAAGCTACGAAAAAAAAAAATTTAGTGAAAAAGAAGTGAACATTGGAAACCAAAATTTATTAGCATCAGCATCTTCAGCTAGTACAGAACAAATATTTTTCATATTTGAATTTGTCTAATCAAAAATTAGAAAAAGTCTTGGAACAGAAAAAGCAGCAAAATTGGTGTTCCTTTGTAAACAATAACTCATAAAAGCTGTTATAGTTCATTGTTTATTAATAAATAAAATACATGAAAATGTTCTAATTTGTAATTCTTTTCTTTATCGTCTTAAAATGTTTAATCATTCTATGTCAAATTTACAACAATTTATATTTTTGATTTAAATTGATGATTTGTTTTGTGAGAATTATTTGATTTAAATTGTGATTGATATATGTTAGACATAACTATTGATGTGTAATGACACACGAATGACTTTTATAATGAGAACATGTATTTTCGTAATACATACAAAACATAAGTTTGTTAAACAAAAAAACATACAAAGCAATCCCAAGGCGACGCAAAGCCGTCTGCAATTGCAATTAGCATGGAAATGAACATACTAACAGGATTAATGATTTAAATCACTGAAAACCCTGTCCAAAAGAGTCAAAAAAATCAGGTTAAAAATATCCTTTAGAGGTTAGTGGAAGCAAACTATTATTCTTCTTACCTCCTCGTTGCCCTCTATCCCTTCTTGCGATACATCTTCCTCCTTTCCTTGCTCTTCTGGTGGCTCCTTCTTTATCTGCAGCATTAAGTCCAAGAAAGGCATCTCCTGAACAAAAGATTTTTTTTTCAGAAATATTATTATCACTTAAAAAGGTGCCTCGTGTAATAAAAGTTCAAACACTGTTCCATCTCACTTATAGAGGAATTTGAGAGATTCAAATCATTTTTGTTTTAGTAACAAAACTGAATCTTCAAAGCGCAATACTGTTACAAGAAACTATATGTGAATAATGTGTTCTATATTACATTTATTACTCAAAGGTAACTTGGAGTAAAAGAAATATCAAATAAACAAAATTATATTATTATCACTAGTATACACTAAATCACTTAGTATACTATTTGGAAGTTCTTCAATCATTGATTATACAACGCTAGCATTCAGTGCACCACTTTTGCCATTTTTTTTTTTTTATTTCTTCCTAAATATATTGTTTCCTCTTCTTGAAACCATCTAACAGTCCATTACTCATGGAAAATCATTAATCATACTTTGGTTGTCAAATCCAGAGCCTTTTGTTGAATCAAGAGCTCATGTGTTGGAATGTCATTACTAAACAATTGCTTGATTGTAGAAAAATGTTTCCTCTTCATAATTAGTCTCACTAATGTGAAGTTCCTCACTTATCCAGAGTTGACAGTAATACATGCTGACATACCCGTAGTTTACGGGAATTAGTTTCTTTTTGTATAAAATAGCTCATAACCAGCATGCATTCCTACACCCTAAAAACTAATAAGGCCAAAATCATAAAAGCAACAATGCTTTTGACGTTATCTAATGAAACTGAAAGACAAAAATGACGAAAGTTACAGTTTTCATCTCTTTTATGTGGAACAAAATGCTTCATTTTTAAGACAACTTATAATTACTACTTACAATTTATACAGAGTGCCAGAAAGTCTTTGAGCCAAATCAGGGCCTCCTTTAAAACTGCAATTATGTTGGTAGCAACCAGATCATTGAAAAACAACTGAAGGGTACAACACTTCCAGCATCTATTATGATTGTGGTGAGTACGCAATTTACGTTTTCAGCTGCAGCTAGTGCAACCAACATAATTTCTGTTCACCAGCATGGTGCCAATGCAGATAGACTTTCCTGGTGCTCTCTACTAGTTTCATCTCTTTGTTTTTATGCCTTATTTAGTATTGACCGAATTTCAAGATTAACAAAATAAATGTTGAACTATTCCAGGAAAGAATACAAGTATACAAAATTTGATGAAATAATATTTGTTGGAAGGTTGAAAAGGTTTTGCGCAGAACACAGACTTCAATTTTATTGACAATGCCTCTATTTACAAATAATTATTCTCATTTCTGAACAAATGAATTCTTTTCAAAAAGTATTTATATTAGATCATATAATAAGATAAACAAAAGGTAAACATAAGGTAACAAATTGATTGATTTTAATGTTGATTTTTGTATTAGTTTTATTGCACATTCCTGCATTCCTCCCACTTATGTTTTTTCTCTCCAGAGTAACGGTGTCCCCTCGCAAAAAATCTTGTTTTACAGTATCTTTAATTGAAATATAATGGAGAATATCTCCTTTAACACATTTTTATGAAACAGGCAACACTGCCTGTGCAACTGATGTGTGTTGACTTTGACTGTGAGTCTGTTCAGCTTCTGCCCCTCAATAATGCTGTATATTTCCATTAGCTATAACAGATTCTGGCAAAAATATACCCATCTTTATAAATGATCTCTATAATAGTCATTGCAAAGGCTCACTGGACAGAATTTGGCTTATTTCACAAAAAAAATGGAATAGTCAATTCTTTTACTTTCTCTTGAAAAAAAATCAATTACAAATAAACACCTTTTGGCTCGATGTAGAGCTCATTAAAACCTAAGTTCGATTTAAGACTCTAAGACTCCATAAAATCCAAAAACATTACATGCTTCTCTGGAATATGGGAAACTAAAATCAGTAATTGCAACAATTTTGACTAATCTTATGAAATCAATATGATTTCGTATAACTTGGCAACCTTTTAACTGAAAATATCAGCATACAAAATGTTGCACTAGCACAGCTAAAAAGGGAGATCATAATGGAGTTATAATAATGTTCATTTACAACCATTAGTGTTCTCACTATAACTCACACTGACAAGTACCATACATATTCTTAAGAAGCAGACCAAATTTCCATCATAAGTCTTGACATTAGTTCATGCTCAAGCTATAATTAAGCTACAAAAACTGTGAAAAGCAATTAAGTTATCCTCTGAGAAACTAAATTTGCAAAATTGATCATCCAATCACATGTCAAGTGAATCTCGGAATTACTTTAGAAGAGTGATTCAAACTAGTATGATCCATTCAAGCTACTAACAAGGAAAACATTCAATAGATCTGATATTCACAGCTTGTACCAAAAGTAACAAATCACAACATAATGTACAACACAGCTGCCTCTTGAAAAACCATATTTAAGTGAACTTCCAGTACTTCATATACTTCAGTTGAACTATGGACTTCCAATTAGAAAGTGTTAAGGCAAATGAACAAAGATAAGAGCGCACACACTTCAAGAAAAATAACATGACATCCCACAAAAAGAAAGAAAAAACAAGCCAGAATTCAAGATTTAATTATGAATGTGACACTATTTCAAGTATATCTTAGAGATCACAACGGAGAAATCTGCAAGAAAGGTCAAACCTTGAATTCGCACTAACTGTTATAAACTTGCAGGAATGCTTGATCTGCTGCCCAAGGCACGCAAAGCAAATGAAACGACCACCCTCGCAGACTATGCAGTGAAAAGAAAAAACATGCTCACAGAGTGAGCAGGCCTTACAAATTTGAACATGCAAACAACCCATACACCTCCCACAGAGGCAAAACAGCAGCTACAATAAAATTCACCAGAATCAAGAAAGCAATTGGATCATATGACATATTTATGAAAATTTAAAGGACGCTTTTGACTTGCAGACAGAACTACGGACAGTCAACTTTCAAATTCTGCTTTTTTCCTTGAACAATCCCAAAATTACACAAGAGAATGTATTCTAAAAAAACTTTACAAAGGGAAAGATATAAAGACGACCACCAACTCCTATAAAGGCACCCAACCACCTCCAGGCTATACCACTATATACTCTCTGGCTAATTCATAATAATTGTGCTATTTTGAAGCATATAATTTTGCCTACACATACTTAATTCCAAATTATAAATTACTATTTCATTTTTGTTAAAAAACAAAATGTTATAAATTTAGAAGTAAAATTTTAAGGTTGAAATTGAGTTTTATTGAGAATATTATAATTCCAGAAACACACCTTTGAAATTCAAACACATTAAATTATTTACAGTAAACATCAATTTTCTGTTTATACTATATGCTTGGGTATTTAAGTAACAAATGTAGATGTAAGGAAGTTACTAACAAATTTGCATTTTACTGTAATTTTATTTTGTACTTGTTTTCTCATTGCATTTGTTTCGGTGGTTGTTGTGATGAAATTGAAGTTACCAACATTATTAAACTATGTATGCATTTTATTGTGTATTAATTATTTTTACTTTTTGCTTTTTGTATTGTTTTGTACACATTTGTTGTGTTTAAATTTTGCTTTTTTAATGACTGTTTCAATCCATAAAAATTATTTTCTAAAATTTTAATTGAAATAATTTTCGAAAATCCTTAACATGGATTGTTGAATTTTTTTCTTTCTCCAAATTAAATGTAGCTCATCCTGAGATTAACTATGATGAATATCGTTAATATTTCATTATTGACTATACAAATCACAAAATTTAAATTTTTTTTTCAAAAATAATGTTCCCATACAAATTTGCCCCCATTGCTGATTCAGATGTTGCGTACGCAAATAACAGATGGTCCACGTTCTCTCTAATTTTCTCTAAAATCCAACTACTCATCTTGTCTTACTGATACAGTCAATACCTGCTTTCTGTTTAACTAGCAATGAAAGCAGATACTACACTCTTTCAGACAACTTGAGCACCTCCTTCTCTGTGTTTCTATCAATGTTTAATTATATAAATTATTACACATCAGAGTACTGTGTCCTTAGTTCAAATATGACGTCACTGAATACTGACAGGTCAACTAACGCTGATATGCAAGGAGGGTTGTCCAGAAGAGATGCAGTAACACACCTTAGCTTCAGGTAGTAAATTAAATTACAATCAAGTTATTTAGCTTTATTTTTTATTGACATGTATAACCGAGCTTAAAGTTTGAATTATTTAGACTCTGAATTGCAAGACAGTGAACGAACACAAAATATTTTGGAATGAGAAAGTGATACAATGAATCTAATGTTAACAGAATATTTTAGAACCTGATTATGCCAACAATTTTTTTTCTTGCTAACATAAACACACGCTCATGTTTTCTAATCAATTATAGGCCTATGATAAATTAACTTACGTCAAATTGATCTTTGAGATTACAGGGCTTGATGTTGGGTATGAAAAATGAGGATCAAGACTATACTTTTAATTTTCTGAAATTCACCTTTTGAAACTGATAAAACTTGTAATGAATTTTACAGCGGTTCTTGGACTTTTTTGTTACAATCCTTTGGCTTCCACATTAACAAAAAAACTAATTTTCTCACAGAATTGCAATGTAAGTTCGAATAATATCAAGCATCACTTCAATCACATCACAATCAACTCTCACTTTCCAATTTTCTTGCATTCCCGAATCGAATTTATCAATGCTTATCAACTGCGGTGTATCGAAATTCTCTTATGTTTATACACCGTGTTGTCAACTAAAGAGCTCACACCAGGTTCCATGGAATTGACGGAATACTTTTGTATAAAATATCAATGGTGTTAAAAGTATACATGGTAGGATGCTATTTAAATGTTCGGAGGATTGACTGCTGATCAGGCTGTGTTGCGGCTAAGCGGGAGCTGGTGGGAGCTTATCATTTCGAAAATATACTTTGAAGCCGGAGAACGGGGAGAATGGCACAGAGCCATCTATGGAGAATGGCGTGTATTGGCTTATACTCTCTGATTGGAACCTTATTGAACCTGATTGGAACAAGGGCGTTTACAGAGAGTAGCCACCCACTTTCCCGCCAAACGTAACGTCATCGGACATCTCTATTGGCCGAAAATATTCTTATTTCTTCCATTGACTGCGTGATGTCGCTCGGCGTCGCGTCGGCCAAAGGTATTCTGTTCTGTTCAGAGAGTATATAGAGTTCTGTTCATATACACCTCGTGCCATGATGCAAGTGCAAGGCAACCCTTTATTCATGATGCGTGCCTTAAAACTAGCCCATGGATTCATCCCTGACTAGCCTTTGGCCAAAATTGTTTCTCTGCCATAACAAATGAGAGCTGTGCGTTCTCTGCTTGGCCCGGAGGCAGCTCATCATAATGTTAACAAGACATAATCCGATTGCAATATTACCGTAGCGTAGTGGGTAAAACGTCCAATCGCTATGTAATAGATCCATGGTTTCGAGTCTGTCTGCTCGGCAAGATTTTCACTTCTCCATATCGAGTTTGAAGTGTAAATAATGTTTGTGAGTTTAACATTGTCAAGTCTCAAATGATGATATTAACCACCTTTCATAATTGTGTTGATGATATTTAAAGCATACGGCTTGCACCATACTGATGAGACCTGCATTTTATATAGTGCCTGTCTATATGGAAACGTGATTTTAATTTTGTTTACAACGTAGACACCGGTCTCAGATCGTCATTTGTTATTGGCAATGAATGTTGAATGTAAAGGTAAAATAAATTATAGGCCAGTTTCAATCAATTCTTAATTTGCTTAGAGTAATCTAAAATATATTTGTATTATAAAAACAAAAAAATTGAAAAATATTGAAATTATTGAAAAGCATCGAAATTTTTGAAAAACACTATTTTAATTGTTGTAAAAACATTGAAATTGCCTCTAAATCCGTACAGCTTTGATCCAACAGGTATTTTTGGTTAGCAAGAATTCCTCAGGAATACTTTTTTGTCCTTTTTTTACTGTCCCAACAATTAATTGTGTTCTTCATCAGTTCAAACAATAACTTCTGCCGAACGAAATCAATTGTCTAAGGTCACATTCCTGTTAGACCCTTCAATAGGTTTGGCACACACGAAGCACTAGCTTGAGTAGGGTACTAATTTTTTCTCCTTTTCAGCTAGGATCATCCGAACGAATTGGGCGATCCATTAACAATATTTTTGAAAGTAAAAATATAAATATCTGAGAAGTCGCTCAAGAACGTATATTGAAACACCGTCTCACAGACCACTTACGCACCAAGATAAACAAACGGTCTCTCACATTGCGCTACGAAAAATACGGAAAGAGAAACTGTCAATCTTACATACTCTCTCTGACAGACACGCCACATGTGTCCAAAATGCCCTTTTAAATGCGGACGCTTCAGCAGAACTAAGCAAAACTCCGCCGAGTGATAGAAGAGGTCAGGGGGGAAGGTACTATGACTGTGAACGCTCTCGCCCACTCATATCGGCCATTACGGTATAAACCCATTTCACTTGGTGCCTGTCAGACCGATGTTTCACACTTGTCCATATTTTAGAATGGACCCCCAGATCGCCGACTGAAATAAATACAAATTCTTGATAAAGAAATCCTACTACTAGTGCAGTCGATAGTCTTTTTGCTCTGGCAAAATTATAGAAGAGCTTTAATTTTTAATTTTATTTATATTGTTATTAGTAAGAAAACCAAGTTTTCCACCTCAAATAGTTCGGTCGGGGGTATAAGTTTGATGACCTCCAAAACTTATTAAACTAATAATAATACTAATAAATAACATTACTATACTCGAATATGCAGTGATTTTTGAATTCCTAAGGTCATCATAAATGAAAAGCGATTAAATACTATGTTTTTAATACTTACTGCGGGTTACATTCGCATTTGAAAGTTCTACTATTTACTTCACTAAAGTAAACAATTGATCTGAAACATTTCGGATGTCCTGAATTACATTGTTATCCTTACGGCAACCCTATTTTCAAGTCAGGTGAGATTAGTGCCACCATGAGTCCTAGTTGGAACAATCATAATCATTGGATAAAACTAGTGGTGCTAACAACAGCACTTACTTTCCCGTATTAGAGGAAGAGGCTAAGTAGTACTGTAATATTGCACTTTATGGCTACTAACATCTTCGCTTGGAATACACTATTTCAATATGCGTGTTGTCAGAACTATTTGAATTCCTACAACTTCACTAAAATAGAATGCAAAAGTTTTGTAACCCTGTATTGGAAAAAGAAGCCTTATTACCCTGGAAATATAGAATGCCTTCCATTGGGCCATGATTAGGGAAGAGTATTTTAAAACCATGCAACAAATTCTCTACTCACTACAAATGGTACAGCATTTGGTGCAAAACTAAATATTTGCCTGCAAATATCAACATAAATTAGAACAATTATAACTCCTTTTCATACAGCTCCATTAGGTCACAACAATGACACTAATTCACAGATATTCGCGAGCGCAAGTGAATTCCATTGTTGCAGACCCTGCATTGTCGCTATTCTGAGAGCTATTAATTCTTTTTACTTATTTCAAATATTTTCAATAAACAATTTCTAACAATATTAATGTGTAAGTCTATAACAAAGTTCGAATGTAAGAAACGAAGAAAGAATAATATACAAAATTGCACATTCTAATTTACGACGCATCCAGTTGTCCCGAAGCGCAGTAATGTACAGCGGCCTATTACGTTGTCACAAGTCTTTAAAAGAAAAACTACTCGTATTTTGACAAAATGATGCATCGACCGTCTTTATTTATTTATTTATTTGTCACTATTCGTTTGACACATAACTCTTTCTTGCCAGCTAAAGACCATCTATCATCCGCCAAAAGTACATTTTTTTGGTCATTTTCTAATTTTTCGTTTCCTATTGTAGAACAAGAAACATTAATTTTAGATATTAAAGACACAAACTAACCTATCCGTAAATGCAATTTTCTTTAAAATATGTGCCGTAGTTAGAGAAAATGGCGTTTGTAGCCACTATTTAAAAATGCGAAATTTGAAGCTCATTTTCACAGAAAATTTTTGAGTTTTCAAAATACTTATATTTGAAGTTCTTTGAATCACTTATACACTCACAATTAATCATCTTTATCAAATTGCGGATTGTGACATATTAAAGCTGTGAAGATCTTTCAAAAATTTACATTTGATAGAATTTTTGAAAAAAAACAAAAAAAAAAACTCAAAATAAACTTCACGCTATACTAATGATGTAATTAGCAACTATCCTTACAAAAGTTTCAAGAAACAAATTGCAGCCATATACGGGAGAATGACAGTTTGAGCATTCTGAAAATGCCGTGAAATTCTGACGCTTAACTTTTCACAGAAAACACGGTAGTGTTTTCGGAAACTTGTACTTGACATTGTATCTTAAGCATATATACTTGCGTAAAATATAAATAATGTAAAAAATCGCCGATATGAAATATTAACGTGAGTGAGGCAAGTAAAAAAATTTGCATTTTGGTATTTTTGAAAAAAC